>OX439130.1:4286344-4556165 GCA_949318235.1 Ecdyonurus torrentis
GGTACGTAGAGACCTACATACAGTAGGCAGCTAACTACAGCAACGCTGCACATCAAAATAAACAGGTTTACCTCTCTACGTGCACATGTACGTAGATTTAGCTCTCTCTACGTGAACATGGTACGTAGAGGCCTACCTACCGTACAGTAGGCAGCTGACTACAGCAACGCTGCATGTCAAAATAAACAGGTTTATATCTCTATCTACGTCCACCACGTTACGCAGAGGTTTAACTCTCTACGTGCATATGTACGTAGAGGTTTACACAGTAGTACAGTAGGTAGCTGACTAGAGCAACGCTGCACGGGACTCCGTAAGTCTGGAGGCAGCAAAGGCTGCCACGGCAAAGGAGGCGGAGGCAAGTAGAGCCGGGGCAGCACGGGTTGACTGCAGAAGATGGGAGAACGTTGTGAAGCCCAACACGGCGCCCAGGCGTGAGGCAGCTGCCAGGAAACCAAACCCTGTGGACCTGCAAGACAGAATATCAATAAAGCAATCTTGTTTTTAATCATATCATATTAATAAATACTACATTTCAATATTTTTTATATAGTAGTGGATGGAAGGAGAGATAGATAGGCAGCTTGCCTAAAACATCATGGTCTGAGGTGGTTGGAAGATGTTTGAAAAATAAGAATGTACGCTCAGGGGGAGCCCAGGCGCAGAATTTCAAATAAGCCCCGCCCACAAACTACCCAGCTGATCGGTTTTGATGACGTCACTCTGGGACCAAGTGCAATGTAAAAAGGTCTATCAAACCCCTTTAATCTGGATTTATGCCAAAATACGTAACTTTGACGAGTTTTTCACCCCTACACAAAAGATGTATTGGTATTTCAGGCAATTAAATCTGGGGTTATCATATCGCTAGAGATAAATGTTACAATTTTATTGTTCAAAAAGCACCTTGCCACAGCCAATATAATGGCAATCTGGTCCCAGAACTACGTCACACGCGCATGCGCAGAAGCACTTGCGCAAAGCGCAACCAAAATGAAGCTTTTTATGCACTCATCTATATAAATACATCTTGATGTACGCTGCAGTATGAGATGCAAAAGAAAGTGTATGAAGCAAGATATGAACCTAAAGGAAGCAAGTGAAGTATGTCTGGATAGGAAGTTGTGGAGGTCTATCACTGGGTCACATATAACATCCTGTTTCTCTTTCTGTTTTGTTTTTTTTGTTTGTTAATTTTTTTGCATTGAGAAGTGGCTTGTTTTGCTAATGTGTTCTCACCTGAGATGTGTGGGATAGGACTCAAGAGTGGCGACTGCCAGGGAGCTCCAGCCCGCCACAAACAATAAGTTGAACACTGCTTCAAATGCAATCACTGCCGCACCAGAGTCCAGCAGCCAGATGAACGGAGCACACACTGCAGAGAGCAGCATGGACGTAGCTGAGGACACAACAAGACATACACAATCACTACTTGCCAACACAACTCACTGAAATAGACCAAGGAAAAAAAAAAAAAAAAAAAAAAAAAAAAAAAAAAAAAAAAAAAAAAGAAAGGGGGAAAAAAAAATAGGACAAGTCTGAAATTTTCAGGGTTGTTAGAGACCATTCCCCAAGCTTTCTACCAAAAGTTACCAAAAATTACCCCTGAGCTTTTCCGGAAAAGCGGCAAAAAATTTGCTAAATCGTAACTACAGTCGAGGAAATAAGTTAGTGGACTCGAACTTTGAAAAATCATTTCTCATGAACAAAACGTTGCATTAAAATAATAAAAACATATTCTGAATTGTTGGTATGTTAGCTATAAATTGATTGCTTTAATTTTTCCTTGCATCTTATAGTTTATTAGCAACGCGGCGTGATATATGACGTAACCTTGCAAAAATATGCATAAAAAGTAGTGTATCTTGCTCAAAAGTTGTCTTAAAAATCTAAAATTTTGTACAGCTGCGACTGACATTAGTTTACATACACTTACAAATTTTCAGCAAATTTGATTAATTATTAATAATTTTATGCAACAATTAAGATGCACTACTTCGGCGTAAGCTTACCAAGCGAACAGTAAGTTTTTAATAATGTGGCTTACATACACGTATGCATTGATATGTGTACTTTTTGATAACAAACTCAAAATTTGACAAATAAATTATTAAAAATTTATAATCAGACAAAATCAGAGCAACCCAGAATTGCTTTTTGCGGAGTTGCAACGCTACCTGATTTACCTGTAAAAAGAACGATGAATAGAAACGAGAGGATGCTCAGTGGCTTCACTCCGCCCAGGCAGTGTATGACAAAAGCGGAGAAGAGCTACCTCTTTTTTCTTCTTGTTATGATTGGCTATTGTTTTCAAGGGTGAGTCAGGTAAGCCGTTGCAACCCAGCAAATACCATTTTTTGATGAAATTTGGGTTGATCTGATTCTGTGTAATTATAAATTTGAAGTAATTTTAGTGTCAAATTTTGAGTTTGTTATCAAAAAGTACACATATCAATGCATACGTGTATGTAAGCCACATTATTAAAAACTTACTGTTCGCTTTGTAAGCTTACGCCGAAGTAGTGCATCTTAATTGTTGCATAAAATTATTAATAATTAATCAAATTTGCTGAAAATTTGTAAGTGTATGTAAACTAATGTCAGTCGCAGCTGTACAAAATTTTAGATTTTTAAGACAACTTTTGAGCAAGATACACTACTTTTTATGCATATTTTTGCAAGGTTACGTCATATATCACGCCGCGTTGCTAATAAACTATAAGATGCAAGGAAAAATTAAAGCAATCAATTTATAGCTAACATACCAACAATTCAGAATATGTTTTTATTATTTTAATACAACGTTTTGTTCATGAGAAATGATTTTTCAAAGTTCGAGTCCACTAACTTATTTCCTCGACTGTATAATGAAGATATATCTTAAAAATTCAAACGGATTCTTGTTCCTCAGATCAAACTACATTGGAATCACTAATTTTCAAAAAATTATGTTAACAGTAATGACGGTGGAATTTTCCAAATTCGCCACTTCGTCAAATTCTTCAGCAATTTTCTCTACATTTTCACATTTTGCACAAAAATTTGAAACTTAAGACCACAATAATTAACATAGTTTTTTGTAAAAAATGTAACAAACAAAATGAGATACGATTTATTAAAATATGTGAATTTATAACAGAGCTATGCCCGGAAAAGCACAAGCGCGTATGGTTTGCGCAGCATGCTATGCCCATAGATTCTCCTGCTTTTCCAGGCATGTCAGGATAGGAAGTTGTGGAGGTCTATCACTGGGTCAGGATAAAACATCTGTGTTGTTGGCTTACCCCGAAAGGGATAAAAAATTTACTTTTTTTTTAATGTTAGCAAGAGTGAGAAAGAGATTTGTTTTTCCTGATTTTGTTGTAGCAGTGGCCGTGTGATGCTAGACAAGAGGATTCACAAAAGTTACCTGGGGACACATAAAATATTTGCATCTGCAATGTAAAATACAGTAAAACCTCGCTTTAGCGAAATTTCATTATAGCGAAGTAATTTTGCCGGTCCCGCCGAAATTTACATGTAAAAGCATAGGGAAACCCCGTTATAACGAAATTTCGTTATAGCGAAGTCAAAAAAGTTCAAATTTTCAGCCAAAAATAGATAATAAATCCAAACATCGCGATCTTTCTAACGATAATTCTTTTGGAAAATATGCGCGATAAATAAAAAAATCTCAAATAAAATTTGAATAAGTGAATGCCATCTCGATCGAATATAATTAACTAAAATTACATGAATTGTTGCTGCGTGCATATGCTGTGCAAGTGTGCACCAAGTGTAAAGCATGCTAAAGAAGAAGAAGAAGAAGAAGAAAAAAAAATCAATAATTCTAACTCTACCAAGTTTTTTTTTTTTTTTTTTTTTTTTTTAACAAGTTTTAATACTGTATTTCACAAAATTTAAGTTTCTATCATTGTGCAAAGAATTTTTTTCTTTTTAAAAAAAAAACATGTTTTTTCTCCCACTTGAATACGAGGATTGCTGTCAGCGTTAACAAATAATTTTAGCAAAATCAATTCAATTAAAACAAGAAAATGTTACGTTTTGCGACTCTACAAGATAATATAGTGTGAATTTAGAACTTTTTTTCTTCCATTTCGCGCAAACTTTACGTCTTAGTGGTCTTCGCGTGTTGTCGCAAAAAAACACAAAAATAAAATAATAAGTAAAAAAAAAAAAAAAAAGTGAAAAGAGTAGCTACATATTTCTCCTATTTTTGAGGATTTTCATCTCTTCAAACCCTGCAAATATTAAATGTTTTGCATTTTTTCTTTTAAAGTTGTGTTATTATTAATATTTTTTCGTTATTGCATACTTTACAGGAGCGGAGTATTATTTTTTCCGATTGTGTGGTAATTTTTTAGTACACTGTATTTATTTATTAATTTTTTTATTATTGTAGCGCGTATCTTTTCTTTTGTTTATAGACCCCTTGCACATCCTTGCGCTTTGTCGCCATGTTTGTGGTGACTAATGCATTGTCCAGCATAGGGGAAACTTCGTTTTTCCTAATTTTTTACATAAAAAATTGTTTATTTCAACTCAACAAATTTTTCTCATATCCTTCGAGCTTATTAGGAGCTAGAAATAAGGCTTTGATTGAGGTTTGAAGCTTTTTTTGCTATTAAAAAAATAAAAATGATGTTTTTCCTATGCTGGCCTACGTATTCCTAACCAACAAAATGGCGGCTCTTAAATATGAGTGCAAGCGGTTTATAAAATACTTATAGTTTGCTTTAGTGATGCAATATTTACCTATGACCCTAGTTCTGCCGACGCGGTCAACCAGGAAGGCACAGACAAGTGCACCGGGCAGCAACGCTAACTGTCCGACGAGATTCTCCTGAAAGACGTCTTGTAAGTGCACGTTGTAGTCAAAGTCGAGGTGACATCCCTGAGATAGACTGAGAATAGAGTTGTTGACAAGGTGACATCGTTCAAACCTTCCCCCACCCTCCCCCGCTATCCACAAGTCACCCTCCTCCTCCTCACTGGGTACGTTACCCCACCACAGATCCGTGTCCACAAACTTTGACGTTATGATCTCGGTGTCTCTGAAGTGGGTTCTGCTTGAGCGGACGTTAGCAAACGTACAATCTTCTATGGTGCAGTTTTGAAATGACACGTGACTCAGAGTTAGATGCTCAAAGCGACAGTTTGTGAAACGTGCACGTACAAAGTTCACATTTTCCACTGAGCGGTTGAACGTGATGTTGTAGTAACTCTTGGCTAATAAGTACTGGGCACGCGACGCAAACTGCTGGTCACGTAGGGTGCGTATGTACTCGGGGAACCACAGTGTCAGCCCGTAGAACCTGCCGTCAAAATATAACAACAATACATCAACTTGCATGCCGTTTTTTTATGGTCTTAAAAAATTCTTTAGGAAAAATAACTAATATTGGTGCATATAAAACTTCTTAAAAAATTCTCCTTCATATTTAAAATAATTTTTGAAATTCAAATTTTATTTGAAGTAAAGACGGTGGCCATTACGCCGAAAGACGGTTCGCGTTTCTTTTGCTTTTTAATTGTTGAAATCGTTCATACGAGTTCGCAGCAACTGAAGAATTTTTTCAACGGCCGAATTTTTTTAAACAAAATGTATTTTCTCCAACAGAGCTGTTTAAAAAATTCGGCCGTTGAAAAAATTCTTCAGTTGGTGCGAACTCGTTTGAACGATTTCAACAATTAAAAAGCAAAAGAAACGCGAACTGTCTTTCGGCGTAATGGCCACCGTCTTTACTTCAAATAAAATTTGAATTTCAAAAATTATTTTAAATATGAAGGAGCATTTTTTAAGAAGTTTTATATGCACCAATATTATTTATTTTTCCTAAAGAATTTTTTAAGACTATAAAAAAACGGCATGCAAGTTGTCTATTGAGAACCAAGTCAACGTCAACTGAGAGACAAGGATTTGATATAAAAACAAAGACATTAGGACAAAACTGGGTATGTACCTAATAGGAGGCAGTGATGTTAAACTGACATGGACGTCCTTATTGTTAGTATGCTTTAGTGAAGCGGAGATCACATTTTGGCATAAATTAAATGTTTTGTATTTACTGCAATTTTCTATATAATTGCTCTATAGCGAATTTTGTTATAATCAGGGTTTCTAGTAGTTTTTCAATATCATTTTTCCTGCATTTTCAAGGTATATTTTTACTTTTCAAGGAATATATTTGATGATAATAATATGGGAATTAACTAATTTTAGGGTACCGTAGTAAGAAAAATAAATAAACAATTTAATGTTATACTTTTATAAAACACGTACTGTCCATAGCAAAGTAAACTTGCTACACTTTTTACTACAAAAGTAAAATAAAACTCCCAAACTTTTTTTTTAATTTCGGTACTTTCCCTAAAACCCATATTATCGAGGAAAAAAATAGAGGCCCGTTAATGGGAATAGTTTCATAAAAATGCGGAATTTTATTCAAAATTCGTTTCTTTTTATATTTATATAATGATGATGATGTTTTTATACATCAAAAATAAAAACTCAAGGTTTTTTTTTTGTCACTTTTACTGCATTTTCAAGGGTTTTCCAGGGGGTGGTCAAATTTCCTGCATTTTCAAGGTTTTCCAGGTTACTAGAAACCCTGTTATAATGAAATGGCAATTCCTATGGTCTACTGAGTTTCTTTATACCAATGTAAGAATAAGAATAAGAATAAGAATTTATTTTATTTAGAATAAAATTCTAATACATACATGGTAACTCCTCCATACAAATATAAAAATACATAATTATAATTTTTTTTACAGTACACTTAAAAAAGAGAAAACTTTTACATGTGGTATTTTTTCTTTTTAAACATTTTTTTGACAAACAATACACCTTCCCGCTTAAATTCTTTATCATTATCAATACATTTTAATTTTCGAGGCAGAGTGTTATATAATTTAAATCCACTTATCATTATTGACTTTTGATAAAATTTGCTTTTTTGTTTTCCTATATGAATATTATTTGAAATTCTGGTATTATAACTATGGATTTGATTGTTAAATTTAATATCGTTACATAGATATTGAGGACATTTATTGTTAACAATTTTATGGACTAATAGCAAAACTTGTAAGGCAATTTTTTGTTTTATTGAAAGTAAACAACACGCTTCTAACATTTCATGTATTGGAGTCAGTTTATGGCATCTTAAAATAACCCTCATTGCTTTGTTTTGTAGTAACTGTAATTTTTTTATATTTTCTTCAGTTGCATCCCAGAGAATGGTAGAGCAATAATCAAAATGATGAGATATTATTGTTTTGTATATTAAAAGTTTAGTCCACGGTGATAAATATTGCCCTACTCGTGCTAAGTAGTTAATTTTACTGCCTACTTTTTTAACAATAAACTGTATATGTTTATCAAATTTAAGATGCGAGTCGATAACAACTCCAAGATATTTTATTTCGTCAACAAATTCTAAATTTTCCCCATCAATTTTAATGAAATCGAAAGTATCACTATTTAATATTTTATTTTTTGTTACACTTGATTGAGTTATTAATATACATTTTGATTTAGTTACATTCAGCTTAACTTTATTTACTTTCAACCATAAGTTTAATTTATTTAGAGCAAAGTTTAATTTTTCTCGCGCTTCATTATATGATTTTGCCGATGCTGAAACTAGAGTATCATCAGCAAAAAAATTAACAAACACATCGTGTTTTACTAATAATAATAAAGGATGATAGTACGTAGCTTACAATATGTGGCAGAGATAAAATAAGTATGTAGTCAGAATCCTGTGATAATGTGTACAGTGCATAATACTGCAGATAAACACACTTCCCCTAGCATCAGCAAGTTGAACTCTTTTATTTCATTTTAGTTATTATTTTTTTTTACTTGAAAAAAAAATGTTGAAAGTAGCCCACAAGGCTTGTCTAATCAGGGTTTAAAAAACCCCGTTTTTTTTTTCTTTTTTTTAAAACCCACTGGGTAGGGGTTTTATTGTTGTTTTTTTTAAAAACAAACAATAAAACCCGTTTTTTTTTGTTTTTTTTTTTTGTTTTTTTATATTTAAAAACTAATGGAAGCCATAAATATACATAAAATAACCTCTAATTTTGTCAAAAATGAAAATTCTTCTGTATATCATTTTATCTTTAATGATTTTCAATAAACTATTAATAAAAGAATAAAAAAGTTATGTACTACGTTTTTATTTTTTGTACCGTAATTTACATTAGGCTACATTATGGCTAGAGCACGGATTTTTGGGTGATTACTTTTTGAAAAAAGTGACTAAAAAAGGTGATAATTTTACAAAAAAGGTAAAAATTTAAAGTTTCACTTTTATTGTTTTTCACTTTGATAAAAATTAGGTGATTTTTTTTGCTTTGAAAAGGGTAAAAAAAAAAGTTGAAAAAAAGGTGAAAATTTTGCAAAATAAAGTTGAAATTTTGAATGCCAATTCCATATTTTTTTCTTTTGCTGAAGAAAAGTGGGAAAAATTGGAAAAAGAAAAAAAAAGTGGTGAAAGTTGAAAACAAGTTGGTGTCAAAAGTCTTGAAATTTTATAATTCCTGCTCATTTTTACTCTAATTTAAAAAAAAAGAGCTACCGTTTTTTTTTTTTTTTTTTTTTTTTGCTGGGTTTTTTTAGCTGTTTTTTTTGGGTCGTTTTTTTTTTTAATGGAACCCTGCTTGTCTTATAAGGGGTTGTCCTGACATGAGGTTTGCTTACATGAGTTCACAACACTTGTACTTACCCAAACGCTGATGTGAGCCACAAGATGAGCAGAAAGAAGGTGATCCTCAGATGTGGAGAGACGAACAGTTGAAGAAATGAATTCCAGAACTAAAACAATAAATTGAACTATCTTAAATCTCAGTGGAAATTTGAAATTAGGAATACTACACATGCTTTAAGGATTGTATATAGATGGCTTGTATCTCAAAATCTAAAAAGAAAACTTCCAAATTTTATGATGCCATTTGAAAGTTAATAGTAACAGCTACCTATGATAAAATTTTCAGAACCCGTGACCATCAGATAAGAGAGAAATTAATTATTGAAATTAACATGGGCTCTTATGGGACTAAAACTTCAAAAAATCATAAATAAAAATCTAGCATGGTGACCCCCCAAAATTTTTACATATTTGAAGATACCTAATCCTAATGTATCACTGTACAAAATTTCAGATTTTTCTGTCTTTACAACTTTTTAGTCAAATCCCGCAGTACCTGATTTCCCGCCTTAATGTTTACATTTAGAATAGTTTTGCTGTGATATATAATACTGACCATCTCAATGCTGTACGTCATGTCAGCCAGCACGGACTTGCCAGGTGATCCAGGTGAGAAAGGTCCTCCCAGACCTCCCAATCTCTTGGTGGGTAGCTCTAGTTCAGACAGCTGGTACTGCCCGCCATTGGCCACCCCGCTCTCTTTGCTGTTATTAGACTGCACAACAGACATTCACGTTGAACAAACCACTCCACAACTGCTCAGGTATGTACTTACCTTGAATACTCGCTGGTACACGAGCATTGCCTCAACGTCTTGCCCGGCCTCCAGCAGATGTCTCGGAGACTCTGGGGAGAAGATGAGGCCGGCAATGGCTGCAAAGCACGGCAACGTGCAGAGCAACAAGAACTGATGCCACGCAGAGAAATGTTCAGAACTATCCTCTGCCACCTGAAGTCCTGCAACGTCAAACATCAATGTAGTTAATGAACGTACACTGTGACAGCGACGTGAGTGATTACCTGTCCTTGGCAGGATACGCCAGGCCAACAGGGCGACGTACACACCACCCAGGGCCCACATCATGACTAGGCCACTAAGGAACCTTCCACGTTCTGTGCGAGGCAGGAACTCTGAGTAGTAGGCGTAGGCCACCGGCAGTGAGCCTCCCACGCTGCAGTCAACATATGTCACCGTTACACAATTGTATTAACATGTCTATGTATGTCTTAATGTAATGTAAAGTATCATTCACATGACGCGTAAATTTGACGCGCGCCGACGCGCGTTGACGGATAAACAAAGTTGCAACAATATAAACAAATGGACCCTTTCACATGGGTTTAAAACTGACGCGTCCTGACGCGTCCTGACGTGCAAAGCTGGCATCTCCCAGCTTTCGATGCGTCAGCGCGCGTCAGGACGCGTCAAAATGACGGATGCATGTGAACGGTCCCATTTATTTACAATAGCGCAGCTCGACGCGTCAGTTTTCTGCGCATGCGCACGCGCATTCGCAGTACGCTTTCTCATCGCTCTCATGTGAAATAGGCAAATTCTTGAACCCCGTCAGCTTGCGTCAGTATCCGTCGACGCGCGTCAACGCGCGTCAAATTTACGCGTCATGTGAATGATACTTAATGTGTCTTAATGTAATTAATTAACAATTTAATATTAAAAATAAAAATAATATTTGTTACAAGTAGTATTTTTATTTTGTCTAGATCAAATAACTTTCTCGTAACACTGAAGATTTATCACACAACCTTGACCTTGGCTTTGTTACTTGACCTTGACATCATACAATATCATTACTCAAGGTCACTTCACACATTTTATCACATACCAGAAAGCTATTTCATCTTATTGTTATTATTTACAATAATAATTGAAAATTATTCCCATGCATGGCATTACTTTGCAATTGTATAAACACAGAATGTTACCTAACTAAGCTAACAACGTGAGTCACGTTGACAACAAAAAAGTGGTTAGTACGTACCCCACAGCACTGCAGAACCTGGCAGTCATGAAAGTGCCGTACGTTGGCATGAACGCTGCAATCACGCTGAACCCTGCGTTCACTCCCAGGGCAGAGAGTAGGGTGCGACGACGACCCATTCTGTCAGCCAAGTTACCCCACAACGTTGCTCCAACCATCATGCCCACAAATGTGATGGCCCCTGCACAATTCAGCAAACATTAACTCCAGTTGGAAGTAAATTGGTCACAAACCATGCTTTACAAGTGCATAAGCAAATTTGATTTATACAACGAGCATTTTCTATTTAAAGGCATAGAAAACATTGAAACAACAGCTTGTTCTGTAAAGTAAAGTGAATCTCAACAACAGTGATTGGCTGACCAACAAAATACGACACATTCATTGGTTGATCTTGTTTTTTGAGCTAACAAAATTGACAAAAATTGAGTCACATGAAGAGCATGGAACTTTTTTGTGTGGA
The DNA here is from genome assembly GCA_949318235.1 of Ecdyonurus torrentis. Lineage (NCBI taxonomy): Eukaryota > Metazoa > Arthropoda > Insecta > Ephemeroptera > Heptageniidae > Ecdyonurus > Ecdyonurus torrentis. The sequence goes on from OX439130.1 coordinate 4,297,525, forward strand.
GTTTCTTTCATTCTTATCAAGTTCAAAGTTCTAAACGAAGAAATAACAATGATCGACCATATGTATAAACGTAGTAAACAGGTAACGAAGTCATAATCAGCTGTTATAACAAAGGAACATATCGACACAAAAGTTGCGCCGGAAGTCTGACTTTGCAGAACGAGCTAACATGTTCTAAACACAAAATAGGATCTACAAAACTGATGATATTTTTTACCAGAATGTTAATGTGGCCCCACAAAAGAGCTTGAAAAAACTGTAAAGTATGCAATTTGCGTGAATATTCCTGTTTATGACGTCATTAACAGGCAAAAACTAGTATGAAAATGTTGTGAGGGTTGCATAAATCTAAATTTTCTGATCACTGCTACGGGGCTACTGTTGGGTTTTGAGACAAACTAAAGTTATTTATGTAAGTCCCATCAAGTGTTTTGTTATGTAAATGCAAATGTTTTCATGTTTTCTATGCCTTTAACATCGTCTCACTGTCACAAAAATCACAGTTATTTAGTACGTACTCTTTATCGTGGCTACATTAGATCTTGGTGCAAATTATCATCAGGTCCCTTTTTGTGACCATTAAGCCCGTGCATGTGTTTAGGCACACAATGAGTCTGCCATCTCATTTCTAAGAAAGTCCTTATCGATCTTGTTGCGAAAAAAAGGCCTATCTCGTTTTTTGTAAGTGGAAGCAAAAGGCCTATCTCGTATTTTGTCAGTGGAAGCAAAAGGCCTATCTTGTATTTTGTCAGTGGAAGCAAAAGGCCTATCTCGTATTTTGTCAGTGGAAGCAAAAGGCCTATCTCGTATTTTGTCAGTGGAAGCAAAAGGCCTATCTCGAGCGCTATCTACATAATGTTTGGGAACGAGATAGGCCTTTTGCTTCCACTGACAAAATACGAGATAGGCCTTTTGCTTCCACTGACAAAATAAGAGATAGGCCTTTTGCTTCCACTGACAAAAAACGCGATAGGCCTTTTTTTCGCAACAAGATCATTATGAAGTCTTGTCAAAATTTTACTTTTCCTCCTGTTATACATTGTGAGGAAGCCACTCCAATGATTCAAAAAAATCACATTGAGAACTTTATTAAAATTTATAAGAAGTTTTTATTATTTTATTATTATTTTTTTTTTTTGGATGTCTTCTAGCTCTTTACTAGCATTTAGAATTTATTTGAATTTTATGAATTTAGAATTTATTTAGCATTTAGAATAGAGGACTTGCAAAAGTAGGTTTAGTGAGAATATAAACGAATTGACAGCTCAACAATACTAACAAAGTGCTAGCAGACGACTTAGTGTTCCTGTCTACATTTAACATGCTTTCTTATGGGGCAATGCAGCAGCTATAACTCAAGTTAGAATTATTTTTCAGAGCTGAAATTTTTACTGTAGCTTACTGAGCCTACAAGCTTTTGTTTTCCTGGATTTGAAGTCAATTGGGTGAAAAAAAAATAATTTTTAACAAAATTACTTGAAATCCAGGAAAACAAAAGCTTGTAGGCTCAGTAAGCTACAGTAAAAATTTCAGCTCTGAAAAATAATTGTAACTTGAGTTATAGCTGCTTCATTGCCCCATAAGAAAGCATGTTAAATGTAGACAGGAACACAAAGTCGTCTGCTACCACTTTGTTAGTATTGTTGGGCTGTGAGTTTGTTTATTTTCTCACTAAACCTACTTTTGCAAGTCCTCTATTGGTGTGTTTGTGTTTGTGTTTGTGACTTACCCATCCAATCTTTCTCTGCCTGAGTGATACACATCTCGACCTCTGCACTGGGTAGGATGTAGAACACCACGAACACCTCCACAGAGTCTGCTGCAAGTCCAAGACCTGCCACCAGCAGTAGCAGCCACTGGAAGCTGCCAAGTCCTGCCTGGAGAACAACAAAATAAAAATCACGGAGTCAGAATTTTGCCTAGCCCTAAATAAAAATTTTTTTTTGGGGGGGGGGGGGGGTTAACCACTCAAAAAAAAAAAAAAAAAAAAAGTTTTTACCGCTGGTTCAATACTTTGACGTTTCTTTTACTGCATTTTTTGTTTTTGTTTTTAAGTGCAGCAATTATGATGGTCTCAATATAAAAAGTTCTTGTTTAGTTTCAATTTTATACAAAATATAGGCTAAAAATGGAAAAAAATGTTTGGAAAAAAAAATGCTTTTTAACAACGCCTAAAAAAAAGCTTTAACATGTCTTTTTTACATGGGCTTTTAAAAAAAACAATAACATTAAAACACACAAAAAAGTTTTATTTTTTAATAAAACCCAATAAAACCTACTACCTGGCTAAAAAAAAAAAAAAAAAAAGAAAAAAAAAAAAGAAAAAAGGGGTTTGAAACCCCGAAAAAATGTCAGCAACTATGTTGTGTGCCATACTTATTCCCATATGCCAATAGAAATTCATTTGTTAGTAAAATGACCATACAGCAAAATATTTTGTTATTAAACAAAGCACATGTTATTTTATTGCTACTTCAGCTTTATTTCTGCAGTGGTGAAAAGTAGTTTTGCTGTACTGCAAAGTAGGTACATACAAAATCATTATATTTTCAATGTATCACACAACGTCTTAAAGCCCTTGTCAACTTATTTTTTTATCATTTAGAATACTAGATTGATAATTACCATACCTTATTATCCATGAATTAGACACCAACACCTTGATTTTGTATTTATTTTTATTTTGACTGTTATATCACGTATCTGACGTCACATTGTACTGATGGGGCCATGATAGGGGTAAAGAACCTGAGGGAGGGGCTTAAATTTATCACGTGACCAGAGCGTTAACTATGATTGGCGGCGGTACATTGTGACGTCAGATACGTGATATAACAGCTAAAATAAAAATAAATGAAAATAAATACAAAATCAAGGTGTTGGTGTCTAATTCATGGATAATAAGGTATGGTAATTATCAATCTAGTATTCTAAATGATAAAAAAATTAAATTGACGAGGGCTTGAAGTTTTTTTTGACTTGCTAGCACTGAAGCCACAGCTAACGTCATCGTGCAAGTTATATTGCAGAGATGTGGAATACATTGAGTTACATTAGAAATCATGGGTTTTCCAACTTGTTGTTCAGGCGACAATTATGACATTTAAAATGTGAGAGCTCATCACTGGTACCTTATTAGACATAACCACAAATTTTTTTTATCAAATAATGTTATGAAGATTTAAATTGTATTGTTTATGTTTTTACCATTCACTTTGTGGTACATTCTATACCTCTCACATATGTGCTCTTCTACAGGAGTAGCTTGAGAACATTACCCCACTGTGAGCAACAGTTAACTGAAAGTGAGAGAAAACTACCTGTATATGAGCTCTCACACACACCTAACATTTCTAACTTTTGTCTTACCTGTTTGATTGCATCCTCATGAAACTGCGACAAGAGAGAACCCTCTTCGTGGCCCTCGACTGATGCGTACTCCAGAGGGTCAGCAGTGGTGACGCCTCTTACTCCTGCAGACACGGGGGGCGTTGTCTCTGCAGCGTCTTCTCCTGGTCCCTCCTCCATCGTGTAAGTATGAGCTCGTCTAGCACTTGACGTCACCAGAGCTGCGTTCTCATCACTAGCCTCGTCATCCCCCAGCCCACCAGAGACAACCATTGCCTCTCATCTGGTCTGAAACATCAGATATCATTGATATCATATACATCAGGGTTTCTCAACCTTTTCGAGCTGCGGAGCACTTTTAGGAGTAAGGAGCGCTCACGGAGCACTGGGGGGTTTGGGGGCGTAGCCCCCCAAAAAAGCCCGCCCCAGGCGCGATTTTTTTTTCAACCATGTGACCGTTTTTTAGGCAATTTAAGTGAATTTAAGTGAACATAATTTCAAGAAGATTAACATTCACCCCATTTTAATTTTACAAATATAATGGAATCAAGGAAGATTAAGTAATAAATTTGTAACTTCAGAGCAGAAATTGTGTGGTTAATTGAAAAATAAACAAAATAAATTGTTTTTAAACGCGTAATTTTGAACATTTCTAAAATATTTTACGATTTTATATGTAATTTTGAGAGATAATATTTTTCTTAAAATATTTGGTAGTAATAGAACTGTTACAAATACTGCCTCCTGTTAAAAAAAAATCAAAACGATTCTGTAAAAGCTTGAAAAATTTAACTTGAATTTATATTTTGGAAAATTAAGGCTGCTTAGAAAATATAATATATTGCCCTTAGTTTCAACCTTCAGTATTAACTGAACCTTTATATTTTTCAAAACTAAATAAATGACTTAACTAAAATTAAATAAATTGTTAATAATATACATATAATTCAGAAACACAATACTCATGAAAATTGAGACGTTTTGTACTGGATTTTTTAAAAATTATGAACAAATTTTATTTTTTTATTTCCCTTTCCCTTTCTCTCTCTCTCTCTTTTCCTTTTTTAATTTTACTTCTTCCTATATTTTGGGGAGCACCTGAAACCATCTCGCGGAGCACTAGCACCGGTTGAGAAACCCTGATATACAGACTGGACCAGTTATGACTGGTCTACAGTTCTCATCACTAGCCCACCAAAGACAACCATTGCCTTTCATCTGGTCTGAAACATCAGATATCACGTGATGTGATGTTTGGTATACCAGACTGCACCATGTTAATTTCAACAATTATTTTCTCTCTTATCTGAAGGTCACAGGTTCTTAAAATTTTATCATATGTAGCTGTTACTGTTAACTTTCAAATGGCATCATAAAGTTTGCAAGTTTTCTTTTTAGATTTTGAGATAAAAGCCATCTGAATATAACCCTTAAAGCCATAGACCACTTAAAACAACATGTGCTTTTTAATGAATAAACACGAAATGGGATTTGCAAAAATGTTGACAATTTTTACCAGAATGTTAATGTAGCCCCAAAAGAGAGCGTGAAAATACTGTAAAGTATGCAATTTGAGTGACTATTCATGTTTATGACGTCAGAAACATGCAAAAATTAGTATGAAAATGTTGTTCGGGTTGCATAAATCGAAATTTCTGATCACTGCTACGGAGCTACAGTTGGGTTTTGAGACAAACTAACGTTACTTATGTAAGTCCCATCAAGTGTTTTGTGATATAAATGCTTATGTTTTTCTCTGGTCTATTCCTTTAAGCAATCATTTTTGTGTAAAAATTTCAAAACTCTCAAATTAGTACAGTAGAACATAATATAGGAGAGCTGCTAAAACAATAACAATATCATATAATATATTATATACCATATAGGGTGTATGCAGATGACGTCATATTTATTGCGTTTGGAGGCCATACTGGAGTAGTGCATAACATTGCTCAGCATAGGACAAACTTCATTTAAGCCAATTTTCTTTGGGAAATCTGTTATTTTTTTTTTTTGTTATTGTTATTCTGAGATACTAATTCAACATCAATGCTCTCAAAAATATTGCATAGTGTTTTTAAACTGGCAAAATGATTTTTTTCCCTATGCCACCCATGTTATTGAGTTATCCAACATGGCGTCCACTTTAACATGAATGCATACACCCTGCATATACATGCATTCCACAGCCCTTGTCAACTTACTTTTTAATAATTTAGAATACTAGATTGATAATTACCATACCTTATTATCCATGAATTAGACACCAACACGTTGATTTTGTATTTATTTTCATTTTGACAGTTATATCATGTATCTGACGTCACAATGCACCACCGCCAATCACAGTCACCGCTCTGGTCACGTGATAAATTTTAACCCCTCCCTCAAGTTCTTTACCCCTATCATGACCCCATCGGTACATTGTGACGTCAGATACGTGATATAACAGCCAAAAAGAAAATAAATACAAAATCAAGGTGTTGGTGTCTAATTCATGGATATTAAGGTATGGTAATTATCAATCTAGTATTCTAAATGATAAAAAAATATGTTGACAAGGGCTTTAATACATTATATATATATATCGAGGGTGCTCCGCTATAATGTCCTAAGTCCACTTGACCTTGAAAAATAAAAAATCGTCGGATCAACCCCAAATTTTGGATTTATCCATTTCAGGTCATTTGCAGCAAAAAATATTTTTCAAGGTCAAATGGACTTAGGACATTATAGCGGAGCACCCTCGATATATATATATATATATATATATATATATATATATATATATATATATATATATATATATATATATATATATATATATATATATATATATATATATATATATATATATATATATATATATCAGTCATGGAGTCGATACCGAAATTTTCGATACCGATACGATACCGATATTTTTAAATTTTCCCGATACAGATACCGATACGATACTGCTCAAAAAAATTTGCTCCGATATGATACCGATACGATACCGATATTTTCCGATACTTTTTCGATATTTTTGCTATATCTCATACAATAAATATTGCACTATAAATTTCATTTTTTTTTTCACCTTTGAGACATAAATTGGTATCATAAAATCCATGCATATTTTTGCCACATTTATTATTTATTTATTTATTTTATTTATTTATTCATTTATGTACTCATTTATTTATTTAATTCTAATGTTCGTTTGTTAAACTAAAATGACTTAAAATATTATAGTAGATTTAAAAATATATATATTTCATTCGCGCGGTTAATGAAATTATACGATTAGAATATCCTCTACTGTTTCCAAGCACTTTTGTTAATTATTTACAAATTAGCAATTTCTTTATTTCGTATAGAAGTAATTTTCAAATATTTAATAAAATTTAATTTTTTTTCATGGTATTTTTTTAATTTGCTAAAGTAAACAAACTATCATTAGCTTTCGTATTTATTTTATGGGCTCAAATCATATCCCCGCTTAACCAAAGGGGTTAAAGTCCAAAATTCCCCTCTGGTCGTAAAAATCCTTTGATTTTGTAAACTTTTTAAAAATTTATATTATTAACCTTGTAAAAAATTTGTATACAAAGACATTAACGGAAGTATGCTACATCTTTTGTAATTTGTAATGCATTGAATTTATATACAATTGCAGTGATTTAAAATGTCAATCATTGACTATATTTTATTGTGATTTCTACCGGCGCTTTAGTCATTAGGAGAGATCATAGATAGTACTGTACGACCACACGACGGATTTCTCAGAAACTTGGCGACAGTCGATCGCTCCTTTTTTTTTTTTTTTTTTTTTTTTTCATAAAAAGAAGAAAAAAGTTTTAACGCCGTTTTCTTTATTTTTATTGTATGTAAAATAAAAAAAAAATACTTTTTACCTGGTGGTTTTATAAAAAGTATAAAATAAAAATACTGTGCACGGCGCCCTGCCCTGTTGTTATAGCACAATGAAAAATAAAGGAGTGAATTGTATTGTCCAAGTACGAAAGATAGATAATCAGTAATCACTAATGGAATGTTCTCGTTGCTTCATAAGTTTTTTTTATTTTTTTTTTTTGTATTTTTACTTTTATTTTATGAGAGAGCAAAAGTCTCAAAGTATCGAAAAAAAAGTATCAAAATTCGACGATATTTCGCTGATATCGGTGACCGATATCGATATTCGATACTGAGTTTAAAAAAGGCCCCGATACTATACCGATACGATAAAAGTATCGGTATAGTATCGAATATCGTATCGCAGTCGATACCGATACTCCATGACTGATATATATATATATATATATATATATATATATATATATATATATATATATTGTATATATATATATATATATATATATATATATATATATATATATATATATAGCTTATGCCAGTTATAGGGTCTATGCATTCATGTTAAAGTCGACGCCATGTTGGATAACTCAATAACATGGGTGACATAGGAAAATAACTTATTTTGTCAGTTTAAAAACACTATGCAATAATTTTGAGAGCATTGAATTAATATCTCAAGTATATGAGAAAAATAATAATAACAAAAAATTAACAGATTTCCCAAAGAAAATTGCCAAAAACAAAGTTTGTCCTATGCTGAGCAATGTTGTTCACTACTCCAGTATGGCCTCCAAGCGCAATAAATATGACGTCATGTGCATACACCCTTATTGAGCTTTTTCTAATTGGGGTTGTTAATTATTTTGATCACAATAAATAGTAACATGCATTCCTATGGCGAGCTCACTTAAAAATTCCAATTTTAGAAAAGCTTATTGTCAATAAGGCTTTATTTTTTTATACACTGATGTTATGCAAATTATAAAATCTTGATCCTCGGACCCATTTATGTATAACGCAAGTGCCGGTAGACGTAACAGTGCATGCGGCTTGCAATCCAAGTGACACTATAACGAGCCTATATACATACATATATTGAACGATATAATGTTGTATGTATGTACATACATATGCTTGTGCATACATAAGTACTAAAGTATAATGTGATAATTATACAGCTAAGGTACGTATGTACGTATAGACCGCTTGCACTCATATTTAAGAGCCGCCATTTTGTTGGTCAGGAATACATATAGGCCAGCATAGGAAAAACATCATTTTTATTTTTTTAATAGCAAAAGAAGCTTCAAAGCTCAATCAAAGCCTTATTTGTAGCTCCTAATAAGCTCGAAGGATATGAGAAAAATTTGTTGAGTTGAAATAAACAATTTTTTATGTGAAAAATTAGGAAAAACGAAGTTTCCCTATGCTGGCGGACAATGCATTAGGCACCACAAACATGGCGACAAAGCGCAAGGGGTCTTATAATGGTACATATATGTGTTAGCGTGCACTTTGAAATCAAAAACAAGCAAAACGGTTGATTATGAAAGACGACGATAAAGAAAGTCAAAGTTGTTTTTTGAGCTGTAAATAAACATTATAGTCATGAAGCTTTCTTCACGTACATACGTACCAGTTTATATGTGAACCACTTGCAGTAACAAAATCCACCATATAAGCTGAACAATAATTAGAATTGAGCTACAAAATATGTATAAACCTTCTACTTTCAGCTGCGATCAATAACAATTTGGAGGGAGGGAAATTACTTTGCTGCTTGCTCCGGCTTGCTCACTGAAAACCGGCGGCGGACCCCATATAAAGGAGGCGAGGGGGGAAGATGAGTGAGAAATGAGGGGAACTTGTGACGTCATGACAGCTGTCGCCTGTTATAAATTTACAGCGGGTATTTAAAATGTTTAAAATATTAAAAAGAACAAATTTACACCTCGTTCTCGCTCGCCTCGCCGCACATATGCACTCGATCTCTCTGGTTAATAGTTATCTTATTTCTCTTTGTTTTACCTACCACACGACGGTTATTTACTTTTAAATAAAGAACTCAAGATTATATATATATATATATATACTGAAGAAACAACTATAAACGATTCCGCTTCAAATGTTTGTTTTAATTAATTAAACGTTTAATTTTATTATTACGATCACGAAGATTTTTTTGTTTTGAGATTTGAGCCATGTCATGTATAAAGTAAACAATGAGATATGACGTACGGTGGTACGTTCGCTTAATTTGGTTTATATTTGCTGCGTCATGCATAAGATATTTTATAAAATAATATATGATATAATAGGAAATCAATTGCGATTTTGCATGTTTTAATCATTATAGTTTGGAATATGACCTGATATATATATATTATATATATATATATATATATATATATTTATATATGTTTTCATTATATAATTATAACAAAAATTGTGTGTGTATAGTATAATATTATGCATAACTTATCATATACAGGGTGTTTATTTAAATTTTTACTTTTTCAGAAGCGTTTTTTTTTTTAACATGAAGTTTATTGACAAATTAGACTTCGGTTATTAATACATCAAATTAAAGCTTAAGCTTTGACATTTTAGTTTCTTTTTTTTTTTAAATGTGATCTGTCGATTTTTCTTTTGACTATAGATGCAAAACAATACGAAGAGTGATTTTTTCGAAAAGCAGACGTTATATAGCAAACAGCGTTTTCCTAACAAAATAAAAAACGTCTTGTTAATTTTTTTTCTTAGTTAAAAGTGATGATAAGCAAATGACATTAAGGTGTCTCAATGTGGGAACAATTTGTAGCCCGGCAGTTGTCAAAAGTCGAAATTGCAGTTCGAACCACACGCGTCGTTGCGGAGCATCTAAAAGCCCGTGCGATGGACTCAATAGCATGCATAAGTAATTCTGATGGCGTCGCTTCAACTCTGAGATATCTCTTGCACTGGAGTCGTAAACACATTTTGACGTCCCACAAGAATAATCAGTTGGGGTGAAGGTCTATGGTGATCTCGATGCCCAAGTTGTGGGTCCATCTCGGCCAATCCAGCCTTTGTTTACATCATAATCTGGCGCAATCGAGAGTTTTTTTCTTCAAAAATGAGCTCTTACGCCACTTACTGATTAAAATGAAAACCACTCTTGACAATTATAACTCTTTTCTGCAAAAAAATTAAAAATGTCAAAAATTTGTGCTTTAAATTGATATATAACAAGTTGCAACTGTAAAAAAATTTCATAGTAAAATCAGCCTCTAAAATAGTAAAAATTTAAAAAAACACCCTGTATTTTAAAGGTATATAGAAAACACAAAACAATAACACGTTCTTTTTAACCATTTTAACACAAAATGGGACTTCAAAACTGATGATAATTTTAACCAGAATGTTATGTGACCCCACAATTAGAGAGCATGAAAAAACTGTCAAATATGCAATTTGCGTAAATATTTCTGTTTATGACGTCAGAAACATGCAAAAATTAGTATGAAAATGCTGTGCGAGTTGCATAAATCTAATTTATCTGATCACTGCTACGGAGCTACAGTTGAATTTTGAGACCATAACTAATGTAAGTCCCATCAAGTGTTTTTTGTGATATAAATGCTGATGATTTCAAGTAGTCTATGCCTATAAATATATAATTAATATCATATTATATTTATAAAAGAATATACCCCCACCCCACTCCCCGTTATATATTATATTTATATGTGTATATCTTTTAATTTATCAAAAATCAAAGTTCAAATATGACACATTTCTCACAATTATTTAATTAATGAATATAATTAAAAAATGGATATTTTATAAAATTAAAATATTATTTATTAATTAATTATAAAAGAGTAAATATATAGAATATAGCAATTTTAATAGAAATAGTGGTGATATTTTATAAAATTAAAATATTACTATTTTCCTAATTAATTATATAAAAGGGTCAATATATAGAATATAGCAATTTTAATAGAAATAGTGGTGATATTTTATAAAATTAAAATATTATTTACTATAATTAATTATAAAAGGGTCAATATATAGAATATATCAATTTTTATAGAAATGAGGGGTGATATTTTATAAAATTAAAATATTATTATTTTCCTAATTAATTACAAAAGGGTCAATATATAGAATATAGCAATTTTAATACAAATAGTGGTGATATTTTATAAAATTAAAATATTATTATTTTCCTAATTAATTATAAAAGGGTCAATATATAGAATATAGCAATTTTAATAGAAATGAGGGGTGATATTCTAAATTAGTTCTTGAACCAGTTTTAAGTTTAGGGTCATAATAATTAAATTATGTACTTTAATTGAATACTTTAATTGAATTTTGTACTTTAATTTTAATATACCTGTTGCAAAAGTCATCAATTTGCTTATATATGAAACTGGATGTACTGAAAAATTAACTTTAATTAACTATATAATAATTACTTAATTATGCTTTTTGTTTTACGTATTGGCTTTTTTAATTGCCTATTGCAGTCTGAAATTTATATTGAATCATCTCGCGAATTGTCCAGGGTGTGTTTCATTCATGTTAAAGTCGACGCCATAAGTGAGCGGAAATATGAGCCATAATATAGGAACGCAATATTTTTGAGAGCATTGATGCTGTTAACAGGTTGAATTAGTATTTCAATTAAATATGGAAAACAAATTATAATAAAAAAAAAAAGTGCTAAATTTGCAAAAGAAAATAGCCAAAAACTACGTTTGTCCTATGCTGTGCAATATAATGTTGCCCAAGAAGAGCATCGAAAAGCACTCAAAATGACGTCATGCGCACACACCCTAACCAATCAACATGAAATCATGATATAAGGAGAGGTGGTAGTTGCACTCCTATGCTCGGATTCGAAATAAAATTACGTCGCGGCAGCGCTGCAAGCGAGTTTCCCGCCTTCCCAAATCGATCAAGTGCCAATGCATAAGCATAGGGAAAAATCACTAAATCCGTCATAACTTCTGAACGCGTGAAGTGTTAACAATAAAAATTACACCAAATTAATCAGCATAATTTTCTCGATTTTTTGATATGCATTTTAGTTAACTTTGTTAATTATGAGAATTTTACAATAAAATTATATGCAAAATAACCGGAAACGTATTAGTTTTAAGTTCTGAAAAAATGAATGTTAAAATTTCATTACGAAAAAATAAAAACGAAAATTTCCCATGTTAAATTTTAAAATGTGATCGAAATGGGAAGCGCGCGAAGAGCAAGCGAGAGAGAGCAACTACGACGAAATTTTATTTCAGCGCCCCCTACAAACGCAGCATAAGAGTGCAACTACCATCTCTCCTTATATCATGCATGAAATAAACTATTTTTTCGATTATGCTCGACTACCGGTGCACACGCGCCTGCAAAGTACGTAGCTTATGCAGTTGGCCTTGCACCGACGCTCAATAAGTTGCATAACTAACAGGATGACTTTGTTTTTAACACAATCTTGAATTTCAAGCCGATTCTAATTATTGATTTACGTGATTGATTAAAAATAACGGTTAAGTGTGAAATAATAATTATGCTATAATATGATTTCAGCAGCTTTTAAGCGTACAACATAAAACAATTTGTACAACCTTGAAATTGTTTGCGATATAATAAAGCATTTTAAGTTATATGCATGTCACAAATATCAATCTTTATGCTATGGTGCGATTTAATAAATGCAGCACAAATATGTAATTTATTTGATCTGTGTTTGAAGTTTATATTAGATGATAAGATGATACTATATAAAATGACGATAATATCCGTGATACACGAAGGGATATATATATATATATATATATATATATATATATATATATATATATATATATATATATATATATATATATATATATATGTGTGTATATACATATACATATATATATATATATATATATATATATATATATATATATATATATATATATATATATATATATATATATATATATATATATATATATACCCTGCTCAAAATTCTTGGCCAAGACCTTGCAAGACCTTGCAAGATCTTGAACAAGATTTTTCGTCAAGACCTTGCAAGGTCTTGTGTCAAGATCTTGCAAGGTCTTGTCCAAGATCTTGCAAGGTCTTGACCAAAAAATCTTGTTCAAGATCTTGAACCTTTTTTTTTAAAAAATCCTAAATTGTAATAAATAAATAAGCAGCGCATTAGCTGGTGAACATTTTGGTGATGAAATGTAAAGAGAGAATTAAAAAAAATATTTTCGCGGTGGATTAATTTAAACGCTTTAATTTTTAATTTTTTTTACACCCATCCAACTACTGTCCACAATCAACGTTGCTTAACTTCGGTGATCGCATGGGTGCCGGTCCTAACACTGCAGTTCTGTAACAGACATACTAATAATCGGTGTTTTGAACTATATAACATTGTAACTACTTTGGACTTGTACTGCCAAGTACCCTCAACCCCTAAAAATATGAAATTTGGTATTTAGGGGTAAAAAGGGGTGAGGAATACGAAAATTGAATCAGTTTTATTATATTATTGATATTTATATACAATATGAGTTTAAGTTTTTTTTTTTTTTTTTTTTTTTTTTTTTTTTTTTTTTTTAATCTGAAGTTTTGTCTTGCAAGATTGTGACTAAATCTTGCAAGAAAAATTCTTTTCGTCTTAAACACTATTTACTTCAAGATTTATTAAAAGTCCAAAAAATATCTTGCAAGATTGTATCACATCTTGAAAGATTAATCTTGCAGTCTTGAAGTATATATACATTCATCAAGATTGATAATGTTTAAAAAAAAAAAAAAAATCTTGCAAGATTTTGTTCCAATCTTGCAAGATTTTTCTTGCAGTCTTGAAGTAGTTTCATCAAGATCGGTAATATCATCAAGAACAATTTTCTTGCAAGATTTTGTTCAAATCTTGCAAGATTTTTCTTGCAGTCTTGAGATTTTCTACCTCAAGGTCCTCAAGAATTACATTTCTTGAAACATGAAAATTCTTGCAAGATTTTTTAAATATCTTGCAAGAAACAGGTCAAGATCTTGAACATTTGTTCAAGATCTTGCAATCTTGAAGCATCTTGCAAGACCTTGCAAGGTCTTGGCCAAGAATTTTTAGCAGGGTATGTAGGACTATTGTTTTATTTATTTTCTGTTTATTTTATTACTATTTATTTTTGTGAAAACTATACTACACCGAGACCAAAAATATTTAAATGATCAAGACTCACTTTTACGTAAGAAATTTTCAATTTTTCATCCCCGACTAGCTGGCAGTTGACATTGTTAATTTTTTTGCGACGTAGAAGTGCAGCAAGCAAGAGTAACTTTATATTATATAGTATAGCTGCCTATTTATACCTCAACAGTAATCATACAATGTATACAGTACATACTACAATATTGATTTCTGCTCTTTCTTTTTGTATAGGTGTTATTATATTTGTTATAAGGTTATAATATTTTCAATAAAGGTTTAATTTGCTGCTTTGCTTGCTTGCTCAGTTTAAAAATATCGATATGATGATATCCTTGAGTTGCAGCCGGTACTTTGACAAATGTATATGTAATAGCTATGTCCTTCAATGTGACAAATATAATGCAATCTAGGAGACACACGACTTTATATCAGCCGGCGGTTTATGTCTCTAGACTGGAGGCATAGGTCAATCACACATATAACAAATTAAAGCACATCAGTGCATATACCTACCTAACATTAAATATTTTAATATTTTAAAAAAATAAATTATTTTTAATTATATATTTTTTATACAATAATAAGGTAATTGTGCTTTGTATAGGGTGTATGCATTCATGTTAAAGTCGACGCCATGTTGGATAACTCAATAACATGGGTGACATAGGAAAAAAATCATTTTGCCAGTTTAAAAAACACTATGCAATATTTTTGAGAGCATTGATGTTGTAAATATGTTGAATTAGTACCTAAAAATCCGGTCTCTAGTCATTACCGATACAATTAACTGTCAACTTTAGAGTTCGTTGTCTGTAGCAAACCTAACATCAAATCTATGCTATATATTTTTTAGTTACAATTATAATAGTGTGTTTTGTATACTTATACTGCTGTATACATACATACATACATACATACATACATACATACATACATACATACATACATACATACATACATATACATACATACATACATACATACATACATACATACATACATACATACATACATACATACATACATACATACATACATACATACATACATACATATGTTAACAAATAAAATATGGTTCTACTCTGATATGTGAGATATAAATAGGTGGTTGTGGTTAAGTATAAATAAGATAAGACTCGATGATCTAGGTTTAAGATATGTATTGGACTTACACACTAATTACACACTAATAATATACAATTAAATACCCTTAGGCTACATTATGATGTTTCTTCGTTCGCTGTCTCCGATCGAATCTCTCGCATCGGACCGTCTCGTGCGTCAAGCGCACTCGACCAACTCCGGCGCTCACGCCTCGGCACTTGCCTTGGCGCTAACCCATTCAAATAACTACATGATAGGCAGGCTGGCCATAAATATCGCTAACAGTCGACCATCCTGAAATATGCAGGTTCCATTCGCATACAAAATATACGAGAAAAGGGCAAAATTTAGCGATTTTTATGAAAATTGATATTTTTAGGTTTTATTTTAAAGGATGAGGCTAGTTTTAGGGCTAGATTACGTTACGTGTGTTCGGGCATTCTGACAATAGATGTGTCCGCACACTATATATAGGAAACAATAACCGGCAAATGGAATAAGCATAAAATCAGTACAAAATGACAAACATTTGCAATGATTTTAAATTAAAATGAGACAAATACTGTTCAAATATTGGATATAAGTTATGAATTACAAAGGGACAAACACATAAAATACACAAATACAAAATATTATGAATTCACAAGAAAAAAATTGAAAATTTCACAAGAAAAATGGAAAATTTTCAGATGATTTTTTGTGAATAAAACATACAAATTTAACGTATATATAGAAAGAAAATTATGAAAAATTATTTGAAATTTATGCAATACAAAATAACAATAAATGAATATACTGATAATAACTGAAAACAAGAATTTGAATATATTAAAAAAAATTGAATAAAAAACAATAAGAATAGTTACAATTGGTTGCGCAGGTCAATTGCAAAAATTGTATTGTTGATTTAAAACGATTTGAAACCAATAGTATAAATTAATGCAAAGATAAATTTGAAATTAAATGGGCAAAATGAATGCAAATAGGTAAAAATTAGAACAATATTTCAAATTTAAAATGAATTAAAAGAAAAAAATGCAAGTTCAACTCAGAATGCAAATTTAAGAAACAAGACATTGCATTGATATTAAATGAATAATTGATAATAGACGAAATTTAATTAATTTTATCAACAAACTAGACTGAATTAATGTATTTGAGGCAAAATAATGATAAAATTAATGCAAAACATAGAATGTAAAATATAAGACAAGAAATTACATTGATGTTTTATGAATAATTAATATAATAGACAAAATTTAATTTAATTTTATCAACAAACTAGAATGAATTAATGTTTTTAAGGCAAAATAATGATGAAATTATTGCAAAATATAGAATAGTTGATAAAATTAGCAAGTTTTTTAATGTATTAATATTTTAACTAACATGAAAGTACAAAAATTAGAACATATGCATAAAAAAAACTTGAAAAAAGGATCAGATTACAATATAATATAATCATTAAGATCAATTTATAATTAAATAATCTAAACAAATGTAAATTAGCAAATTTTTAAATGAATTATAATAACAAAGTGACATATTACATTACAAAAATTAGGAAATTTTTGCATACAAAAACTTTGAAATAAGATCAAGTTACAATTAATAATTGGAACAAATGTAAATTAGCAAATTAATAACCACAAATTGAAATAGGTTATGCAAATAGCAAATAAATATATAATTAAATGATAGCAAATTTAACCATTTTTATGTAAGATAATCACAAATTAAATAAGCAAATATAATTAAAAATCCAAAAAAAATGTATATAAGTTAGCAATCAAATGACTAACTGAAATAGATTATAATTAGCAAATGAATTATAATTAATTGAAACTAAGATTAAGCATTTTTATGCAAAATATCAAATATTAAATTAGCAAATTTAAGTAAACTTTAGATAAAAATTAGGATTATTATTTAGTGATATTATTGATTAAAATTACAGAATAATTACATGGATTAAATTAAAATTAATTTGAACAATTAAAAGACATGAATGAACACTACTTTCAAGAGTAATGGACCTAAAATTGTTATTATTTAGCAAAAATAGCAAGCTTAAAAATAAAATTATGATATATATTTTGAATTAAACGTAATATAATACCTATATGAATATTTGTAATAGAAAGATGCAAATAGTAATATGATACTTCATTGTAAAATACAAAAATGAATTATTACGAGTTAAAAAAAATTACAAATTTTAATAATAAAATATTTAAATTAAGGGAATTATTAAGTAAAACTATTAACTACATATAAGGCATGAATGAACAATATTTGAATATTGGTCCTTATATATGTTTTAAATGATGATTTAAGTTACAGTTATTTATATGAAATTATTAAAATGAAAGTAATTAAGTAAATTTAAATAATTAATGACATAAGGCATGAATGAACATTATTTGAAATATAATGGTCCTTATGTTTTGATTTAATATAGAAAAAAAAATTGATTCAAAATTTTAATATAATCTAAATATAAAACACCGTAATTTTATACGATTTGAATTATTATAGAAAAGAAAATTGATTCTAAATCAAAATTAAATGTAACGATATAAAACCAAGATTTTAGATGATTTGAATTAAATAGTTAGCATATATGAGGTAATTTTACGTTAATTTAATAACAAAACAAAGGTATTTTTTCTTTACGAAGGCAAAATTATCAATACGTAAACTTGAAACAAATGGCGCGACGAAAAATTGAAGCGATTTAAGTACAAAATAGTTGAATATCTTAAGGATTAATTAATATTAAAGTTGAATAATTACTAAAAAATGCTTTAAATGTAAATTATGATCGTATTAAATTTAGACGTAAACTCTAAAATGAAATGGAACGACAAAAGTATGATAAATTTTCCCACAAATGAATGGAAAATAATAATAATTAATTGAAAATAGTAATAATATTTTGGGATTGTTATTTTACTTAAATTACACTAGAATTAAACTTAAAGTAATCAAAATTGAATAAAAATATGAAAAATATTGAAGTTTGGGGTTTACGTTACTTGACGTTAAGTTTAAATTCATCAAAAATAACGCAAAAAATGAGATTTTATGACTTTTAAAAATGAAATGAATTAAATTAAAACCAAAACAGTTGATTATAAGATAATATACGCAATTATAATGAGAATTGAATTTTATGATTAAAAAAATTGAAATAATGATAAATAATGTTAAAAATTAACACATATGAGCTTAGAAATAACAGTTTACGATAATTAATTTAATGATTAAATATGCACAAAATATATGATAATTACGATAGAATTTGATTATACAAATAATTTAATAAAATATACAGATGTTGACAACTTAGATTAGAAATTATCACCAAATGAGTGCAATAATAACACAAAATAAGGGGAGTATTAGTAAAACGGCTAGGGGAGGCAAATCTAGCTCGATGTCTACACTTTAAAAGGGCATGAAGTGCGATGTAAACGTCAATTATGGATCTCTTTTTCAATGAACACGGGAAGAGATTATAATTAATTAAGTACTATAGGCATTGGCAACCTCTATAGCACAAACAAAATTGAATACTATGGCATAAAGCAAACTTTAGTATAAAATTTTGAAATAATAATATAAAGGAAACTTAACGTAAGCTCAAAAAAATAAACTAACAAAATTTAAGGAGATATCAACTCTCTGACGAGCAAAAATATCTTACGATTGAAATTAAGTTAGAATTATATATATTATTGATTGATTTAGCTTAAAATAAACTAGAGTTGAATTTAAAGTAGTCAAAACTGATGAAAAAAAAAAAAAAAAAACGAAAAGAAAAAAAAATTTAAAGTTAAGATGTTACGTAAAGTTGACGTAAAGCTTAAAAATGAATTGGAACCACAAAAGTAAGATGATATTTTCACACAAAAAATGCAAATTACTATATTGTTTAATGAAACGCTTAAGTTATATTTAAGAATTACTCTTTTACTTCACTTATACTAGAAATAATTTTAAATTAGTTAAAATTGAATGAAATTGTGAAAATTATTGAAATTTGAATGTTACGTAAACTTATCGTAGAGTTTCAAATGATTGAAAAATGAAAAATTAGACTTGAATTAAAAGTATGAATCAAATAAATTTGAACTTTAGACAAAATGAACTTAATTATAATCAATGATAAACTCAGTAAAAATGCAAATTGAATTTCACATTAAAAAAAAAATTTAAAATAATGAAATATGAAGTCACCATGGTGATAATACTTAAATAGCACACAGAAAATTAAATTTACAATATTATTTTTTACAATTATAATAATAATAGAATCACACTAGGATTTAATTAAACAAATAAAATTAAACAAATATACAGGTATGTTAATGATTTTGATCAGAAATCATCAAGGAATAAGTGCAAAGGCACAAAAAAAATGCGTGTACACGAAATAATTGAATATCAGAGGCCAGGAAAAACGTCCAGCGTAATATTAATAATAACTCAAAGGAGTTTTAATAATAGAGCTAGGGTAGCAAACTAGCTCGATATCTACATTTTAAAAGGGCATTAAGTGCAGTGTAGATATCAATAATATAATTCTCTTTTACAAAAAACCATGGAAGAGATATTAATTATTATATTAAACTAAAGTACTAGGAGCACGAACAAAATTTTTACTAGGCATGGGAAGACACTAGTATAAAACTTTGAAATAATATACAATAATTGAAAATATAAATTTTATAAAATATTGCAAAAGAAAAAAAAATTGATTTAATTTGACAATAAATTTGATGAGAAATTGAATGAAATTTATATTTTTAATTCAAAACACAAAATGTTTTGTACACAAATTCAATAATAATTATACACAAGTGTTATATACGCAATATTAATAGTGAATTCAATGAAGATCAACACATTTTATAAATAATAATGTTCACTGTACGTAAAAACAATGAGAAATAGTTTTAATACACAAGATTTATTGAATAATTTAAGTAATAAATAGGATATAATGTCAATATTTATGTAACAAACACATTAAAAATTATGCAATGTTGAATAACTTAAACAAAGGTTTGTTATAGAAATGATCAGCTTCTAACAAACACACAAGTTAATGGACAAAATTTAGGAATTGTAAACATAAGATATGATATATGCAATAAAAATAGTTAAATTAAATGAATATAATAACACATAAATGTATGTATTTGAAGAAAAGTAATATACAATACATTCAAACACTGAAAAATAGTTCAACAATACTGATTTTAATTGAATAAATTGTGTTTTAAAAATAAAATATAGTGAAAAGTTACAAGGAAATTAAGTAGTAACACTCAATTTAACTGAATGTGCACAAAGCTACGATAGAAATGATAACTTCGTACAAAAATGACGACAAAATACATGAATACAGTATATTTATAAGCAGCAATAAACAGAAAGGCTGCACAAATTATAATGAAATTTATCAAAACACAATTGAAATATATATTTGATATAAATGACGCACAAATATAATATTAAATGAAGGGAAAAACCAGGAAGGTCAAATTGCACGAGAGAGTGCATCAAAATATTATGATGTACGCACGTGGGGCGACAAACAGTGGTGTAAACACAGGGGGTAAATGACCTTGAACGAAGGTTGGACTCTTTTTGGTTGTGTCGTCACACAAGAGGGGAGTGGAATGAGGGGCGAGAAAAAATCTCGTAGAGTCTCGTTGATTGATGACGTCATAGATAGGACTTTTTTAAGACGGGAATGGTGGGTCGTTCGCCAGCAAGTGGCTGCGAACCGACTGACTTTGAAGGCTTGAAGGTCAGGCAGGGCTTTGACAAAACAGTGTTGCCAAATTTATGTTATGTCGAATCCAGTCCTGAATATGCCCCTGTTGCCAATTTTCCCAAAAGATGATGCAATCACAGGAAAATTTGCAAAAATGATAAAATTTCACATTTTAGTCAAAAATTTAAATGAATAATCAGAAATATCACTGAGATTAAATATTATTATAAGAAAACACAGAAAATGTTAGAATATGGCACCAATTAATACATGAAAACTAAGTACAGATGACAAAATTCATGACCAAGTGGGTCAGGGTTCAGGTGCCAAAATTAATGAAAAAATTTGACACAAAATTAAAAATTAAAATGTCAAAAGGTGTCAAAACTCATCCACTTGAAAGTTATGTTGAGAAAAGTTTATAATATTGATGCACAAAGGCGGATGATTAAAGATTTGGACAAAGTTATTGAGCGTGTGGTTTGGCCGTGCCGACCGCATGAGTCAGGTTCACGGGCAGTTTTTAGAAAAAAATTTCACAAAAATTAGCAAATTATTATGTCACTCAATGTCAAAAATCACTCACTTTGTAAATTTGATGAGAAACGTTAATAATATTTGCACACTAGGTGGATGATGACAGATTTCTAGGATGTGTGGGTGGCAATTGCCCATACATACCGGTAGGATCAAAGCAAAGTTTAGATTTCACACACGTCAAAGTTTATATAATATATATGAGTGCCACAAAATGAAAAAATAATGGCAATATGCAAATATAGTAGGATGTCAGGATAATATAATAATGAGTTCAAAAGTTATACATGTGATTAGATATTATACATACATGTATAAATTTAATGTAAAAAACACTATGGCACACAAAAAAAAAAATTGAAAATGTGTGTAAATTAGAGTACTTAACCAGAGTAACCACTTAATTGAAGTTCTGGACGAAAATCACAGAAGGCTTGACAAATTACGTGAAATAAAAATTTTCAAAATTCACGCAAGTAATCCAGGCAATATGGCGCAAAGGTATATATCCCCTTCTGAATTGTTAACAAATAAAATATGGTTCTACTCTGATATGTGAGATATAAATAGGTGGTTGTGGTTAAGTATAAATAAGATAAGACTCGATGATCTAGGTTTAAGATATGTATTGGACTTACACACTAATTACACACTATAATAATATACAATTAAATACCCTTAGGCTACATTATGATGTTTCTTCGTTCGCTGTCTCCGATCGAATCTCTCGCATCGGACCGTCTCGTGCGTCAAGCGCACTCGACCAACTCCGGCGCTCACGCCTCGGCACTTGCCTTGGCGCTAACCCATTCAAATAACTACATGATAGGCAGGCTGGCCATAAATATCGCTAACACATACATACATACATACATACATACATACATACATACATACGACATTAGGTAGAAATTATTAGTTGCTACCCGAGTAGAACGCTAAGTATGACAATTCTATGATTTTTCAATGAAATTTCAATGAAATGTCCCATAACGATGACACAACTGCGATTTAATGAAGACAAAGTATGACAAAGTCACAAAAATAATTTTTTTAAAATGTCTAACAATGAAATTTCGATGACAAAAAGACGACATAACGACGACATGAAATTTTTTGTTTTTACAAAAATGAAATAAGTATGACAGCAAAAAATTATTGATGAAATAACGATGGCAGTTTTATTTTTCAAAAACCTAAATGCGACACAACGACGACAACGATTAAAATTCAATATGTATGAAATAACGATGACACGAAGAAATAATAATTTAAATTATTATTTCTTCGTGTCATCGTTATTTCATACATATTGAATTTTAATCGTTGTCATCGTTGTGTCGCATTTAGGTTTTTGAAAAATAAAACTGCCATTGTTATTTCATCAATAATTTTTTGCTGTCATACTTATTTCATTTTTGTAAAAACAAAAAATTTCATGTCGTCGTTATGTCGTCTTTAAGTCATCGAATTTTCGGTTTTAGCTTGTAGATTGATAGAAAAATATCATATTATATATATAATTAAATAATTAATCTATATTAATATAACGTGTTTGATTAAAATTACTATACTGACATAATTATATAGATTTTTTTTCCTATGTGCAAAAATGCATGCTAAACGGTTTCGGAGTGTGTATTTTTCAATATTGTAAAAATATAAAATAATTATTTTATATTATATTAGTTATTAATGTAATGAAATTTAATATTTTACTAAAAATTATGCCAATCTAAATCAGCTTTAAATATAGTCAATGTGCTTATTATTAACTCTATAAGCGTAACAAAAATTGTTAAATTGATTGAATTTTTATTGTTATATATTTCTTAACACGCGTACGATAAGGCAAATTAATTGCAAGCATTAAAAGAAAATTTAAAAAAATATATTATAAATATGTTTCAAACAATTCAAAATTTAGTATTGCATAAATATATGGAAAGTAATAATTTAGTGCCAAAACTGACAATTATTATAATCACTTATATAGCTTTTTTTTAATGCATAAAATAATGCATAAAAAATATTATTAAATATTGCAAATACATTGTTGCGTTTAATTAATATTCAATACAAGCAATATATTTGATAAATACATATTATGATTAGAATCCTGTACAAAATCTTTGTGGTAGTGCAATGTAATATAGTAGCTTTTTCCGGTGACTCTCAGACTTGAAAAAAAAAAAAATTCAAAGTCAAGAATTAATACCTATTTTTTCGTTTGTTTCGGAGGTTTTGATACTTTTTAGGGCAGGTAATAAAAGTTTTAATTATTTATAAAATATGTAATTTACTACAAAAATGACGATTTATTGTGTTTTCTGACTTAGATTTGCATAAAAGTATTCACTTGATTACAAATTAATTAAGAAATCTGCAAAACAAGTTTCAAGTGAGACTTAAAAAATGCTGGGTTACTGAGTTTGGAAAGCTTTTTTAAATAATATAATGCGAGCTACTCTACACGAAAGAAGAAAACTCCAACCCCGTATATAAAATTTCATGTTAGGCAGGTAGCATTTGGTATATAGGCACTAGATTTTATTAACAGGCAGGTCTCCGAGGTGGTCGCGCGGTGTACTTTGAAAGTTTGTCGTCGATATTTCATATTTTTACATTATTAAAATTATCCTGAAAATTTTTGTCATCTTTATTTCATACATATGTCATTGAAATTTCATCGATAATTTCTAGTAGTATAATTTTGTCGTCATTATTTCTCATTTATGTCATCGTTGTGTCATACTTATGTCATCGTTATTTCATACTTATGTCATCGTTGTTTCATACTTATGTCATTGAAATTTCGTCGAAAATATTTTGCTCATTTTGCTAATATTTCTATTTTTTAACTCCATATAAATAACATGGGGCTAACGATGAAATAACGATGAAATGGGACACGTTTCATCGTTATTTCATCTTTATTGTGTCGCATTTATTTGTCATTCTTATTTCATCGTTGTGTCATCGTTAAAATTTTACTCGGGTATGTACAATGTAACCGGAGGAGAAAATTGTCGAGCTGCAATGTAATTGCTGTTTCACATGCACCCGCGTACGCCAGTTAATCGAGAACTTTTTTGTTTATTATATTTATTGATTTCACATTTTTATGTTTCATAACATATTATATGTATACGTACAAAGTATTTAAGTTTTTCTAATTATTATTGCGGTAGCAGTGTATATATAATAATTATATTATAGGGTGTATGCATTCACGATAAATTAAGTAGACGCCCTGTTAGATCACTCAATAACATGAACAGCATAGGAAAATTACTCATTTTGCCAGTTTAAAAATCCTAAGCAATATTTTAGAGAGCATTTGATGCTCTTGATAATAGTTTGAATTAGTATCGCAAGTATAATAATAGTGGAAAATATTTTGCAACGAAAATAGCAAAAAACGAAGTTTTTCCTATGCGAAGTAATATGTTATCATTACTCTTTTATGGCCTCCAATCCAAGCGCATTGAATATGACGTCATGCGCATACACTCTATAAGTGATGCGTTTGCTGACCAATCACAGGCGGGGCGGGAAAACCAAATAGTCAAAAGGAGATCGAAAGCTTTACTGCGTCCTATATTATTATTTATTATATCTATCACATTGCGTTACTATGGGTGTATGCATTCATGTTAAAGTCGACGCCATGTTGGATAACTCAATAACATGGGTGGCATAGGAAAATAGAAAATATTGCCAGTTTAAAAGCACTATATATAGGCAATATTTTTGAGAGCATTGATGTTGTAAATATGTGATTATCTCAAGTATATGTGAGAAAAATAACAATATAATTAAATCAACAGATTTCCCAAAGAAAATTGCTTAAAACACAGTTTGTCCGATTGAGCAATGCTATTCACTACTCTAGTATGGCCTCCAAGCGCATTAAATATGACGTCATGTGCATACACCCTATAATTTTAGCTAATTAAAAAAAAAAAAAAAAAAAAAAAAAAAAAAAAAAAAAAAAAAAAAAACTCGACCAGAACACACTGTGATTCACTCTGTGACGTATGTAACGTGTTTTCAGACATTCATGATCGTAGTAATAAAATAAAACAGTATAAAATAAAATTTTGTCACCGATAACATCTAATATGACTGATTAAAAAAATGTCACCCTGGACACTCTGACATTGGAGGTTATCGGTTTAAAAAATTCTTAAAAATTTTCTATAGCTTAAAACACGTAAAAGTATGTCTAGTATTTCTCATTTAAATTTCTCCAAAATCGGTGGAGTAGTTTTCTCAAAAATCGCAAAAAACGTGTTTTTCTCCATAAGCGTAATGTTAAATTAGGGGACCCTTTAGCTTTCCCCGCAGCACCCCGCGCGCTAAACCGATAATCCCCATTGAAGCGATCTGTTATGCATGCAACATTATATCAATCATAAACATACGTCAGTTTTGTATTATTGTCATATATATTTGTTTTTACATGAAATAAATATATTTATATCTATAAAACACATACATACATATATCCAACAATGTTCAACACGCGATCACTTAATTCTTAAATTTTACAACTTCGTTTTGCATGCGGAGTTGCTCGTCGATATATATATATATATATATATATATATATATATATATATATAATATATATATATATATACATATATATATATATATATTATATAAATATATATATTTTATATACAGTATAATATATATATATATATATATATATATATATAAGTATATATATTGCTTGCCTCAAATAAAGACATTCGTATTGTATATATGGTCTGCAAAGTAAAGATAAATATTGAGAGAGTATGACCTCGGCTTTACATGGGGTGCATGGTTGCATATCCCAGGTACCAGAAAGCTTTCCTTCGGAAAGCCCTAGGCAAGCCTGAACCTTTCCCCGGGCATTCCCAAAATCCTTTCCGAAATCATTGCCTAATGTCCGCAGTTGGGAAAGGATTTCCGGAAAGCTTCAGGCATGCCTTGGGAATACTTTAAAATATTTCTTTTTGTCATTTGTGCTCCTTGCTCTTGTTATGAATAGAAAATCAACTTCCCAACACATTTTTGTGTCCGGAAAGGGTTGGGAAAGCTTTGGGAAAGGTGGCGCTAATTAGCATACGTAATTTGCATGAAAAAAATTATTTTTTGTGTTAGTTTATTGATTTCTATGTATACATAACAGAAAAATTATGTAAAAAGGGTTTAAAAAATTACCGCGGTGGGATTCGAACCCAGGACCCTGAGATTAGAAGTACTCGCTTTAACCAATTCTGCTATCGAAGCTCTTAAGAAATATGGCTGTAAAACATTAATTTATATTTTTATTTACAATTTATCTTAGATCGTTTGCATCCATTTTAAGAAATAAACAATAAATATATAAAAATAGGATATATTATATAATTAGCATTTATAATTAATAAATATGGTAAAATTTTAATTAAATTAATAATTTTTACACAAATATTTTATCGGAAAGCATCGGGAACAATTCAGGAAAGTGGGACAAGTTTGGGAAAGGCTTAGGAAAGTTTATGTAATTACGTTATTTATGTAATATAACAAAAATATTTTATAAGAAACATGTAGTTGTGTTGATATATCTTAATTATATTGTATAAAATCTTTTTTTCTTACCCCGGAAAGAGTCAGGAAAACTTTTGGGAAGCTATCTAGGGAAAACTTTGGGCAAGGTTTAGGAAACGAACCTAAATTTGAATATTTTTAATTTTTGTGCCAAATAAAATTTTGGGCAATGTCAAGGAAAGGTTTCGGCATTTCCCAATCTTTGCCCAAAGATTGCCGAGTTCCCACGGAAAACTTTCTGGTACCTGGGTATATAATTAAATGCGCTGAAGAGCAAATAGGGTGTATATGCATTCATGTTAAAGTCAACATCATGTTGGATCACTCAATAACATGGGTGACATAGGAAAATAACTCATTTTGACAGTTTAAAACCAATATGCAAATTTTTTGAGAGCATTGATGTTATGTAAATATGTTGAATTAGTATCTCAAGTATGTGAGAAAAATAACACTAACAAAAAATTTAATCGATTTCCCGAAAGAAAATTGCCTAAAACGAAGTTTGTTCTATGCTGAGCAATGTTATTCTCTACTCCAGTATGGCCTCCAAGCGCATTAAATATGACGTCATGCGGTTACACTTATATTGCACAGCAATATATAGGACAAACATTGTTTGGAATTTTTCTCAGGTGTCAGGTGGTCATTTTAACCGATAGGAAAAACGACTTATAGTTAATGAGTACAATAATTGTTGTTTTTTAACTTTCAAATTAATAACACTTTTTCTATACTGCTCAAGTATGGCGGCGAGGCGCAACTAGATCAAATCAATGAAGTGAAACCACACAATATCTATGTACAATTTCCTTCAGTTTCAAATAAATGCCGCTAAAATGGCGCTCTCTGATTGGTGTTAACGTCTCAAATAAATAGCTGACTAAATTAATTAACAGTTCTTTCACGTCAATCACAGAGGACGTATATGGATGTTCACTATATAAATATAATTCATGGCATTGTAAATGATTACTAAATTTGAAATCCATCAGTTTAACAACAATATAAAGTAGTATCCCTCGATATCTTGTATTCGTCATTAAGTTAATTAAAGATAATTGTGTACATTAATTAACATTGCGATGGTTAATTAACACTTACAGTACGCGATTACATCTATCAGTGTCCGTTAATTATAAGCAAGCGAGAATACTTTATTTCATTCCCAGTAGTGATAAAATTGTACTGCCACATTTTATATAATAATAAATCTTAATTAATTTAGCGATGATATAGCGGTGACTCTGAGACGTATACATATAAACGTACGACACATTCAAACTATTACAGTACACATACACAAAACTTATCAATAACTGAAGTACCTTAAATCAGACGATATGTTAAAGATCGCACGCAGGTCACGCAGAAAACTGGCTCTATGTCACAGGGGTAAACGTGTGTGTCAGTTGACCTCAAAGTATAACACTGCGGTATTTCACCTCGCAACTCGCCTTGGCTCGCCTCGCTCGCGCCTCGCCTCTTGCCTCACGACTGCGCCCACACCGATACAAACACGCATGCCCCACCCCCCGCTACCCCCTGACTCATTGATCGCTCTACAGCTCGTTCCTCGCGACCAGCAATCACTGTCTCCCCCACCCCAAAGTCTATTAGAGGGCGAGTGAGGGAGTCACTGCGAGGGGCGAGGATCACGTGACGTGGAACGTGAACTATTTACACTGGTAATCGACGAAACTTATTTGCACATTTTAAAAAAATTATTAGCAGAGCCGCGATCATTCATTATATCATTATATCCAAATAGAAGCGAGGACGAGTGGTATAGTCACTGAGGGGCGAGGATCACGTGACGTGGAACGTGAACTATTTACTGGTAATCGACGAAACTTATTTGCACATTTTAACAAAATTATTAGCAGGGCCTCGTTCATTCATTATATCCAAATAGAAGTACGTGTGAAGCGAGGACGAGTGGTAGACAGACACGTACACTACGTTCTTTGTGTCATATAGAAAAGACAAAATATAATAGCAGTAATTAAAGGCGTAGAACACCTTGAAGAAAAAAGTTGCGTAATATCCTAACAAACCTGAAAATCAACGTTGATTTGGCCGGAGTCATTGATTTCTAATTTATTTTCCATTCACAAAATGCAGCTGCCGGTCACTGACGTCGCAGCTTGCCCGCGGTTTACTTGCACGTGGACCAGGCGAGCTGTGCAATGACGTCAGTGACCGGCAGTGGCATTTTGTGAATGAAAAATAAATTAGAAATCAATGACTCCGGCCAAATCAACGTTGATTTCCAGGTTTGTTAGGATATTACGCAACTTTTTTGTCCAAGGTGTTCTACGCCTTTAACATACACGATCGATGCAAGGAGGGAAAATAACAATTGTAGAATAATTTTATTTCATATTCTAAAAGAGGACATTGTCCTAAATCGATTGATATTCGAATTTTTAATTCCTGAGTTCATTAAGTATTTTTTTAATGGAGGTTATCGGTTTAAAAAAAGTGCTTAAAAATTTTCTATGGCTTAAAACACGTAAAAGTATGTCTAGTATTTCTTATTTAAATTTCTCCAAAATCGGAGGAGCAGTTTTCTCAAAAATAGCAAAAAACGTGTTTTCCCCCATAAGCGTAATGTTAAATTAGGGGACCCTTAGCTTTCCCCGCATCACTCCGCGCGCTAAACCGATAACCTCCATTAACTAATATTTGCAAATTTTATTTTCATGAAAATCGAAAAAATGACGTAATGGTGGGTAACTTGTGCATGTGGGCATAGGAAAAAATTACCCACCGTGACGTCATTTCGCGATTTTCAATTATTATTATTATTTTTTAAATTAAAAATACTTTATTTAAATTAAAGTTTTACACATTTGTTTAGCTATCAATTCAAGACGACGTCCTCTTTTAGAATATGCGATTAAATTAGCCCTAAATTGTGTTAGCCTCCCTCATTGCCTCCCATTTTACATAAAACCCCCTTATATAGCGCCCTTAATTACCAAACATACATACAGACCACGAACACACTGCAATCCCTTTATGACATCAAATGTGTTTGAAATAAAGTTGTCTCGTTTTTATTGTTTTCTCTCTTTTTCACGCGCAAAAAGAAAAAGAAAATGAATAAACGCTACATTGTTCTTTTATTTCATCAAAAAAAAAAAAAAAAAAAAAAAAAAAAAAAATAGAAGGAGAGAAAGAATGGAGCTTATCGGTTTAAAAATTCTTTACAAAATTCTATGGCTTAAAGGCGTAGAACACCTTGAACAAAAAAGCTGCGTGATATCATAACAAACCTGGAAATCAACGTTGATTTGGCCGGAGTCATTGATTTCTAATTTATTTTCCATTCACAAAATGCCACTGCCGGTCACTGACGTCACAGCTCGCCCGGTCCACGCGCAAGTAAACAGGGCGAGCTGTGACGTCAGTGACCGGCAGCGGCATTTTGTGAATGGAAAATAAATTAGAAATTAATGACTCCGGCCAAATCAACGTTGATTTTCAGGTTTGTTATGATATCACGCAGCTTTTTTGTTCAAGGTGTTCTACGTCTTTAAGTTAAAACACGTAAAAGTTTGTCTAGTATTTCTCATTAAAATTTCTCTGAAATCAGTTAAGTAATTTTCTCAAAAAAAAAAAAAAAAAAAAAAAAAAAAAAAAAAAAAAAAAAAAAAAAAAAAAAGGAAAGGAAAGGAAAGAAAGAAAGAAGTTATCACAAAAAGAAAAACTATTGTTAACGTATGCTGCAATACATAAACATAAAAATGTACCTATAGCTACATTATAACAGCCCAACTATTTATTTTGCCATAATAAATATATTTTGTTAAATAAATATTGATTAAGACACAGTGATTGTTGCCAGTGGCGACATTTAACCAATCAATAATAATAATAATAGTTCTTTATTGGGCTTAAGATTGTGAATAGTACATACAAAAACAACAAGTAAGTAACCCAACGGGTGATGAGAAAAAGGCAAAATGCCAGCTATACACTATAGTGATCTCACACCTTTATCAGAAAAACTGCTTCGTCAATAAATAACATATATATAAAAACAAACATATTAACAATTAGACAAGAGGTTATAGATTACAATCAAAATCGCACTAGAAAACGGCGAGGGACCAAGCTCTACTTTCCTATATTTAAACATTGAAGGAGCAGCCTTCAAGCAATATGTGACAAAACTGCTACACTTAGGATCTACAAATGTAAACGACGCATATTAGATAACATTTAAGCAATTTCAGCTGATAAAAAATTGCACAAAATTTAGTATGTCCATGTAGTTAGTTATAAGGATTGTATACAGATGGCTTGTGTCTCAAAATTTAAAAAGAAAACTTCGAAACTTTATAATGACATTTGAAAGTTAACAGTATTTATAACAGCTACCTATGATAAAATTTTCAGAACCCGTGACCATCAGATAAGAGAGAAAGTAATTATTGAAATTAACATGGGATCTTATGGGACTAACACTTCAAAAAAATCATAATTTAAAATTTAGCATGATGACCCCCCAATTTTTTTTTATATTTTTGAAGGTACCTTATCCTAATGTATCACTGTGTGAAATTTCAGCTTTTTCTGCCTTTACAATTTTTTTTAGTCAAATCCCATAGTAGCTGATTTCCCGCCTTATTATTATTTTTTTATAATATATATATATTTTTTTTGCTTGCCATATTGTGTTATCGTGCTATACACCAATCCTAGTCCCAGTCAAGACATTGTCTTATCAACAGGTAAGGACTTTCCAATTAATGGAAAAGCACACACGGGGCCGGCCACGGCCTAAGTACACAGCCCGGCATTCGCCATGACAGCCTAGAGAAACCGTGGAAACATCTAGGCAGGCTGGTCGGTGCAATCACATCAATCATGCACCTCCCGAATACTGTGCGTCGTCATGGAATGTATGTAAACATGCGTCGTGCAACGTGTTGTGCTCTCACACTTGACGTACGCACCTAGCAGTGGCTCGAACCTATACTCGGTGAGGAGTACAGAGTTGGGAGTCAGCTGCCTTCACCACTCGGCCAGTCACCAGTAAACCATGCTATAGTAAAACTTAAAATGGTTTACAATACAACTACTGTATATATTTAACAAATAATTCATCAACACACTTTCACAAATCCTAGGTAAAACGTAATAAGTGCAAATTTAACAAATTTTAGGCAGTAGTAATAGTTCTGGAGGAACTGCTGGTTCTGAGAGCCAGTTATTAAGAACCAGGTGTTCACAAACTACAAAAATTGGAGTCCTAGTCCCTCCTAAAGCCCTCGTCAACATACTTTTTTATCAGTTAGAATACTAGATTGATAATTACTAGAGACCGGATTTTCAGGTGATCACTTTTTTGTTGTTATAAATAATATGTTCCTGTTTTATAAGAATGTCCACGAACTAGCAACTTTCCAGCAGTTTGAGATCAACTTTTTTTTTTTTTCACCTTTTTTTAGGTTTTCACTTTTTTTTCAACTTTTTGCACCTTTTTTAGGTTTTATCACCTTTTTTCACCTTTTCATCAACTTTTTTTTCACCTAAATGAATTAACAAAACGTTTAAAAAAAAAAAGATTTTTTACTGCAATTTTTTTAAAACAGAGATTCGTTGTATGCCATCAAATTTAACAAATTTAACTGACGACAATTTAGAGATGATTGTCGTATGTAACTGCAACATAAATAAACTGGGTGAAGAAATTGACATGAAAACACTGAATGTAGAGGGTTAAGTTGAGGAGGAAGAAGAAGAAGATGAGGCAGAAGACGAAGGTGGGGCAGAAGAAGAGCCAATGACCGAATGAAATGATGTGCTAATTTGCCTCTATTTGTCTATTTGTTTCCTTTAGCATTACAATGAATAATTTTTTTTTGTAGGTTGTACTTGTAACCACAAAATACCTATAGACAGTATAGCATACACTAAAAAAAAAAAAAAAAAAAAAAAAAAAATTAAAAAAAAAAATTTTTTTTAATTTTTTTTTTTTTTTTTTTTTTTTTTTACTTTTTGAAAAAAATTATTTGAATTTCTGAATGCATCACCTTTTTTCAGGTTTTATCACCTTTTTTGTGCAAAAAAAGCACCTATTTTAGACCCTTTTTTACCAAAAATTTCACCTCAAAATCCGGTCTCTAATAATTACCATACCTTATTGTCCATGAATTGGACACCAACACCTTGATTTTGTATTTATTTTCATTTTGACAGTTATATATCACACATCTGACGTCACAATGTACCAATGGGGCCGTGATGGGCGTAAAGAACTTAGGGGAGGGGCTTAAATTTATCACGTGACCAGAGTGATGACTGTGATTGGCAGAGGTACATTGTGACGTCAGATGCGTGAAATAACCGTCAAAATGAAAATAAATACAAAATCAACATGTTGGTGTCTAATTCATTCATAATAAGGTATGGTAATTATCAATCTAGTATTCTAAATGATAAAAAAGTAAGTTATATTAACAAGGGATTCAAGACAAATCTCACAGCACACAGGCAGGACCATGGATATATAAACAATATAGGAAGCTATTGCTAAAAAAACGATCCCTTAATGATGTAATTCAAATTTTCGCCGCAAAAATGCAAGAATACAAAATTACGTATAAAAGTGGCGCTGTAGTCTGCGTGTGAATTTTAAAATTCGCACACAGACTACAGCGCTACTTACATTTTACATGTTAATTGTTGCGGTGAAAATTTGAACTACATCAACAAGGGTTCGTTTTTAGTATAGGGCAATAAGACAGGAGCTCACGACCCTGGGCAGGACATTTCTTGATCAAATAACAACTTGAAATTATTAATTAATTATTTTAATACAGTAAACATACAGAATAATGTACATACACAGTTCCTTACACAAAGCATACAAATTGGTTGTTGTGATAGAAATAGACACGCCAAGTCAAAATTATCTAGCAATTCTGACACCATATTTGATTTCTAACGAACACTTTAAGACACTGTCATTTTATTTTACACAATTTTCAGAACATTGCAAGTGCTTTAAAACTATTTTTTTAAAACTTTAAAGTTTGCCTCTGACCTGCGAGTCTGTTCCACAAGGCTTCGTGAGAAACTCGGTACTGAGAAAGAGGGCGTGGCTTACAAATGCTCATACTAAACAGATGAGTACTGCCCCCTTTCTTGGTATACTGAGTTTTTCTTGAAGACTTATGGAACAAAACCCCTGACATAAAAAAAAAGAAAAAAAAATCCCAGTTTGTTTACTTGCTGTGCTAACTTCTCATTCGTTGTCCTAGCTATGTATATGGTTGCTATGGTAATGACGCAACAATAAAAGTAACATTTTGTGTTTTTATGAGAATAAAAGACTTGCAAAAGTTTGTTTAGTTAGACAATAAACAGATTTTCTAGATAAAGATACTGTATATATAGATACAGATTTTCTAGATACAGATACTGTATATATAGATACATATTTTCTAGATACAGATCTAGATTTTTTAGATACAGATGTTAAAAAAAAAAAAAAAAAAAACTAACAAAGTGCTAGCAGACAACTTTGTGTTCCTGTCTACATTTAACATGCTTTCTTATGGAGCATTGAAGCAGCTATAACTTACGTTAGAATTATTTCTCGGAGCTAAAAATTTTTACTATAGCTTGCTGTGCCTTAAAGCTTTTGTTTTCCTGGATTTCAAGCAATTTGGTTACAAATTATTATTTTTCATCCAATTGACTTGAAATCCAGGGAAAACAAAAGCATTGTAGGCTCAGTAAGCTACAGTAAAAATCTCAGCTCCAAGAAATAATTTTAATTTGAGTTACAGCTGCTTCATTGCCCCATAAGAAAGCATGTTAAATGTAGACAGATAGACAAATTCGTCTGCTAGCACTTTGTTAGTATTGTTGGGCTGTCAGTTTGTTTACTTTCTCACTAAACACACTTTTGCAACGTCTTTTAAAATGAGGAGAATGATTATTTATAGTTTGTTCACTGTGAATGATCATTCATAGTTTCTGTCTTAAGTACTATTCACATGACGCATAAATTTGACGCGCGTCAACGTGCGTCGACGCGCGTAACAAAGTTGGAACAATGTAAACAAATGGAGCCGTTCACATGGTTTTTGAAAATTACATGTGAACGGCTCCATTTGTCTACATTGTTCCAGCTTTGTTACGCGCGTCGACGCACGTAGACGCGCGTCAAATTTACGCGTCATGTGAATAATGCTTCAATCTGTAAGGACTGACCAAGTCATAACACACTCTGTTTCTCTAGGAGTTCAGTGCCAAAAGCCATCAAATATGTGTTACAGTTTTTATATATCTGTGCTAGCAAGATGTTCTCTTTACTATGTTGGTCTTCACCTAGCATATTATTTCAAATTTATCATACCTAAAGCCTCATTCACAGTGGACTTTTCTTACGTTAAAATGCTCATTTTTTCAAATTAAGAAAAAAAGTTTGATTGTTAAGTAGCTACACTAAAAATTTACACTTAAAAATTTTTTTCTTAATTTTTTACGTAGAACTTTCACTTATCAATTTTTTTTTCTTAATTTTTCTTAAGTAGCTAATTAGAAGAATTATTTGAATTTACGTAAGAATCAACTTGGGTTTGATTCTTACGTAAATTCAAATAATTCTTCTAAGTAGCTCCTTAAGAAGAAAATTAAAAAAAAAAAATTGTTAAGTGAAACCAATTAAGAAAATTCTTAAGTGCAACAATAGTTTCAATGTGAACACCAATCGTTCTTTAGTGGAAAAAATTAGCATTTTCACTTAAGAAAACTTTAAAAAAGTCCATTGTGAAGGAGGCTTAACAGTGATGGTTTATTTTGCTTAATATATCTGAAATTGTGAATTTAGTTTTGTTTTATGATAACTTTAGAGGCAAACTTTTAACAATTTCAAAAAAAAAAAAAAAAAAAAAAAAAAAAAAAAAAGTTTCAAAAAAGTTTGCAAATAGAATGGTAATGTGTCAAGTTGTGAGGTAGAAATGAAGCATGTAGTCAGAATGAGGAGACAATTTTCACTTACCTGGTCTATTGTGTGTTTGTAATTACAATATAACCTTGGAGTGCACGATGAGATCAATCTGACTGGGGGTCTGAGTCCGAGTGATCTTGACTACGCGTTGCCTGCTCCGCCTCTCCCTTCATGCGTAAGATTATCTCTCTTGCAGGACAGAACACTCCCCCAGTCTGCACGTTGCATGTGGAGCAGCGTGTTGTCTTCTTGTAGTGGTCCAGCGCACACTTCTCACAGAAGTAGTGCTTACATCTGTGCAGAGAACAAAATAACAACGTCAACATTGGGTACAAATATGTCTAGCACGTTGCATGTGGAGCAGCATGTTGTCTTCTTGTAGTGCTCCAGCGCACACTTCTCACAGAAGTAGTGCTTACATCTGTGTAGAGAACAAAATAACAACGTCAACATTGGGTACACATACAATTGGTATTACTGGCATCAATAAAATAGCTTACAAAATAACAAAAGTGTGTGTAGAAGTCAGGGATATATTCAGCCCCCCCCCCCCCCATCAGGTCTGAAAAAGCATTGGCAGGTTCCCCCTCCTACCAATGCTCACTATAAGCAATGCTCCCATTGCAAAATCCTGGCTACGCTACTTGTAGAAGTGTCCCTAATTTAAATTTGTTTGGCCTGAAACAAACTGAGAAGCCAACCATACTTGCCGATGACTTTGTATTATATCTTCAATTAACATGCTTTCTTATGGGGCAATGAGGCAGCTATAAATCAAGTTAAACACATTTGTTTCTCCAAGGTTTAAATTATTATTGTAGCTCTTCTAGCATCAAAGCTTGTATCAAAATCTTTTACATTGCAATTTTTTTAACCACTTGACTTTAAATTTAGGAAGACAAAAGCTTTGAGGCTCAGTAAGCTACACTAAAAATTACATTATGAAGAAAAGGTTGTTAAAGGAATTATAGGTGCTTCATTACCCCATAAGAAAGCATGTTAAATGTAGACAGTAAGACAAAGTCATCTGCTAGCACTTTGTCAGTTTTATTGGCTACCTGTTTGTTCAGATTACAAGTAAACAAATTTAACATTAAATATATTATAATGTTGTGATGATAAACTAACCTTTAGTAAATATTAAATAATAATAATCTCAATAAAGTGACATAACGATCTTGTTGCGAACAAATGGCCTATCTCGTTTTTTGTCAGTGGAAGCAAAAGGCCTATCTCTTATTTTGTCAGTGGAAGCAAAAGGCTTATCTCGTATTTTGTCAGTGGAAGCAAAAGGCCTATCTCGTTCCCGAACGTTATGTTTAGACCTTTTGCTTCCACTGACAAACTATGAGATAGGCCTTTTGCTTCCACTGACAAAATACGAGATAGGCCTTTTACTTCCACTGACAAAAAACGAGATAGGCCTTTTTTTCGCAACAAGATCGATAAGTGTGTTAAGTAGAACACAGAATGTTTGAGACAAAGACAATTAAAGGAGAAACATGAGAGCTTCATGATGCTCTTAACCCTTGTTTTCTTGCTTTACAAAAAAAAAAAAAAAAAAAAAAAAAAAAAAAAAAAAAAAAGCTCACAGTCAGTTTCATTGAAAAAGCATTAGGTGATTTTCATTTTTTTTTATTGGTTCCGAGTTTTTTTTTTTTTTTTTTTTTTTTTTTAATTTTTACTATTTTTGACTCTTACTTTGTGACAACGGGGTCCTTGAAAGACTCTCGACAGATGAGGCACTTGAATGGCAACTTCTCTTCGTCTGAGTCAATCTCGTACTTGGAGGGGTCCTCGTCTGCCTCGCCATATGTGCCATCTGCCATTTCTCTCTCCAACTGCCAACCAAATTTGTAGTCTGAGCGGTCGTGCAGGAACTTGCAACTGTCTGCAAGCAAACATCAAGTCTAGGTAGTACATAAGTATGTAAGTAAGTCCTTATGTTACTAGTCAGTGCTAGTCCCTATGTCACTGTGTGTGAGCAACAACACTCACTTGTACAGTTACAAGCAAGGCTTGGACTGTTTTGACCAGACTTACCCCCCCCCCCCCCCACTCCCATACATAAGTACCTAGTACATAAAGGCCCTGGATACCCTAAAAAAAAGTTTTGTATACTTCAATGGGACCGAATTTCTGATGACCTGTCGAAATCGCCATCTCTCTAGCTCGCGGCATAACGTCGCACGGCACTATAACGCACTCGCCGCAGCCGCCGCAATTCCGCACCAGGCAGTTGTGACGTAGCAACTGCCCATCTCTAGCACCCTATAACCAGGGCAACCCCCTTTAAACCGACCCTGCACCCTTAGTATCCATGGTAATCAATCCATGTCACTTGACAGGGGGGACCACCCTTTCATCTTTGAACCCTGAAAGTTTGTAGATCCCAATTTAACCCTTTCACCCTTTTAAGGGGTTATTAAGGTACCAATACGATTACTAGGGTGCCAAGTAAAACCCTTGATAAAAATATAACTCACGATAACACATATTAAAATTTCAACCTACAAGGTATTAAAAGATGAGTTATCCAAATGAAGGTACCAAAAGGTTATCTTCCACCCTCTGGGTCCACCCCCTGGGGGTCAATTAGGGGTGTACAGTACTGAAAATTAAAGTTCTCCGATTTTCACGCAGCAAACGTTGAAATCGGGGTAAATTGACCTTCTGAAGACAATAGTGAGCACCAAAGAAAGGGTTATATACTCAACCCCTGAGGATTAAAGGGGCGGTTCAACCGTAAAATTAAAGTACCCCGATTTGGATGCAACAAACGTTGAAATCAGGGTAACTTGACTTCCATATAACGATGGTCAGCACCAAGGGGTAAAATAATCAACCCTCGAGGATTAAAGGGGCGGTTTAACCGAAAAATTCAATTATCTCAATTTGGATGACACAAGCGTGGAAGTCGGGGTAACTTGACTTCCGTATAACGATGGTCAGCACCAAGGGGTTAAATACTCACCCCCGAAGAATTAAAGGGGCGGTTCAACCAAAAAATTCAATTAGCTCAATTTGGATGACCCAAGCGTGGAAGTCGGGGTAACTTGACTTCTATATAACGTTCAAGGGGTTAATACTCAACCCCTGAGAATTAAAGGGGCGGTTCTTCCGAAAAATTTAATTATCTCAATTTGGATGACTCAAGCGTTGAAGTCGAGGTAACTTTAATTTCACATAACAATAATGAGCACCACAGGGTTATATATTTACTTTCTGAGGATTGAAGGGGCGGTTCAACCGTAAAATTCAAGTATTCCAATTTAAATTACACAAGCGCAAATCTCGGGGTTACTTGGGATCTCAAAAACTACTGTGAGCACCAAAGGTCTATAACTCACCCCCTGAGAATTAAAGTGGCGTCTCGACTATTACGTTTGAGTTCTGAGTTTTGGATGTGAAGAAGATCGTATGTGGAGAAACATAACTTTATAAACTTTATATTTAGCACCAAAGAGTTGAATATACTCCTACTTTAATTGGCAACGTCACATCCAAAACTGATAAATCAAACAATAAAACTGAACCACCCCTTTAATTCTTAGCGAGTTAGTTATAGACCTTTGGTGCTCACAGTAGTTTTTGAGATCCCAAGTAACCCCGAGATTTGCGCTTGTGTAATCTAAATTTGAATACTTAAATTTTATGGTTGAACCGCCCCTTCAATCCTCAGGAAGTAAATATATAACCCTGTGGTGCTCATTATTGTTATGTGAAATTAAAGTTACCCCGACTTCAACGCTTGAGTCATCCAAATTGAGATAATTAAATTTTCGGAAGAACCGCCCCTTTAATTCTCAGGGGTTGAGTATTAACCCCTTGGTGCTGACCAACGTTATATAGAAGTCAAGTTACCCCGACTTCCACGCTTGGGTCATCCAAATTGAGCTAATTGAATTTTTTGGTTGAACCGCCCCTTTAATTCTTCGGGGGTGAGTATTTAACCCCTTGGTGCTGACCATCGTTATACGGAAGTCAAGTTACCCCGACTTCCACGCTTGTGTCATCCAAATTGAGATAATTGAATTTTTCGGTTGAACCGCCCCTTTAATCCTCGAGGGTTGATTATTTTACCCCTTGGTGCTGACCATCGTTATATGGAAGTCAAGTTACCCTGATTTCAACGTTTGTTGCATCCAAATCGGGGTACTTTAATTTTACAGTTGAACCGCCCCTTTAATCCTCAGGGGTTGAGTATATAACCCTTTCTTTGGTGCTCACTATTGTCTTCAGAAGGTCAATTTACCCCGATTTCAACGTTTGCTGCGTGAAAATCGGAGAACTTTAATTTTCAGTACTGTACACCCCTAATTGACCCCCAGGGGGTGGACCCAGAGGGTGGAAGATAACCTTTTGGTACCTTCATTTGGATAACTCATCTTTTAATACCTTGTAGGTTGAAATTTTAATATGTGTTATCGTGAGTTATATTTTTATCAAGGGTTTTACTTGGCACCCTAGTAATCGTATTGGTACCTTAATAACCCCTTAAAAGGGTGAAAGGGTTAAATTGGGATCTACAAACTTTCAGGGTTCAAAGATGAAAGGGTGGTCCCCCCTGTCAAGTGAGATGGATTGATTACCATGGATACTAAGGGTGCAGGGTCGGTTTAAAGGGGGTTGCCCTGGTTATAGGGTGCTAGAGATGGGCAGTTGCTACGTCACAACTGCCTGGTGCGGAATTGCGGCGGCTGCGGCGAGTGCGT
This sequence comes from Ecdyonurus torrentis, assembly GCA_949318235.1. Lineage (NCBI taxonomy): Eukaryota > Metazoa > Arthropoda > Insecta > Ephemeroptera > Heptageniidae > Ecdyonurus > Ecdyonurus torrentis. Next base: position 4,338,645 of record OX439130.1, read on the forward strand.
TATAGTGCCGTGCGACGTTATGCCGCGAGCTAGAGAGATGGCGATTTCGACAGGTCATCAGAAATTCGGTCCCATTGAAGTATACAAAACTTTTTTTTAGGGTATCCAGGGCCTATAAGTATGTAAGTCCTTATGCTACTAGTCAGTGCTAGTCCCTATGTAACGTAAGCAACAACACTCACTTGTACAGTTACAAGCAAGGCTTGGACTGTTTTGACCAGACTTACCCCCCCCCCCCTCCCATACATAAGTACATAGTACATAAGTATGTATATACTTATGTACTATGCTAGTCCCTATGTAACTGTGTGTAAGCAACAACACTCACTTGTACAGTTACATGCAAGGCTTGGACTGTTTTGACCAGACTTACCCCCCTTCCCTCCCCCCACTCCAAAAAATTGTCACTGGACTCATTTTTTCTACCAAACTTTATTTATTGATACTTAAAAGATCTATCTTTTAAGTATCAACCTATCGCAAAGTCGAATTTTTCCTAATTATATATTTATAAAACTTTATTTATTATTAGGTATATAGGTTGTGTGTGCTGGAATTTTGCATGTGTGTGTATGTATGTATGTATGTATGTGTGTGTGTGTGTGTATGTATGTATGTGTGTTAGAGAGAGAGAGAGAGAGAGAGAGAGAGAGAGAGAGAGAGAGAGAGAGAGAGAGAGAGAGAGAGAGAGAGAGAGAGGTAGAGTTACGAGGCTGGTCTTTATTAATTATTAATATTTTTTGTATGTACGTACAAGTGATATAAGCAGATATAAATGCAGTTGTGGTGACACTTGCTTTTTTAATACATTTGTTATGTACTTTTTGTAACAGTTACCAACTAGCCACTTCATTGGAGATCATTTTCTTTATAAAGTTGAGACAAACATTCACAAACTAGTGCTAAATTTACAATGTTATTCTAAGGTGACAAACTTCAAATGGTAAAATACATTGTGACAGTGGTGTTTACGTAAACAACATGCTATGTATCATCAAGTTACCTCCAAAGCCGCAATATCCGGTCTCTTTGAAATCTTTGCAGATATCTGGTTGGTAGTCCCACCTCACAGTGGCTCTCAGGTTGGCCGGCGCTCGGATTGGACCTTTCCGCACCTGATATCAAGGAGAAAGTCAATGATAGCAAGGCATGTATGGCATAAAAATTACAGTGAAGGACATGTGATTGACAAATGAAAGAGGTATGTAACAAATATAACATAACAACAACATAAAAGAACCTACTAGGTACAAAAACAATTTCACAAGTTGTTAAAATGTGATGCGATCATTTCTTCTAATTTATATATTAAAGGAATAGACCGGAGAAAAACATAAGAATTTATATCACAAAATACTTGATGGGATTTACAAAAATAACTGTAGTTTGTCTCAAAACCCAACAGTAGCCCCGTAGCAGTGATCAGAAAATTCGATTTATGCAACCCGCACAACATTTCCATACTAATTTTTGCATGTTTCTGACGTCATAAACATGAATTTTCACGCAAATTGCATACTTTACAATATTTTTAACGTTCTCTCCTGAGGCTACATTAACATTCTGGTAAAAATTGTCATCAGTTTTGATCCCATTTCGTGTTTATTCATTAAAAAGCACATGTTGTTTTATGCTGTCTATGGCTTTAAATTATAGTTCAATCGTTGCTTAACCAAACAACAATCAGCTGACTTTTATACTTTGATTCATGTAAGTTTTTAGCTTTAATCATCACTCAGCCACATTTTATGGTCAAAATAACAAACAGGTATTTCCTTGTATAAATTGGCAATAACTGGTAATGCAATTTTGGCCACCAAAAGTGACCAAATAGCTTGAGACGGTTCTAAAGATACATGAAGCGGAGTATATAAGGGGGCGTGGCACAGTTAAAGTTTAACTTGAGACAACTTTGAAAAATTTAGTGTCTGTGTTCCTTTAAGGATGTACCTAGTTCAAATTTTCACCACAACAATCCACATGTAAAATTTTAAGTGTGGCGCTGAGATCTGGGGTGCGTACCGTATTTCGATGAGAGCGCTGTGCAGTGCTGTGGCAATACGGTACGAATTCTGAGCAATTTGGATACTTTGCGCTAGCAAACACGGTACGCCAGACCTCTGTGAGGCGCCTCACCTATTTACCTTCAGAAGCGCACAGAGGTTATCAGCATCAGCTGTTGTCCGTTCGGGTCTCTTTGGTAAACGCTGTCAAGCGCTGACAGAGGTGATACGGTACGTTTCGTCAGCACTTTCAGCGCTCGCAAGTGAATACGGTACGCACCCCTGATCTAGGAGGAAGTTTAAAATTTACACACAGATCACAGCGCCACTTTTCTATGTACTTTTGTATTCTTGACTTGTTGCGGCAAAAATTTGAATAACATCATTAAGGGAACATTTTTGTAACAAGCTTCCAATCCTGTTCATATATCTGTGGTCTGTAGGTATTGTGTTCACACAATACCACAACCTAGCATGAAACTGAACTACCGACATCTTTTCAAACACTTTCCTTTGCACATGTAAAAATATTTGAAGCCAATAAAGTTGTACGTACCGAGCCACTGGCAGCGTTGCCTTGAGCTGTGTCACGTTTCTCATAGTACTGAGCGTAGTTGTTGAGACCACGGTAGATCTTGTCATCCTCTTTACCTTTCAACTCCTGCCAAACACAACACACAAAATCAATTAGTAACCTTTCATTTAAATCATGCTTGGTAATAATGATTTTAATTGTTGTTGATTTTGATTGTACAATGGTTTTCTCAACAAACATTATCATTGTGCAACAATAACAAACTCAATATAGTGGATGACCCAATTTGGAGCAGGGAAGAAAAAAAACACATTGCTTTATACAATTATTATTTTTACGTTATTTATATCAAACAAAACAAATATTATAACTTTTTAAAATATATTGAATGAATTGAAAATAATTTTTTGTTCCTATACAGTAATGACAATATTACATAAACGCTGTTCGTAAACACTGTCTGTTCTCTGCTCCTAAAATGCGATGATCAACTTAGGTTATTCAAATGGAATGCACATTTTTTGATCCAAGAAAACAGGGATTATGAACAACACTACTACAGTATAAGCCTATATATCGATCTTGTTGCGAAAAAAAGGCCTATCTCGTTTTTTGTCAGTGGAAGCAAAAGGTGTTTCTCGTATTTTGTCAGTGGAAGCAAAAGGCCTATCTCGAGCGCTATCGCCATAACGTTCGGGAACGAGATAGGCCTTTTTCTTCCACTGACAAAAAACGAGATAGGCCTTTTTTTCGCAATAAGATCGATATATATTTTAATTAAAAAAAAAAAAGTTGGTGCTTAAGTTTGAATTTTCACATTTCCATGTAGTCTATAAAGTACATAGAATAACTCAAATATTTGCCTGTGTTTTCATGTGATAGACATCCAAAGTCACACTTCACCTCTACAGTACTGAACTTCATATTGAGGATTAACCTCACACCTAGCAAAAGCAAAATACCTCAAAATTGGTTCGATAACTTTTTTTAAAAACTTTAAGGGGGTTAAAAAATGTCATGATCTACGAGCTCCAGTTAACAGAATATTCAAACAATATTTGTGACTCGAGATAATTAGGATCAAAATTTGCATATGATTAGCATTGTGATTTTGTTTTTTCAATTTAAAAATTTTTTGGTTCGATAACTTTTTTTTGAAACTTTCTGACGTTATTTATAGATATGTCCAAGCTCTATCGATTACTTTTTGTTTTATATTTCAAAATTATTTCTGGTTCGAGAAATATAAGCGTTAGTTTGCCCATTTGAATAACATTGATTTTGAATTTCGCTGCAAAATAAAAATGGTTAAAAATTAATTGTGAGAAATGTATGGGAATTATGAAGAAATTATACTTGAACTTCTATTTTGTAGAGATGAGATCTATCTAAAAATAATTTTAAAAATATTTTACGATAAGTTTTTGAAAAAAGGGGGCGTTCTTAATCTGATATTTCTGAACCGGTCAGTTTGTTATCAGCGGCTCACCTAGCTACTCCCTTAAAATAAACTGAAGTATTTTATATTTGATCAAAGAATTGATGTTTACAGTATAACACAACGTAAGTTAAGCTTCAGAAGTCGTTAACAATCAATCAATCCCGTCCTGCTTGCGACAACCAACTTGCCTTGTTGATGGCGAGCGACCTCTCAAATATCGCCTGAGCGTCCTTCGTCAACTCCGTCTCTGTCTCAATGATTGCCGTGGCACCTTGGTCACGAGGACCGTCCTGTGCTGTAGCTCCCCTTGATTTGTAGGCCACGCCCACTTTGCTGACACCCTCTTCTCCACTGCTGTCGTCACTGCAGCCTTCGACCTGTGCTGGCTTGAGGCTGCCTGGTGCACTCTAGGAACAATATCAAATATCACATTACGCCCCTGGCTGGAATGCAGTATGTATGTACATACATACATTTTATGTGTACGTACATATGTAGGACCTTACTTTTTGCAACAGTGGCTTTCCGAATTTTCTTCTCTTTTCATTTCTAACGACCTGAGAATCCTCTTCTTCTTCACTGCTTCCTAAAATTAGAAATAAATCAATCAGATTCTATCTATGCAGATCATATTCGTCTAAAATCTATGCATGTATGAGCATAGAACATGCATCAAAGTGCGATTAGCTCTGACAGTACTTTGTTTTTACGTTTATTTTACGTTATTTTTGTAATTTAAATTACACATTGAATGTAAAACTTACTTTTTTCTTCATTGCTATCCCTTCGTTTTCTTGAAGCAAATGATTTCTTATTAAATTTCTTGAAAGTAAATGCCACAATTTTAGTTTTTGCTTCTGTTTGTTCCGCCATCTTTTTCAAAAACAAAAACGAAAACAAAACGTTTTCTCAACGCCTCTAGTGGTAAATTTTCAGAACTAAAATACAAACAACATTGCAGTGCTGCCAATAAACGAGTATTTCCTTTAGCTAAGAATTTTAATCGATATTTAAAAAATGAAAGGTTAGCTATAGTTTTGAAAAACTTTTAGCTAGAACTAGAACGTCGGTCTACGTTGTATTAGTTTTTAGTTAAAATATGAGCTTTTCGACCAATTTTAAATCTGAGAAAAACAGAAACTGAACAGAAGTTTTCCCAGAGTTTTCCCTGCATGTTGGCAATTCTGTAATAAATTTTGCATTTTGCAGCTGAAAAATAATGCGGTTTTCACTGCTTTGAAGCATTTCTTTCATATTTTGATTTTTGACAGGTAATATACACAAACAAACACTTTTCACTGTAGTTAACACCTGGTTAACTTAAGTAGAAGTCTTAATGTTAATTGTTTGCTCACTAATGATATATGCATATTTTCTTATCACAGCTAGGCTCGGCTAGGCTCAAAGAGTTTTCTCTGCACATCAAGTAGTAAGTTTAGAGTTGTTTTGGTGTGAACTGAACAGGAACTGAACTGCTGTACGAATCAAACAGCCAAAGGCTAAGAATATGGACCACCAATCTCCAACAAAGGCAGAAGGAGCTTCAGGTACATATGCGTAACTTAGAGATAGAATTATAATTGAATTTCGATGTTTTTGCTGAATATAACATTATACATATGGTAGATATGCCACTTTTCGGCCACTTCCACTTTTCGGCCACTTTGAACTTTGAAAGCCTATAATAAAGAATCTAAATGGACCAGGGACAAATTTTTTGTATAATTAGCTCCAGAAAACCTTAGCCAGTACTGTGTTAGAAATTGAAATGCTTAGCCTCATAGGATTTTTTTTTATTAAATTATTAACTCGTCGAGAACTTAAAAATTGCAAAAATTTACGCTTCTTCTAATGTTATGTAAAAACATCACATCAGTACTTCAGGAAAATAAGGGTCTAGTTACAAATTCTTGACAGCCATCTAAAACCCACTGAATCTATAGTATCTCAGCTAAGTATTAACCACCATAAATCTTAAGTTGGCCTTAGCCAATTTTTTTAAGACTGAATATAAAAGTGGCCGAAAAGTGGACACGATGCTTTGTACCGGTGTCACTTTTCGGCCACCTAATTTGCTAAGTTCAAAATTTTTTCCTGGCAAAACTGTAGATTTGAAATCAGGTTTGATCCCCTGAACTTGCTCTGGAGACAACATAGTTTTAGTAAAAAATAAGAAAACAGTTCTGAGAACCATAAGTCGTTGCCAAAGACGGTCCAAAAATCCCCAACCCATCATTCGTTATTAAGTGAAAATTGCAACTTTTTTTTTTTCTTCAAAGGGGGAAAAAAATACGTATTTTTTTTAATGTACAGAAATGTTCCTCATACACTGTAGAATTCAAATATTAAAACCCCCAAAGTCATGATTTTTATTTTTATTATAATACTTCAAAAAAGTACGCCTAAGCCCGGGCGTCGTGTACCATTTTAAGGGTCGATTTTATCGCAACTCAGATTTGTGGGAACAGTTTTATTATTTTTATTTCATATAATGTTGTATTGAGAGTGACATCAGGCTATCAAACATGCCCCTAAATAAACAGCTCCAGTATTAAAAAAATTCAAAAGTAGCCACGCGTGGCCGTTAGGTTTGTGTTTAGCAAATTTAAAGCGCTATAGCGACCAAAATAATTGCAACATGCTAATTTTTTCCTAACATACACAATAAATGAATTCATTTTAATGATTTGACAAACAAACAAAAAATTAATCGTGCGCAAACCTGCTAGAAAAAAGGTTGCGAATGTGCGTTCCTAACGTAAGGTGGCCGAAAAGTCGAATTTCAGTGGCCGGAAAGTAGCATAAGTGGCCGAAAACTGAGCATTTACAAAATCGAACTTTAAACTGTCCTCGTAATTAATTGAATGTTAAAACCAACGATTTTTTTATATGATTATGTTAGTAAGGTATTACTTTAACCAGCTGAATGGATGATTTGAACAGAATATATTATTTGGTTGTAAATATGGTGATAATATCAAACAAGATCCTTAAGTGGCCGAAAAGTGGCATGTCTACCATACATATAGGAGGCAATATGACATAATAAATTGTTAAAAATTTGTCTTGCGTGTAAGCAAGCACTAAAAGTGTATGACATACAGTACATACATACTTCGGTGCAGTACATATGCACATGTATGTACATACATACATATCAGTCATGGAGTCGATACCGAAATTTTCAATACCAATACGATACCGATATTTTTAAATTTTCCCGATACCGATACGATACTGCTCAAAAAAATTTGCTCCGATACGATACCGATATTTTCCGATACTTTTTCGATATTTTTGCTGTATCTCATACAATAAATATTGCACTATAAATTTCATTTTTTTTTTTCACCTTTGAGACATAAATTGGTATCATAAAATCCATGCATATTTTTGCCACATTTATTATTTATTTATTTATTTATTTATTTATTTATTTATTTATTTATTTATTTATTTATTTATTCATTCATTTATTTACTTATTTACTCACTTATTTATTTATTTTATTCTAATGTTCGTTTGTTAAACTAAAATGACTAAAAAAATTATAGTAGATTTAAAAAATATATATATATATTTCATTCGTTTAATGAAATTATACGATTAGAATATCCTCTACTGTTTCCAAGCACTTTTGTTAATTATTTACAAATTAGCAATTTCTTTATTTCGTATAGTAGTAATTTTCAAATATTTAATATTTTTTTTTTTTCATGGTAATTTTTTAATTTGCTAAAGTAAACAGGTATCATTAGCTTTCGTATTTATTTTATTGGCTCAAATCATCCCCGCTAAACCAAAGGGGTTAAAGTTCAAAATTCCCCTCTGGTCGTAAAAATCCTTTGATTTTGTAAACTTTTTAAAAATTTGACCTTGTAAAAAATTTGTACAAAGACATTAACGGAAGTATGCTACATCTTTTGTAATTTGTAATGCATTGAATTTATATACAATTGCAGTGATTTAAAATGTCAATCATTGACTATATTTTATTGTGATTTCTACCGGCGCTTTAGTCATTAGGAGAGATCATAGATAGTACTGTACGACCACACGACGGATTTCTCAGAAACTTGGCGACAGTCGATCGCTCTTTTTTTTTTTTTTTTTTTTTTTTTTTTCATAAAAAGAAGAAAAAAGTTTTAACACCGTTTTCTTTATTTTTATTGTATGTAAAATAAAAAAAAAATACTTTTTACCTGGTGGCTTCATAAAAAGTATAAAATAAAAATACTGTGCACGGCGCCCTACCCTGTTGTTATAGCACAATGAAAAATAAAGGAGTGAATTTTATTGTCCAAGTACGAAAGATAGATAATCAGTAATCACTAATGGAATGTTCTCGTTGCTTCATATTTTTATTTTTTTTTTTTTTTTGTATTTTTACTTTTATTTTATGAGAGAGCAAAAGTCTCAAAGTATCGAAAAAAAGTATCGAAATTCGACGATATTTTGCTGATATCGGTGACCGATACCGATATTCGATACTGAGTTTAAAAAAGGCCCCGATACGATACCGATACGATAAAAGTATCGGTATAGTATCGAATATCGTATCGCAGTCGATACCGATACTCCATGACTGATACATATATACATACAGGGGCGTATTCAGGGGGGGGGGTTCGGGGTCTGGACCCCCCCCCCCCCCCCCCCCCGTCGGGTCTGAAAAAGCATAGGAAAAGGGGGTTGTTTCCCCCTTTTCCTATGCTCAATATAGACTAGACCTTTCCCGTCGCAAAATCCTGGATATGCCCCTGGATACATACATATTTCTCAAAAAAACATTAGAAGCATGGCCCCTTTTAGTGCTTCAATAGTAAATTAGAAAACCTTATAAGCTTTGGTTACCCGTTCGCCTCACTGATCTGAACACACCGATAACCTGCATGTAAACAGGTTGAAATTTTGTATGCAAACAAATCTCATTGCAAATATTTCCTGGCAAAAGTTATCCACGGATATTCAATGATTCCCATGGATACTGTCTGGTTTCCCATGGATATTTATATATTTCCCATGGATATTAGTATTTCCCACGTGGACTTTATTTCTATCCATGGGAAATTGAATATCCATGGACAGATTTTAATATTTCCCACGTTGTTTATAATTCCCATGGATAGTTTAAGTATTTCCCATGGATAGTTTTATGTGTCCATGGGAATTATTTAAGCGTGGCAGCATGACGAATATGACGATCTAAGCTCATACACAGTCCGAGTGCAAAAAATTAAAAAGTGCATAAGAATAAAAAGTGTTTATTTTTTAATCTTCAACTAGAATCAATGAAAAAATTTTTTCGTTTTTTTAAATTTTCTTCCCAAAAAGTGGGTTTATTTCAAAAAGTTACCAACCCGTAAAAAATTTTATCGCGTTTTTCGATGTAACTCAATTTTTAATACCCCAAAAAGTCATTCTATTTGTTGATTTAGAGCATATATTAACAAATAACCAATATAGATTGATAGTTTTAAAAAAAATGCATGATAAAGTGAATATCCACTGACAGAAAAATTATCCATGGGGATTTCAACATTTTCCCCATGGATAGTTTCTATCCATGGGAAAAAAACTATCCACGGGCAATTTGTCCATGGACAATAATTTCCCATGGATAGAAACTATCCATGGGGAAAATGTTGAAATCCCCATGGATAATTTATTATCCATGGATACACTTTTGCCAGGGATTGAAAACATTTTTAAAGACAGGATGGTAACAAAATGAATATGTATATATTACAGATCAAGCATGGTAAAATATGACTTGCAATATTTTAGGCCCAACGAATGGTGGTCTGGCCGTGATGACGGGTGACGACAGAGCTAATGAACCTGGTGACGTGAAGCCTGCTCGCTCTGCACCTGCCAAGGGCAAGAAAAGAAAGAAGACGCAGAGAGACGTGACTGCTCCCAAGCAGCCTCTCACTGGTATGTATACACCATAGGGTCGTGAGCTCCAGTGTTATTGCCCTATACTAAAAACGAACCCTTGTTGATGTAGTTCAAATTTTCACCGCAACAATCAACATGTAAAATGTAAGTGGCGCTGTAGTCTGCGTGTGAATTTTAAAATTCACACGCAGACTACAGCGCCACTTTTATACGTAATTTTGTATTCTTGCATTATTGCGGCGAAAATTTGAATTACATCATTAAGGTACTACTTTAGGGTAGCAATGTTGTCGTAAAATTTAATTTAATATCACTTTTTAGGTTCATAATGAACCAAGGAACAATTCTCTATACTCCAAAAAGTTTCGGCTCAAATCAAATCTTCCGCAAATTAGCATTAAAAGTCGTTGAGATACGCCCCCTTTAACACGCAAAACATACAAAACTTCAAGCTCACCGTGTGCAAAATTTTTCTTGATTAACTTCTAAACAACAAATACTAGTGTGTTCTATAGATCAAGTTTTAATGAATTTGACTTTTTAAACGATTTTTACGAGACATTTATAGAGAAAAAAATTAATGAAGATTGCATATTCACATTAACATGGGTCAATTTGCGATAATTTTTTTCTCGGCAGATTCGTTCTAGAAAAATCTGAAAAATCATTTTTCATTAAAAATCAACACGAAGAACAAGCTAGTATTTTTTTTAACCGCTGAAAATTTTTTGAAGTTGTTCAAAATTAGGGTCCAAATATAGATTCATTAGCATTAGGGGGCGGGGCATTTGCGATACTTTGAAGCTCTGTTGCGACGAGAGTTTTTAAGATAGAATTTTTTTGATTTCATTTTTGGGTACACCAGCCTTAACTTAATTCAAAGTCATAATAAAAAAATTTCACTCCTACCCTAAAGTAGTACCTTAAGGTACTACTTTAGGGTAGCAATGTTGTCGTAAAATTTAATTTAATATCACTTTTTAGGTTCATAATGAACCAAGGAACAATTCTCTATACTCCAAAAAGTTTTCGCTCAAATCAAATCTTCCGCAAATTAGCATTAAAAGTCGTTGGGATACGCCCCCTTTAACACGCAAAACATACAAAACTTCAAGCTCCCCGTGTGCAAAATTTTTCTTGACCAACTTCTAAACAAAAAATACTAGTGTGTTCTATAGATCAAGTTTTAATGAATTTGACTTTTTAAACGATTTTTACGAGACATTTATAGAGAAAAAAATTAATGAAGATTGCATATTCACATTAACATGGGTCAATTTGCGATAATTTTTTTCTCGGCAGATTCGTTCTAGAAAAATCTGAAAAATCATTTTTCATTAAAAATCAACACGAAGAACAAGCTAGTATTTTTTTTAACCGCTGAAAAAAATTTGAAGTTGTTCCAAATTAGGGTCCAAATATAGTTTCATTAGCATTAGGGGGCGGGGCATTTGCGATACTTTGACGCTCTGTTGCGACGCGAGTTTTTAAGATAGAATTTTTTTGATTTCATTTTTGGGTACACCAGCCTTAACTTAATTCAAAGTCATAATAAAAAAATTTCACTCCTACCCTAAAGTAGTACCTTAAGGGATCGTTTTTTTTTCAACAATAGCTTCCTATCCTGTTTATATATCCATGGTATACACGTCACTTGCCACAAAGTTGTTCAAAATGTGTCAAAAATTTGTCTTGGAGATCAAGATGTTTGATTTGATCGATAATTTTAAGGCTGGTTTATGAGCTAGCAGGGGAGGAGTTATTTGTAACGGAACTACAAGTGAAATTTAAATTGTTAAAAACAGATAATTACATTAAATTTGTTAAGGATAGACTAAGTAAAACTGAAGATATCAGCCTGGCCTTCTATAATACCCCTGCATTTAATATTAATGGGTGGAAAGGCCCAAACTGTACAGACAGGCATGTTATTATCCGTTATGCGGTGCATGGTTTCCACCATGTAATCTGTCAAATTAAAGAATATTACGAGTGTAATGATAAATGTGTATGTGTATTATGTAGTGGCCTATGTACTAGGTACCACTTACTTCATTGTCCATCTCGGACCCTATCATTAAGTCAATATGCAAAAATGTAGACCTATATAAATATGTATAAGTACACTTTGGTGTTTGATAAATAAATATATAGATAATTTTAACCATGAGAGTTCTAAATTACATTGTTCATTAAATGTAATACTGTGATAAATTGAAAGAAAAGGCTAGGAGAAAACCAGCGCTGGCCTTACCATAGTGAAGAGAGTCCCATAGTTTGGTGAAAATCTTGCTAGCACAGATATATAATAACTAACACATTGGAAATATTTCGGCAATCGACTCCAAGAGAGATATGGAGTGTGTTATGCCTTCATCAGTCCTTACAGACTCAGAGAGAAACTATGAATGATCTATGAATGAGTTTCTCTCTGAGTCTGTAAGGACTGATGAAGGCATAACACGCTCCATATCTCTCTTGGAGTCGATTGCCCAAATATTTCCAATGTGTTAGTTATTTTATATCTGTGCTAGCAAGATTTTCACCGAACTATGGGACTCTCTTCACTATGGTAAGGCCCTTGCTGGTTTTCTCCTATCCCTTTCTTTCAATTTATCATACCTAACCGCGATGGTTTATTTTCCTTAATACTGCACGTATAAATGTAATACTGTATTATGTGAATCAAAACAAACTGTGACATAAATGTTATTTATTTTCCTATATTGGCAAGCGTGATTCATGTGTGATATGTGTTCTCAGGCTATGTGAGGTTCCTGAATGATCGTCGAGAGAAAGTTCGTGCAGATAACCCCAACGCTCCGTTCCCTGAGATCACCAAGCTGCTTGCCAGTGAGTGGAGCAATTTGCCCTCTAATGAGAAACAGGTATGCTTGTCACTCAACATTACAAGCTAGCTTATCACTTGAGAGTGCAAAAATAGTCGATCGTTTTGACAAAATAGTCGACTATATAGTTGATGATTTTTGATGCAAATAGTCGATAAATAGTCGATTTTATACAAAAAAAGTAGAAAAAGTCGATTTTTTATATAGGCCTATTATCCTATATAAACAGAATGATAAGAAAAAAAAAAAAAGAAAAAAAAAAAAAGATTTTGCAAGTAAAAAATAATTAATTTTAATGTTAAACAGAAATTTTAGTATCTAAAATCTAAATACTCAAATTAGCATCTTGTTTTGCTAATTTTCAATTTTTGGCAGAAAACAAAAATTAAATTTATTGAATCAATATTATGATATATATAGGCCTACGTATATTTTTTTTAAATGTACAATATATTTTTATAAAAGATGTTAGTTTCAAATAATTTGATACGTTTTTACAAGAAAATTCCTTAAAAACGTAAAAAAATTGCAAAATAGTCGACAAATAGTCGATTTTTGTGTGAAATAGTCACCAAGCTCGAAATAGTCGATTTTTTTATGGGCTTAAAATGCGATATTTGTTGAGATTGGTGGAGATATGAAATAAAACTATCAATAGTCGACATAATGGCAAATGTCGAAAAACTGTTTTTGCGCTCTCTTTTCTATCACGTTGGGTTGTTGGCTTGAAACTTGCATAAGTAAAAGTATGATAATTAAAAGATAGACAGAAACACATAAAAAAGAGAGGTAAAAGATTTTTGGGGAATGGGAGATAATGAGCTTAGTTCAGGGACCCCGCAAAAAAGAGAGAGAAAAATATTCAAACCCAGGCCGAAATATGACACACATAGTGCATCGTATGTACGGTGGTATGAACTAGAAGCTCGTAAGCAAATAGAGATTAGTTAATTAATTAGAGGATTTTTTTGGCTTACAAAAGTAAATTAATTAGCAAAAACGTCACACCAAAATACTCGGCGCGACTCTCTCTAACCATGGACAACGCTGTTTCGGCCTACTGGGCCTCATCAGCATGGTGAGGAGAGAGAAGCAGTGATCTACCAGAGAGTAGCCCTGGTCAAAGATCGATTGCTGGAGTAGCATAGACTGCGCGGCCTTATATACCCGCAGCCTCGGTGGACGCTTAGCTTCCACCACGGATTGGCTGATTTCGGCCTGGGTTTGAATATTTTTCTCTCTCTTTTGCAGGGTCCCTGAACTAAGCTCATTATCTCCCATTCCCCAAAAATCTTTTACCTCTCTTTTTTATGTGTTTCTATCTATCTTTTAATTATCAACCTATCGCAAAGTCGATTTTTTCCTAATTATATATAAGAAAAAGTATTCTTTTATTTTTATTTTTATTTTTTTTTTTTTTTTTAATAAAGAAAAGGATAGAATTGCCAGCGCTGGCCTTACTTAGCACAGTAGAAGTTGTATGGAGAGGTCGAGGTCTTGCGTGACACAGTATTTTGTTATAAAAAAGTTTGTTTTATAACTGAGAGCTTTCATCATAATGTTAATGACATTATCAATCAAAGAACAGATTTACTTGAGCACATCACTGAGCAGTGTGTAGTCTTGTACTGTACTGTGATGTGCTCAAGTAAATCTCTTCTTTGATTGATAATGTCATTAATATATGACGAAAGCTCTCAGTTATAAAACAAACTTTATTATAACAAAACACTGTGCCCCGCCAGACCTCTCCATACAACTTCTACTGTGCTAAGTAAGACCAGCGCTGCTAATTCTGTCCTTTTCTTTATTATTGATCCTAACCACAATGTTTTTTTTCCGTAAATTGAAAAAAAATTTAGTAATTTTTTTCCGAGACTTGTAAAAAAAAAAAAAAAAAAAAAGTTTTACTAAAGCATAAGATATTTTGAGAAGTTTTTTTCCCCTGGTGTTGCATGTGATTATCTAGTGTGGTGTAGTGCGGTGATGTGATGTTGACCTCCATCATTACCCTGACCTGTGCTGACCTCGCTGATGCACGTAATGTTACAGCTTTACTTGGCGGCTGCAGAGCAAGACAGAGAACGTTACTTGAAGGAACTGAGTGCGTACAAGCAGACTGAGGCGTACAGGATCTTCACTCAGAAACAAGCAGAGCAGAAGCAGCGACTAAACGAGGCCAGCAAGGCTACAAGCGGAGCCACGCCTGCCGAGGAGGTAGGTCAAACATCGTACATACCTACTCTTCTGTAGCCTGGGAAGAGAACGTGCAAAGTAGACAACTTCTGGTGTCATATGTCAATTTAGACTGCTAGTATTAATATTTATTGGTTTTATTGGTAAATCAATTTTATTAGTTTCTATTTGTATTTTATAAGCTTTGGCGACTTCATTGAAATGAACTTGGATTCTAACGTATATACATCAATAAAATCAATATTTATTGCAGTAGCTGCCTTACAATTGTTTGACTAAGTGAAAAACTGGTGGTTTGGCATTTTGCCCAGCCCATTTTTTTGGAGAGGGTTTACTCACTAAAAAACCCACCCGTTTTTTTTATTTATATTTTTGAGTGAAACAAATGATGGTTCCAACATAAAAAAGTTCTTCTTTATTTTTAATTTTATTCAAAATATAAATGAAAAAATGTTTGAAAGAAAATAATATAGCCTATGATTGTATAACTGCTTTTTTAAAGCCATAGACCGCATTAAACAACATGTGCTTTTTAAAGAATAAACATGAAATGGGATCTTCAAAACTGATGACAATTTTTACCAGAATGTTAATGTAGCCCCACGAGAGAGCGTGAAAAAACTGTAAAGTATGCAATTTGCGTGAAAATTCATGTTTATGACGTCAGAAACATGCAAAAATTAGTATGAAAATGTTATGCTGGTTGCATAAATCGAATTTTCTGATCACTGCTACGGGGCTACTCTTGGGTTTTGGGACAAACTAACGTTATTTTTGTAAATCCCATTTAGTGTTTTGTGATATAAATGCTTATGTTTTTCTCCGGTCTATGCCTTTAACAATGCTAAAAAAAAAAAAAAAAAAAAAAAAAAAATTGTGGAGGATTGTATTTTTTTTTAATAACCCAACAAAACCCACAAAAAAAATTAGTTGTATTATTATTTTTATTATTATTTGAAAGGCTGTATAGGCTACAGAAGAGAGAGAGAGAGACATTTTGTTGTGAGCAAGGTGACCAATAATTGTAATTGCATGGCTTGTGTTGTGACAGGAGGCTGAGAAAGAAACTGAGTTCAACGGCTTTGACATTCCAATCTTCACTGAAGAGTTCTTGGACCACAACAAAGGTAACCGTTGCCATGACAACCAAACAACAATGCATGTCCCTCTACTTTCTTGACTTCATTTCAAGGTCGGGCATAACAACTACTGAGGATAACATTTAAGAACCCAACATCATGTAAATGGAAAAAAAGTAGATAAAATAACATTTGATATGATAAATTGAAAGAAAAGGATAGGAGAAAACCAGCGCTGGCCTTACCATAGTGAAGAGAGTCCCATAGTTCGGTGAAAATCTTGCTAGCACAGATATAAAATAACTAACACATTGGAAATATTTTGGCAATTGACTCCAAGAGAGATATGGAGCGTGTTATGCCTTCATCAGTCCTTACAGACTCATAGAGAAACTCATTCATAGATCATTCATAGTTTCTCTCTGAGTCTGTAAGGACTGATGAAGGCATAACACGCTCCATATCTCTCTTGGAGTCGATTGCCGAAATATTTCCAATGTGTTAGTTATTTTATATCTGTGCTAGCAAGATTTTCACCGAACTATGGGACTCTCTTCACTATGGTAAGGCCAGCGCTGGTTTTCTCCTATCCTTTTCTTTCAATTTATCATACCTAACCGCGATGGTTTATTTTCCTTAATATACATATTAAATGGAAAAAAAGTAGATAAAATAACATTTGACGTTATTTATGACTTTAAATATTGCTTACGTCAGTAATCTCCCCCCTCCCCATCTTTGGACTGTTCTATCCTCAAAGTTATATTATGCAAAGAAAAAATCAACCATTCTACATGTAACTAAATGTTGGATAACTCAATAACATGGGTGACATAGGAAAATAACTTATTTTGCCAGTTTAAAAACACTATGCAATATTTTAAAGGGCATTGATGTTGTAAATATCGTCAGTGGGATATAGAAACCTCGGATTAGGAATTTGAGTATTTCTGAAGTTTGAATCGTCATAATTCAAAAATAAAAAGTTACAGAAAATTGAAGTTATTTTTGTTGTGCGGCTTATATATCTGACAATACATTGCATTACGGTCATATTTTTATTTCAAATAGTTCGCTCACAATTCATCAATTAGTAAATTAAAACACCCTGTTTTAGCACTCTGTTCAAAAAAGTGAAATTAAAATTATTATTCCCTTGCAACAGTAAGCAATAAAAATTTCAAATTAATATCATACAGTCAAGAAATGTTGCTTATTCTTAATATACAGTTGAAATTTTTTTGCAAGCAACCCCTTGGCCAAAATTTGCAAAAAACAGATCTCGCGTTCTTTTAATGTTTTGAAGCTCAAAATTATTTCAGGGGTGCAATTTTGAATTCTTGAAACATTTCTTTGAAATATACAAAGTTATTTTGAAATTAACTAAAATTTATGAATTAATTAACTTATAGCCCCTGTATTTACGCAAAAAGCAGTACATAAAATGCCTGATGACCGCAACCAGCAGTACATTAATTTTTTTTAAATTCATTTAATATAATAGAAATAAGATATTTACATTATTAGCAAATGAACATTTAAGAGATTCAAAATTGCACCCCTAAAATAATTTTGAGCTTCAAAACATTAAAAGAACGCGAGATCCGTTTTTTACAAATTTTGGCAAAGGGGTTGCTTGCAAAAAAATTTCAACTGTACATTAAGAATAAGTAACATTTCTTGACTCTATGATATTAATTTGAAATTTTTATTGCTTACTGTTGCAAGGGAATAATAATTTTAATTTCACTTTTTTGAACAGAGTGCTAAAACAGGGTGTTTTAGTTTACTAATTGATGAATTGTGAGCAAACTATTTGATATAAAAATATGAAACTAATACAATGTATTGTCAGATATATAAGCCACACGACAACAATAATTTCAATTTTTTGTGACTTTTTATTTTTGAATTATGACGCTTCAAACTTCAGAAATACTCAAATTCCTAATCCGAGGTTTCTATATCCCACTGTAAATATGTTGAATTAGTATCTCAAGTATGTGAGAAAAATAACAATAACAAAAATGAACCAATTTCCCAAAGAAAATTGCTTTAAATAAAGTTTGTCCTATGCTGAGCAATGTTATTCACTACTCCAAGAGCATTAAATATGATGTCATGCGGATACACTGTAAAATTGTTAGAAAAAATGGCTTTGCAAGTGTTGGCAGTTTTATTTTACCAGGCATTTTGTAAGCTTCAGTAAACAGCACCAGGATTACACCAAACTGGCTACACCACACTACACCAAACTGGCTACATCCTAAAGCTTCTTACTTGTATAAATGCTAATAAAATAAATAAATATTGATTTTGCCACAAAAAATCGGTCAGTCGGATATGCAAAGCTCGGATTAGGAATTTGAGTGTTTCTGAAGTTTGAATCGTCATAATTCAAAAATAAAAAGTTACAAAAAATTGAAATTATTTTTGTCGTGCGGCTTATATATCTGACAATACATTGTATTAATTTCATATTTTTATTTCAAATAGTTCGCTCACAATTCATCAATTAGTAAACTAAAACACCCTGTTTTAGCACTCTGTTCAAAAAAGTGAAATTAAAATTATTATTCCCTTGCAACAGTAAGCAATAAAAATTTCAAATTAATATCATACAGTCAAGAAATGTTGCTTATTCTTAATGTACAGTTGAAATTTTTTTGCAAGCAACCCCTTTGCCAAAATTTCCAAAAAACAGATCTCGCGTTCTTTTAATGTTTTGAAGCTCAAAATTATTTTAGGGGCGCAATTTTGTATTCTTAAAAGATTTCTTTGCAATATACAAAGTTATTTTGAAATTAACTAAAATTTATGAATTAATTAACTTATAGCCCCTGTATTTACGCAAAAAGCAGTACATAAAATGCCTGATGACCGCAACTAGCAGTACATTAAATTTTTAAAAATTCATTTAAAATCATAGAAATAAGATATTTACATTATTAGAAAAAGACCATTTAAGAGATTCAAAATTGCACCCCGAAAATAATTTTGAGCTTCAAAACATTAAAAGAACGCGAGATCCGTTTTTTTGCACTCTATGATATTAATTTGAAATTTTTATTGCTCACTGTTCCATGGGAATATAATTTTAATGTCACTTTTTTGCACAGAGTGCTAAAACAGGGTGTTTTAGTTTACTAATTGATGAATTGTGAGGGAACTATTTGAAATAAAAATATAAAATTAATACAATATATTGTCAGATATATAAGCCGCACGACAAAAATAATGTCAATTTTTTGTGACTTTTTATTTTTGAATTATGACGATTCAAACTTCAGAAACACTCAAATTCCTAATCCGAGCTTTGCATATCCGACTGACGATATCATGATATTATGTATATTAAGGAAAATAAACCATTGCCGTTAGGTATGATAAATTGAAAGAAAAGGATAGGAGAAAACCAGCGCTGGCCTTACCATAGTGAAGAGAGTCCCATAGTTCGGTGAAAATCTTGCTAGCACAGATATAAAATAACTAACACATTGGAAATATTTCGGCAATCGACTCCAAGAGAGATATGGAGCGTGTTATGCCTTCATCAGTCCTTACAGACTCGGAGAGAAAGAATGAATATACTATATTATTATCCACAACTTTCTATCCTGACATATTTCTCTTACTTCAGATTCACAAAAATAGTTTCTCAATTTTTAGTTATATCTCTGTGGTTAGCTAATGCAATTTAATGAGAAGAACTTTGGACCGTGTAGACATACATACAAGAAGCTCTTGTTAAAAGAAAAGAAGGAGGGGGGGGGGGGGGGGAAACCCCACATTTAATTTATTTCTTGTATAGGGTGGTTTCATTCATGTTAAAGTCGACGCCATAAATAACATGAGCCAGTATAGGAAAATGGTACATTTTGCCAGTTTAAAAATACTTCGCAATATTTTTGAGAGCATTGATGCTGTTAACAGGTTGAATAAGTTTTTCAAGTATGCAAGAAAAATAATAATAACAAAAAAATAACTTATTTTCCAAAGAAAATATCCAAAAACTAGGTTTGTCCTATGCTGTGCAATGTTAATCATTGCTCAAGAAGAGCATCAAAATGCACTCAGAATGACATCATGCGTACACACCCTATAAAAATAGTATTCCCATGCAGTAAATTGTACTAAATGCATGTTGTATTTAAAGTACACTGACCCCCCTCCCCCCCTAAATTACCACAGCATTGATATCTCCCAATGATATATACATATGAGAAAACTAACACAATCACCCAGATTTATTTGGGACCATTATACATCATTAAATGAACTTTTGTCATTAATAAGGAGTGTGGTGGTGATTTTGTTATTTGTGTTGACGTA
Organism: Ecdyonurus torrentis; assembly: GCA_949318235.1. Lineage (NCBI taxonomy): Eukaryota > Metazoa > Arthropoda > Insecta > Ephemeroptera > Heptageniidae > Ecdyonurus > Ecdyonurus torrentis. Next base: position 4,358,981 of record OX439130.1, read on the forward strand.
GCCCGCGAAAGTGAGCTGCGCCAGCTACGTAAGTCTAACACAGACTACGAGCAACAGAACGCCATACTACAGACCCACTTGGAGAACATGCAGGCAGCGGTGGACAAACTGGAGGTGGAGGTGCTGCAGCAACGTACCAACAATGCAGCGTTGAGGTCTCACTTGGAGCAGCTACGCTCTACGCTCACTGCCAGCTTTGCTAACTTGCCTCTGCCAGGTCAGTTTATATTTATATACGTACATACATACATATCATGATGCTATAAATCCCTTTCGGGGTAAGCCAACAACACAGATGTTTTATCCTGACCCAGTGATAGACCTCCACAACTTCCTATCCTGACATACTTCACTTGCTTCCGCCAGTCTCATACCTTGTTTCATACATTTACTTTTGCATTTCATACTGCAGCGTACATTCTTATTTTTCAAACATCTTCCAACCACCTCAGACCATGATGTTTTAGGCAAGCTGCCTCTATCTCTCCTTCCATCCACTCTACTATGAAATACCTGCTTTGCTATTCTTTCATCACCCATTCTCTCAACATGACCAAACCACCTTACGTAATACACTGTTCTCATACTTCTCAGTCACAGTTTCTTTTACTCCACATTTCTCCAACACCCAAGTATTCCTTACCCTATCTAATCTTGTTTTACCACACATACTTCTGAGAAAACTCATACCAACAGCATTCACTCTACTCATATGCCTACTCTGACATACCCATGATTCAGAACCATATAAGATAGTTGGGAGTAAGACAGAATTGTACACTGTAAGTTTTGCTTTGTTTGATAAAGCATCACTCTTGGCCAATCCTGCCATGCTGCCAACTACTTTCCTACCTGCTGCCACTCTCCTCTCAATCTCCCCATCTATACTTCCATTCTCTTGATATAATCTTCCCAAATATACAAACTTTTTCACTCTTTCCAGCTTTTCTCCATTCAGTGTGAATTCATTTCCATAAATTTATAAATATTTAATATTGAACCACACAGATAGGTAGGTTAGTAAAACAACAATGCAGCGTCACTTGGAGCAGCTACGCTCTACGTTGACAGCCAGCTTTGCTAACTTGCCTCTGCCAGGCCAGTTTATATTTATAAATATTTAATATTGAAACACACAGATAGGTAGGTTAGTAAATACCAACCTAATACTAATGCAACGTGTTTTTATATCAAAACTTGTTGCACAGTAAATTCTACTTGTATTATCTAGCAAATAATCAGTTCAATTTTTCCTTCTTATGTGTACGTTGTCCATCTTTGTGTACCCCTCTAATATAATCTTCATGATCTAATCCACTGGATAAGTACCGAGATGGACTGAAATGTAATGTGCTTTATATTTGATGAAAAGGGGGGGGGGGGGGGCAGGAGAAACCAGCAAAGAACCACGACAGTGAAGAGAAATAAACTATCGTAGTTTCTCTCAGTGCCTGTACAGGCTGACGCTCCATAATGTTATATTTTTTATCTCTGTGTTATCAAGATTGTCACTGGGCTGTGGGACTCTCTTCACTATGGTAAGGCCACTGATGTACTATGCTAGAGCATTGCTATATACTCCCACTATAGGCAGCAGTGAAGAGAAAGTTGATAGTGGCGAGTTTTTTATGGCGGCAGAATTGCGGGAACTGTTAGGGTAGTAAAAGAATTTAAAATCCACCCTGGCAGCACGATTGGTGGAGAGCAGGCGGCATGTACCGGTTGATTGGCTAAAGGGTAGCTCAGGGTTAACAAGGGGAGGGAAAAACGTTGCCAGATTGACAATTTTGACAGCCCTAATTTTGTTAAGCATCGGACAACATTGCAATTTGCCACCTGCAATTTAAATAGTCGATTTTTGTGTGAAATTGTCGCCAAGCTCGAAATAGTCGATTTTTTTATTAAATCAGTAGGGTAATACCAATGCAAGGTTTTGGCCACCCTGGCTAACAATTAATTAATTAGAAGTTATAATTAGCAGCTTATGGCTTCATAATTGCAAAAAAAGTGAAGGAAAAAAGTGAATTAAATTAGTAGGTTTTGCAAGTTTTTGGCCACCCTGGCCAACAATTAATTAGAAGTTAATTAGCAGCTTATGGCTTCATAATCGCAAGATTTAGCCAACGACAGAACAGATGTACGGAATCTGCACAAGCAGAATCCTGTTTGTTTTGTCACCCTTAACCAACCAACCAACCAACTAAAATTTTCTTCAAGTGGCAAGAACCTGTATCTCCCCCTGGGTGAGGCCCTTGCTGGTTTCTCCTGTCCTGTTCTCCCAAATGTATCATACCTCAATGACGTGTTTTCTACTTAGATGATGTTTGACAAGGGTACGTTATGTTTCAGGCGTGGGTGAGCCTCCTAACATCCACAGCATAGACATGAGCACGTTGCACCAGACATATTTACCTTGGTACTTCCTATTTGGTTGATGTTTGACAAGGGTACGTTATGTTTCAGGCGTGGGTGAGCCTCCTAACATCCACAGCATAGATAACTATATGAGCACGCTGCACCAGATGGTGGTCAATAACCAGCCTGACAACGCCACCTTCATCTGCACCGTCAAGGACATCATGGGCAGACTGGACTTCCACGGCTAACAACGTTGTCTACGTCACATTCTTCTCCTCTCTTTACTCTTGTGTGTACGTACAAGCGTGTGTCGCTATGTGCTTCTATTAAACCCTCTTGTTGTCGTATTGTTTCAAGTAAAGTGGATCAAAACTAATTACTTTTCTTAAAGATTTCCTTGCAAACTTGTAGATTCAAATAATATTTTATAGTAAATCAAAGCAAAGAAAATAGTTTAAGCACGTTGTATGTTAAATAATATTAGATTATAAAATATAAAAAACAATTTTAACTGTGGGATTGAGTGGAGAAATGAGGGGCCTAGTACTGTACAAGACTAGTTCAGTGAGAAAATAACCAAACTTTGAGGCCTTACAAAAATACTAACCAAGTGGTGAGCAATGAAGCAGCTATAACTCAAGTTTTTGTTTGTTTGAGCCTCAAAGCTTTTTATTTCCTGAATTTAAATTCAATTGGATGACAAAATTATTTAGAACTAAATTACTGAAAGTTTAGGAAAACAAAAGCTTTGAGGTTCAGTAAGCTATTGTAAAAATTCTAGCTGCTTCAATTCCCCATAAGAAAGCATGTTAAATGTAGACAAAGTGGTTTGCTAGCACTTTGTTAGTATTGTTGGGCTGTTAGTTTGTTTACTTCCTAACTAAACCTACTTTTGCAAGTGTTGTACGTTGTACGCCCCATACTCACGTGCTTGACAATTTTCTATCACACTTTGACTTGACTTGACGCAAATGTAAGTGCCAATGTCGGTACACATTTCGCCATGAAATTTATCAAATTTCATATTTGTACCTTCAGTATGGAAAAAAAAAAAAAAAAAAAAAAAACAATTTCTAAAGTTGTAGATTTTTGATGTTTAATAAAATAATTTCCATGTATGTAATTATGATAACTTAGGATAATTAATTAGTAATTATGCTGTTAATTGTAATGCATTTAATCAATAAAAAAAATATTTGTACGTCACTTTGAATTTTATTTTGTGGCGGTCTCATTTACTTTTATTTAGCTTGATATTTAATACTAGTTTGGGCCTGTATATTAATTACTTTACGTCTTGGGTTGCGGATTCAGCCGCCACATTTGTGATAGATTAGATTATATTGAAGAAGAAGAAGAAGGGATTATTATTATTTTATGCAAAGGAAACATTTAGTTTAAGCTTGTACATTAAGTATTATTTATTTACTAGAAGAAATTATATATAAAAGTGAAATAAAGCCTTGCGAGTATATTCTCTCAATATGAAATTATAATATATGATTTAAACCAAAATTAAGGAATTTAAGGGAGGAAAAAGGAACTAGGATTCTCACCCATATAACACTGTAACACATACATCAACAGGCAATTCATCAAAGATGCTTACTCCATTGATGTATATCAGTTATCCACATATACCTCATCGTCAAAGACGCTGAGTGCATATATGGACAAACTGTACGACTTACATCTTAACCTACGGGCCGCGCAGCAACGAATGGTTGCTGTGCTCGCAAGAGGTGGCTAGATAGGTAGCTAGGAAAAAGGAGTACCACGTGATCTGCAGTGGACACAACATAAAAATATGTAAACATGAATTGTATGACATCTAATGATAAAGTGTGGGACTAAATAATATTATATATTTTAAATAATATTTAGGGGCGACAATTTATTTACACAGAGTGCATTCATTCAGTTGGAAATTGGACCTTATCTACAAAGTTTAGGTATTACACTGCATGTAATACCTAGGTTACATAGCATAAATATTATGTATACAGAATTATTTGTGCTGTTACAATGAAGAAGAAGGGGGGGGGGGGGGAAAGCAACAGCACCAATTACGTCCCAGTGTAACATTTTTATTGCAAATTGTGATTAAACTTACTTTTTCATTCATTTTTTCAGATTTTTTTTCAGGATATTTTCAGATTCTTAAAAAAAAAAAAAAAAAAAAAAAAAAAAAATTAATGTACATAATTACAAAATAATAATAATAAATTATACAGTAGGTATATTTTTCACTTCCTGATATAATTACCTGATAAGTAGTACAAATTATTTTAAATTATTCAAAATTATTTCAAATTAGTACAAGTTTTTCAAATTTTCGTCATTTCTTAAAAAAGTTTAAAAAAAATACATAGGCCCACTTGGCAAAAAAAAAAAAAAAAAAAAAAAAAAAAACTGAATTACGTACGTAATGAAAAACAAATGTATTTTAGAAGATTGCAATAAAATTATTTATCTTGAGATAATTTTTATTTTATTTTATTAGCACACATATTTATACATATAATGTTTCACAATGGTCATTTAACACAGCTGCTTCCAGTGAGCGGATTTGCTTGTGCGGAAGCAAGAATTATTATTTAAAGAAATCAGAGATAAGAAAAACAACAACAAAGATAATTGGTCTATTAATCATATGATATCATGAAATGATAAAGAAAGAAAGAATAATAACATAATGAAGCATCTCGTTCACTTTCATCTATTCAATTAAGTAATTTCCTTAATAGCTATACGTTTATACAATGTTTACACAGTATTACCAATGTTATTTTCCATTTTGTTTCAATAATAATAAAATTTTTTAAAGATTTTTTAAATTTATATAAAGACTTTGAATCTTTTATATTAACTGGTAATTTTGGAGTACAGTAGTTGATATTTGAGGTGTGACGTCAGCACAGCAGTCACAAATAACAAAATAAATTATGATAAACATGTCAATAAATACAGTAAGTTTACATTGCAATGAGATTTGTATAAAACTAAAGAATAACATTTTTCACATACCAAATAATGCTGTTCGTAAACCCTGCATGTTCTCTGCTCCTAAAATGATGATCAACTTTGGTTATTCAAATGAAATGCGGAAAAGGAAACCACGTGACGGTAAAAGTGGGAGAAAAGTTGGTGCCAGCAGCAAGCTAGGCTTGAGCTATCTCCCACTTTTACCGTCACGTGGTTTCCTTTTCCGGCACTTCCTTTTCCGCATTTTGAGTAAACATAAGCAGTCAGGGTTTACGAACAACACTATTGACAATCAGGTGAAGTTCAGCATATCGTCTCTATCATGTCAAAAATGTTTCAAGTGAAATTATCATGAGCTTGCCAAATGTTCCATCTGACACAGTAATCCCTATGTAGATGGAACATTTGACGAGCTCGTGATAATTTCCCTTGATACATTGGGGTATGTTATGCTGGTGTTAGCATAGTGAAGAGATATTGTATAGTTTGGTCTTGCTAGCACACAGGTTATAAACATTGGACAGCTTTCAATGCCAAGACTACGAGAGAAAAGTATCATTTCCATGTCCAATCAAGCACACTTAACTACACTTACATACATACATACATATCATGACGCTATAAATCCCTTTTGGTGTAAGCCAACAACACAGATGTTTTATCCTGACCCAGTGATAGACCTCCACAACTTCCTATCCTGACATACTTCACTTGCTTCCTCCAGTCTCATACCTTGTTTCATACATTTCCTTTTGCATTTCATACTGCAGCGTACATTCTTATTTTTCAAACATCTTCCAACCACCTCAGACCATGATGTTTTAGGCAAGCTGCCTCTATCTCTCCTTCCATCCACTCTACTATGAAATACCTGCTTTGCTATTTTCTTTCATCACCCATTCTCTCAACATGACCAAACCACCGTAATACACTGTTCTCATACTTCTCAGTCACAGTTTCTTTTACTCCACATTTCTCCAACACCCAAGTATTCCTTACCCTATCTAATCTTGTTTTACCACACATACTTCTGAGAAAACTCATACCAACAGCATTCACTCTACTCATATGCCTACTTAACAAATCACACTTCACAAAACAAAATGATTGATGTACGTTTGTTTGGGTAACTGTGAGATCTGCATAGTGTAGATCTGGAGCAATATTTGTGAAGCGTAGTTGGTTTGATTTGTAGTCTGCATGGATCAACTTTGTAACGTCCATTATGTTGTTCATTATCTGTGTCAGGGTTCGGATTAAACCTGTTTTTTTTTTTTTTAATAAAACCGGCCGGCAGGTAAAACCGGGTTTATTATCCCGTTTTTTTTTTTTTTTTTTTTTTTTTAATAAAACCCGGTTTTTAAAGTAAAAAAACCCGTTTTTTTTAATTTTTTACTAATTTTCACAATAATAACATAAAAATAATAAAATAATAAACTCGCATATTTTTTAGTCATTTGAAAAAACAACAACAAAACTCATCAAATATAAATTTTATAGAGGTTATTTTTTCATAGTAATTATAGTAATACAAGTAATTTAAGAATTTCGACTGTTATTAATATAGTAAATTTTTTTTTTTTTTTATTATTATTATTATTATTATTATTATTATTTTTTTTTTGCTTTTAAAAAACCAGTTTTTTTAAAAAAAAAACGGTTTTTTAAAAAATCTTATTGCCCGGTTTTTTATAAAAAAACCGCCTGGCAAAAATCCAGGTTTAAAAACCCGGTCGAACACTGATCTGTGTACTAGCAAGACCAAAACTTGTCTTGGCTAAGCTAGGCCAGGGCTACCGTTACTTCTTTCTCTTGCCACCAGATTTGCTAGGCTGAGCGACCTCTCCTCCAGCCTGGGTCAGTTGTTTCTTCAGGTCCAACAGTTTGTTGACCTCTGGCTGCCACACTGCCTTGTCCTTGGACTCGGACCTCAGTCTACGTACCACCTCACCCTGGCAACAAACCACCATCAAGCAATACAGCCTCAAGAAAACAGATCTTAATGTTTCACTGACTCCACTATTCTTTGCTACTTCTTTACATTTTTAGTAACAATTTTACACTTATAAATGCACTTTCAAAAAAGAGTGCATTTCTACCATTCTGGTAATTAAAAAAACAACAAAAAACAACAACAACTGTATTAACGTAGAGGGTGACTGACTGATGAGAAATCATTAAAAGAAGAACTAAATATATTTTCACAATAATTATTTGTACATTATTTATTTACAGCAAAACAAACACTAGAATTTTCAAATAAATCAAGTAATTAAAAAAAAAAAAAAAAAAAAAAAAAAAAAAAAAAAAATTGCTCTGAATAATATTTTAATTATATTTTTAATTTTGAAAATTTTCTATTAGATGACGTTGCAAAAGTAGGTTTAGTAAGAAAATAAACAACCTCACAGCCCAACAATACTAACAAAGTGCTAGCAGACGACTTAGTGTTCCTGTCTACATTTAACATGCTTTCTTATGGGGCTAATGAAGCAGCTATAACTTGAGTTAGAATTATTTTTCAGAGCTGAAATTTTTACTGTAGCTTACTGAGCCTACAAGCTTTTGTTTTCCTGGATTTGAAGTCAATTGGGTGAAAAAAATAATTTTTAACAAAATTACTTGAAATCCAGGAAAACAAAAGCTTGTAGGCTCAGTAAAAATTTCAGCTCTGAAAAATAATTCTAACTCAAGTTATAGCTGCTTCATTGCCCCATAAGAAAGCATGTTAAATGTAGACAGGAACACTAAGTCGTCTGCTAGCACTTTGTTAGTATTGTTGGGCTGTCAGTTTGTTTATTGCATCACTAAACCTACTTTTGCAACGTCTGCTATTTGACTAAAATTTAAATTCCCACATTTGCATGTAATCTGTAAAGTGAATTTAAATAACTTAAATATTTGATCGTGTTTTCACATGTTTGACGCAGTTAAACTTTTGAGCAACATTTCTTGTTAATTTACTTTGTGTTAATTAGCGAACGTCTAGTTTGCACCTACTCCCTTAATCAAAAAATTTTTTTATTGCATATTCTTAAAGTGGGAATCAACTTAAATCTATTGACATGTAATTTTTTACTTCATTAAAGTAACAGACAAGAGAAAAACATAAGCATTTATATCACAAAACACTTGATGGGACTTACATAAATAAATAACATTAGTTTGTCTCAAAACCCAACTGTAGCTCCACAGCAGTGATCAGAATTTTCGATTTATGCAACCCACACAACATTTTCATACTAATTTTTGCATGTTTCTGACGTCATGAACATGAATAGTTACGCAAATTGCATACTTTACAGTATTTTCACGCTCTCTCGTAGGGCTACATTAACATTCTGGTAAAAATTGTCAATAGTTTTGAAGATTCCATTTTGTGTTTATTCATTAAAAAGCACATGATGTTTTATGTGGTCTATGGCTTTAAGTACTTTCAAATATTAATTAAAAATAGTTAATGAGCCTAAAAATTAAAAAAAAAAAAAAAAAAAAACTACAGCAAGATGAATGACCAGAGACCAAGATACTGCCCTGTTTTAGAATATGCAACAAATCGCCTCTAAAAAAACAAACTGGTCTTCCTTATAGTAAGTATAGTACAGTCGATTCAACAAAAGTGGTTTTTTGCTTCACACCGTACTTCCTATCTAAACCCATGTTAAAAGGGGCCACTTTAATAAATCATAGCGCAACTAATACAAATTGTCAGGACATAAAAATCATATCAAGACATGCCTAAACAAGTCAGCTATTGTTTTTAAATCTATGAATATCCTCCTTAGTTGATTAATATTATTAATTAATGATTTTCTGAGACGCTATAATCCGCCGCTATGATTGGTTGTCGAAGTGACTTTGGGTATCTCCATAAAAGTTGTTTTCTCTCTACGCCAATCACAGCGAGGCCTACAAAATGTGGTTACATCTGCGTACATATGAAGAATGTGGTGACCATACTACCTATATAGCTACTATACTCTGCCTCATTGAGTTAACATTGACAAGTATAGTTCATGTTTAGTTTTGACCAAGCATCTTTTCACCTCAGATTGATTGATACAGTATTGAGTATTACCTGTGCAGCGACGGCAGCCTCCAGACTTTCGACGTCTGCTCCAGTGGTCGTGGCTGTGCTGGAGACAGTAGGCGTGGCCTGGGCAGTGCTCTGTGCCTGGCTCAGTTGTTTCTTCAGGTCCAACAGTTTGTTGACCTCTGGCTGCCACACTGCCTTGTCCTTGGTTTCGGACTTCAGTTTACGTACCACCTCACCCTGGCAACAGACCAACACGTCACAAACTAGCCTCACACTACGTCATAAACATAAAACTGACAATAAACTGACTTCAGTCTACGTACCACCTCTCCCTGGCAACAGACCAACACGTCACAAACTAGCCTCACACTACGCTGACCACCACGTCACAAACTAGCCTCACACTACGTCATAAACAAAAAACTAAACATAAAAACATAAACATAAAACTGACAATAAACTGACTTCAGTCTACGTACCACCTCACCCTGGCAACAGACCAACACGTCACAAACTAGCCTCACACTACGTCATAAACAAAACTGACAATAACACTTAAACATAATCCTATCATGAGGGGAGAGAGAGAGAGAGAGAGAGAGAGAGAGAGAGAGAGAGAGAGAGAGAGAGAGAGAGAGAGAGAGAGAGAGAGAGAGATTAATTTTCTGATAAAAGAAAACACTTGTAATATTATAAAATCCACTTTTTAACATACATTCTGACAAAAAAGTAAAAAAGAAAAAAAAAGAAAAAAAAAAAAAAAAGAGAATTAAAGCTGTGGTAATGAAGTACAGTTTCAGACAAAAGAAAGGTAACCATTCCAACATATTGCTATTTTGCTCGCCTCAAATTTGATGTGGAAACGATATTGTTGTATCACAATCTTGTGTTTTGCACGCTCAGGTGTAGCGTTATCTATCAGGTGAGCTGCTTTAGCCAGCAAGCCAAACACTGCTCAGGTGTAGCGTTATCTATCAGGTGAGCTGCTTTAGCCAGCAAGCCAAACACTGCTCAGGTGTAGCGTTATCTATCAGGTGAGCTGCTTTAGCCAGCAAGCCAAACACTGCACAGGTGTAGCGTTATCTATCAGGTGAGCTGCTTTAGCCAGCAAGCCAAACACTGCTCAGGTGTAGCGTTATCTATCAGGTGAGCTGCTTTAGCCAGCAAGCCAAACACTGCACAGGTGTAGCGTTATCTATCAGGTGAGCTGCTTTAGCCAGCAAGCCAAACACTGCTCAGGTGTAGCGTTATCTATCAGGTGAGCTGCTTTAGCCAGCAAGCCAAACACTGCACAGGTGTAGCGTTATCTATCAGGTGAGCTGCTTTAGCCAGCAAGCCAAACACTGCACAGGTGTAGCGTTATCTATCAGGTGAGCTGCTTTAGCCAGCAAGCCAAACACTGCTCAGGTGTAGCGTTATCTATCAGGTGAGCTGCTTTAGCCAGCAAGCCAAACACTGCTCAGGTGTAGCGTTATCTATCAGGTGAGCTGCTTTAGCCAGCAAGACAAACACTGCTCAGGTGTAGCGTTATCTATCAGGTGAGCTGCTTTAGCCAGCAAGACAAACACTGCTCAGGTGTAGCGTTATCTATCAGGTGAGCTGCTTTAGCCAGCAAGCCAAACACTGCTCAGGTGTAGCGTTATCTATCAGGTGAGCTGCTTTAGCCAGCAAGCTAAACACTGCTCAGGTGTAGTGTTATCTATCAGGTGAGCTGCTTTAGCCAGCAAGCCAAACACTGCTCAGGTGTAGCGTTATCTATCAGGTGAGCTGCTTTAGCCAGCAAGCCAAACACTGCTCAGGTGTAGCATTATCTATCAGGTGAGCTGCTTTAGCCAGCAAGCCAAACACTGCTCAGGTGTAGTGTTATCTATCAGGTGAGCTGCTTTAGCCAGCAAGCCAAACACTGCTCAGGTGTAGCGTTATCTATCAGGTGAGCTGCTTTAGCCAGCAAGCCAAACACTGCTCAGGTGTAGTGTTATCTATCAGGTGAGCTGCTTTAGCCAGCAAGCCAAACACTGCTCAGGTGTAGCGTTATCTATCAGGTGAGCTGCTTTAGCCAGCAAGCCAAACATGCCTCGTGATGCATGTGAATATGACGTAATAATATAGTTTTCACATAAGCTTGAGGCGCGCAAAAAAGCAGCATATTTAAACGCTTACCTTTCACTTGTCTGAAACTGTACGCGTTTGCTTCCTAATATAACATTATGTATTTGCACAAAAATTAAACTGGAGAATTTGAGGCTTAAAATCTCCTTTATCTCCTACAAAATACATTACTTGCAAAAGTAATTTTAAAGAGGAAATTACAAACTGAGAGGCCAACAATACTAATGAAGTGCTAGAAGTTGACTTTGTCTTGCTGTCTGCATGTAACATGTTTTCTTATGGGGCAATAAAGCAGCTAACGTATAGGGTGGTTTCATTCATGTTAAAGTTGACGTCATAAGTGAGTACTAAATAACATTGGCTGGTATAGGAAAATGACACATTTTGCCAGTTTAAAAATACTACGCAATTTTTTTGAGAACATTGATGCTGTTAACAGGTTGAATTAGTACCTCAAGTATGCAAGAAAAATAATAATAACCAAAAAAATAGCTAATTTCCAAAGAAAATAGCCAAAAACTATGTTTGCCCAATACTGAGCAATGTTATTCATTACTCAAGATGAGTATCGAAAAGCACTCAGAATGACGTCATGCGCACACACCCTATATATTGAGTTAGAAAAATTTCTTGAAACTGAAGTTTTACTGCAGCTTACTGACATGAGTCTCAAAGTTTGTTTTCCTAAATATCAATTTAATTGGATGAAAAAATTAATTAATATCAACTTGATTGACATTTAGCAAAAGAAAAGCTAGCTCAGTAAATTATAGTAAAAAAAAAAAAAAAAAAAAAGAAAAGAAAGAAAGAAAGAAAGAAAGAAAGAAAGAAAGAAAGAAAGAAAGAAAGAAAGAAAGAAAGAAAGAAAGAAAGAAAGAAAGAAAGAAAGAAAGAAAGAAAGAAAGAAAGAAAGAAAGAAAGAAAGAAAGAAAGAAAGAAAGAAAGAAAGAAAGAAAGAAAGAAAGAAAGAAAGAAAGAAAGAAAGAAAGAAAGAAAGAAAGAAAGAAAGAAAGAAAGAAAGAAAGAAAGAAAGAAAGAAAGAAAGAAAGAAAGAAAGAAAGAAAGAAAGAAAGAAAGAAAGAAAGAAAGAAAGAAAGAAAGAAAGAAAGAAAGAAAGAAAGAAAGAAAGAAAGAAAGAAAGAAAGAAAGAAAGAAAGAAAGAAAGAAAGAAAGAAAGAAAGAAAGAAAGAAAGAAAGAAAGAAAGAAAGAAAGAAAGAAAGAAAGAAAGAAAGAAAGAAAGAAAGAAAGAAAGAAAGAAAGAAAGAAAGAAAGAAAGAAAGAAAGAAAGAAAGAAAGAAAGAAAGAAAGAAAGAAAGAAAGAAAGAAAGAAAGAAAGAAAGAAAGAAAGAAAGAAAGAAAGAAAGAAAGAAAGAAAGAAAGAAAGAAAGAAAGACAGAAAGATTTAAGCAGGAGTTATTAGGCTTATACGCTTATAGTTGCTTCTTTTCCCCACAATAAATCATGTTACACAAAGAAAAGGTACTGTAGACAAAGCCGTCTGCTAGTATTTTGTTAACACTGTTAACCTCTCAGCTTGTCGATTTTCTCATAAAACTAATGTTTACAAGTCTGTTAATGGCTATTTTGTAGTAAGTCACCTGTGCAGCGACGGCAGCCTCCAGACTTGCGACGTCTGCTCCAGTGGTCGTGGCTGTGCTGGAGACAGTAGGCGTGGCCTGGGCAGTGCTCTGTGCCTGGGTCAGTTGTTTCTTCAGGTCCAACAGTTTGTTGACCTCTGGTTGCCACACTGCCTTGTCCTTGGTCTCGGACTTCAGTTTACGTACCACCTCACCCTGGCAACAAACCACCACGTCACAAACTAGCCTCACACTACGCTGACCACCACGTCACAAACTAGCCTCACACTACGCTGACCAACACGTCACAAACTAGCCTCACACTACGCTGACCACGTCACAAACTAGCCTCACACTACGCTGACCACCACGTCACAAACTAGCCTCATACTACGCTGACCAACACGTCACAAACTAGCCTCACACTTAGCCTCACACTATGTCATAAACAAAATTGACAATAACACTTGTGCATAATTACTAAATCATAGTTTTTTAAATACTAAAAAAAAAAAAAAAAAAAAAATGGTAGCATTTTTTTTCCCCTGGATAATAAAGCAGCCCTTTTTTCTAATTGGATAATAGAAAATGTTACGTTAACTCCTAAAGCATTTTTATATTTATTGTTTTATTATTACCTATTGTTATGTTATTGTTTTGTTCTGTTAAAACCTATAACAGTATAAATATACTTTATATACTTAATGGATCTAAAAAAAAAAAAAAAAAAAAAAAAAAAAAAAAAAAAAAAAAAAAAAACAGTACAGTACAGTAGCTTCATTTTTCTTTCTTTTAAAACATTTGTGTTTCTTTAACTAAACTGCTTTTGTATGTGCACAGCTTGCTGATTGCAAGAATGAAACATACAATCAATGTATTATTTATTATGTACAACCTGATGTGAAATAATAAATAAATAAATAAATAAATAAATAAATAAAATAAAAATAATCTATTTTGAGGGTTGGGCTAAATAGTCTTAAGATATTACAATTTTTTTTCCTTGAACTTTTTAGCAACGTATGTTTTATCTATTTTCATTGTAGTGTAGTAAGTTTAGGCTGACCATATTATATAGAGGCAAAATCAGGACACTTTGACCCTAGGAGAGAGGCAACTTGGAACGTGGGGTAGGGGGCCCCGCCTGAGGCCAAATTTTTTTGTAAAAGAGGGCTTGGTTCCCGATTTTTAAGTGTATTTAGATCCTTTTTCAAATGGCCATAATTAAAAAAAAAAAATCTAAAAATTAATTTTTCTACATAAAAAAACTAAGCTAAATTCCTTTTTTTTAAAACCAAATTTTTGACCTTTTTTGCTTCAAAGGCGATTTTTTTTTTACATTTTTACCAAGGAAATTAGGTTAAGCAAAGAAAAAAAAAAGCAAATGTTTTCTAAGTGAAGAAAAACGATTTCAGAATGGCACTTTAATTTTAATTTATCATGCAAAAGATTTTAACCTCTGCTCTTAATTGATATAGTTCTTGATAAATCACGATATTTTTATATTAAAATAAATATTATGTGCGTTTTATAGATTTTTTAATCAGATTTTTATTTTTTTTTTCTTGCATTGTATATTTTTTTCCTTCATGAGAAATCGGGACATTTCAATTTTGAGCCAGGACAAGGTGTCAAAATCGGGGTTGTCCCGGGAAAATCGGGACGTCTGGTCAGCCTAAGTAAGTTACCTGTGCAGCGACGGCAGCCTCCAGACTTGCGACGTCTGCTCCAGTGGTCGTGGCTGTGCTGGAGACAGTAGGCGTGGCCTGGGCAGTGCTCTGTGCCTGGGTCAGTTGTTTCTTCAGGTCCAACAGTTTGTTGACCTCTGGCTGCCACACTGCCTTGTCCTTGGTCTCGGACTTCAGTTTACGTACCACCTCACCCTGGCAACAGACCAACACGTCACAAACTAGCCTCACACTACGCTGACCACCACGTCACAAACTAGCCTCACACTACGCTGACCAACACGTCACAAACTAGCCTCACACTACGCTGACCACTACGTCACAAACTAGCCTCACACTACGCTGACCAACACGTCACAAACTAGCCTCACACTACGCTGACCACCACGTCATAAACTAGCCTCACACTACGCTGACCAACACGTCACAAACTAGCCTCACACTACGCTGACCAACACGTCACAAACTAGCCTCACACTACGCTGACCACTACGTCACAAACTAGCCTCACACTACGCTGACCAACAAGTCACAAACTAGCCTCACACTACGCTGACCAACACGTCACAAACTAGCCTCACACTACGCTGAGAACTACGTCACAAACTAGCCTCACACTACGCTGACCAACACGTCACAAACTAGCCTCACACTACGCTGAGAACTACGTCACAAACTAGCCTCACACTACGCTGACCAACACGTCACAAACTAGCCTCACACTACGCTGACCAATATTTACCTGCAGTGTGACGGCAGCTAACAACGCAGCGACACTATCTACACTGGACGCAGACTTGGGGTTGGCTCTATCTGCCTGAGCTTGCTGGTCACCTGCAAATCTTGCTCTGAGGGCGTCGACCTGGGACACCTCGATCTTGCTGAACAATGGCGCAGGCTGTAGGCAACAACCAACATTAGTTACATGGAAGTGATTGCTAGGGACCGGATTTTCAGTTTTGAAAATGTGCATTTTTAGTGCTGAATTCAGTCGTTTTTTCATAATCAGTTTGCAAAAAACACAAAATCAGTTTACTTTCAGTTCAATTAGTATACAAAAACACTGAAATTTAGTTTTGATAATTTTTAACTTACAAAGAAACAAAAATTTATCAATAAAGAAGGATAAAATTTATAGTTTTTATGAAAAAAAAAAAAAAAAAAATCTGTTTAAGTATTATCTGATACTGTACACTATACCAGCAAGTATCAAGGAGAGCTGTTCTTGTATTTTTGAACCTTTTTCTAACCGTTTTTTTAATGGTTAATGGTGTTCAGTTGAATTTAGATACTTTTGAGATATGCATTGAAAATAATTATTTCAAAGCATCTTTTTTTTTTTTTTTTTTTTTTTTTTTAACACGTCATTTTAAGTTTTTGTACAGTAAAAGTCTATTAGTACACCCAATTTAGAAAATAACTTCGAACTCAATATTATAAAAACGAGGTTTTTACCAGTTGTAGGGGAAGGTGTTCTGAGCACACTGCCAAAAGTCCCCTAAAGTCCCCTTATGGGAACATGCCCAAAAACGGGGTTGTCCCGGGAAAATTAGTATTTCCAAAAATAATTTTTTTCTCCGGTTCTGTTTATCGTAGAATAATAAATAAAGTATTAAATCAAAGCTTACATTATGCTGAATGAAGAAAAAAATATGCAACGTAACTAATCTAATTTTTATTAATTAAAAAACTGAATTAATTAAAAAATTATAATTACAACATCATTAATATGACTTTTACTCTTTTAATAATATTTGAAGCGATTTTGAGTTTATTATAAAACTTGTTAAGAATATTATTGAGAATAAAATACTTTTTACCAAACTTTGCTACCTATTTTATTAAGTGAGATATTTACAAAATACGTGTCGGGCTTTTTGTGCGGCCGTATACCTTTTTGTAAAAGAGGAAGCTATACTACTTCGGCGGCGGCAGGTATATTATGTTACTATAATGTATATAAGGGCACTTTATTTTTATAACTGAGTAATATAACCATTATTGCATCTTTAAAAAAATGCACTGCCTTTATTTTAACTGTACCAACATATGATTTTTCTGACTTTTTCCTTAAAAATGGGATTTTTGACATTATTGCGAGGAGCGTTACATGGTATAGTCTACTTTTATATTGTATATATTGTGCCTTAAAATGGAAAAATTGTATTTTTTGTAATGACAAAATCAAGAAAATAGAAAAACGATAAATCTGAAGTACTTGAAATAGGACTTTCGACGCTTATTAAGCGGATAGTTCAGAAAGAGAGGTGATGGTTTAGCAAATAATTTTGTACAAATATATATGAAAGTACATAAAACATGTCGTTCTAATTACACACTTTTATCCTCAATTAAAACTTCTATAAAATAATTGACAAATTCATGTAATTGTAATCATATATTAAAATACCAACTCGTTCTTCTAATAACAATTTTTGCTGGCTGCAATTTGTGGTTGCATTATTGTCTTTGACTTTTATATGATCACCAAGGATTACCGAACGTCACCGTCGTCACAAAACAAACAAGAAACGTCCGGCACCAGATATTCTCTTTGAAAATGATATGAATATTATGTCACAAAGGAGTGAATTTTTGTCAAATGACAAAAAAAAAGCAAGATTCATATATTGAGGCTTGCCAATTACCTCAAGCAGCACAACGTGACTGTGTACCACACAGAAGATGACGCTGATGATTATTTTATTGTCATGACTGCACTCCAAGTTACATCACCAAAAAAAAGTAGCCGCAGTAGTATCTCAGGACAATGTCGTATTCGTCCTTCTTTGTGCACATGCACAGTCACGTGATCGTCTCTACATTGTACAGCCAGGACAAGGCAGAGAGGCTGACCGTACTTACAAGATATCGTTAAATAAACAAAATACTGAGTGACCTACAGAACCAATATTATATTTTGTCTTGCATTTTGTAGATGTGATGCAACGTCTGTTTTATTTAAAATAGGAAAAACTAGTGTGATATCCATCCCAAAAGAAGTACAGAAATATCCGTGAAGCAATAAATATTTTTAACTGCCCAAATAATGCTACAAAACAAGACTTGAAATGGCTTGTAAAATGTTACTACTTAAATTATATAAAGCAAACAATGAAGAAAATTTAAATGAGCTCCGATTTGTGAAGTATATCGATTCTTTGCGTAACATTAGTAAAACTCTTGAAATTGCATCGCTGCCTCCAACACGTCCTGCTGCTGCCCAACACACATATCGTGTATGCCATCAAGTTCAAGCATGGCTGGGGGGTACCACTCACACCCTCTGATTTTATGGGGTTGTGTACTTCGAAACAACATGTTGGAGCCAATCCTCAATGTACCTACACCCGCCCCAGATTGGATCCTCGACCTGACGAGCTGTCGCTGCAACACACTTTGTACGTCGTGCCACTGCGGGTGCCGACAAGTCAGACTTCGCTGCTCTTTATTCTGCACAAACTGCTGTGCACGAACATGGAACCAGTGGACTTGGATATGGAGGACAATGAATGAGGTGTGATAACTTAATATTATCTTTAAAAAAATATAGAAGCAAATATTATCTACATATACAAATAAATCAATATTAGTTTTAAAAAATATATCACAGAGTAATTTCATTGATTAAAGTATTAGGTATAACAATTTCTTTTATCATGAAATTAAAATATTAATTTTATCAATCGGTTTTAAAGAGAAGTATGATATTTTTAACCTATGTTTTACTTCTATAAAACTTTTAAATCGCATATATAATAATAATATAATAATAGTTTTATTATTTAATGTTACAGATTGCTGTGATATAGACTTTTTTTTTACGTACAATTGATCAAGCGATTAGGTGTAATTATTTGTTGCCCATAGAACTAATATTTCACCTCCAAACAAGACTGTAAGCTCTTTAAATTTAAAAAAAGAATTGTATAAATTCTCTTGTTAATAAAGTTATATAATTATATATTTTATAATATATAGGAAAAAACCATCGCGGTTGGTATTAATTACGTTTAAAAAAATAATTAGAAAATAGTTGGTAGAGATTAGAGCACGTTGAATTGAAAATTAATAAAACGCGAAAATTCTCTAATTTAAATAGTAAATTGGGACTAGGGATGCAAATTATTTGCATCCCTAGTCCCAATTTACTATTTAAATTAGAGAATTTTCGCGTTTTATTAATTTTCAATTCAACGTGCTCTAATCTCTACCAACTATTTTCTAATTATTTTTTTAAACGTAATTAATTATATATTTTGATAATTATGTTTATAACAATATTACAATTTAGATATATTTTACAAATAATAATAATAATACACATAGTAAACATTGATATCAATAATAGTTTGTTTAAATATATAATATATTCATAATTCTATGATTATATATAAAAAAAACTTGTATTTATTTTCTTTATATCCTCAATTTATAATTTTTAAAATTTCAAAAATAATTTATTCTGGGTCATAAACATAGAAGCGGCACTAATAGCATAGCTGTTATATTGCGCTCCCTACCTGTGTTTGCCGCTGTCAGACAAAGAGCGCCGCAAGTATTTTGTCAATATCTCCCCTAATACGATAGGTAGCAAAGTTTGGTAAAAAGTATTTTATTCTCAATAATATTCTTAACAAGTTTTATAATAAACTCAAAATCGCTTCAAATATTATTAAAAGAGTAAAAGTCATATTAATGATGTTGTTAATTATAATTTTTTAATTAATTCAGTTTGTTAATTAATAAAAATTAGATTAGTTATGTTGCATATTTTTTTCTTCATTCAGCATAATGTAAGCTTTGATTTAATACTTTATTTATTATTCTACGATAAACAGAACCGGAGAAAAAAATTATTTTTGGAAATACTAATTTTCCCGGGACAACCCCGTTTTTGGGCATGTTCCCATAAGGGGACTTTAGGGGACTTTTGGCAGTGTGCTCAGAACACCTTCCCCTACAACTGGTAAAAACCTCGTTTTTATAATATTAAGTTCGAAGTGTACCATGTATTATTCTCTAAATTGGTTGTACTATATTTTCAGTTTCCAAAAACTGAGAAAAACTGACAAAAACTTAAAATAACTGAACAAGTTTACAAATTTCAAAAACAGTTTTTTTCAGTCCAAACTTTTTTTTTTTTTTTTTTTTTTTTTTTTTTTTTTTGCATTTTTGGCTATAAAACTTGATGATTCGTGGACATCTGAACTCAGATGTAACCTAGCATGCATATTTCAAAAACTGAACAAACTGGAGATCTGGTCCCTACTGATTGCCCAGTACTACTTCACCACACTGACAAGAGTGAGCAGCTACAGCTTACCTTGCCAATCTTATGACCAGGTGAGAAAATAATGGAGAAACTGTCAGGAATTTTGAACGCAGTTTCTTCCTTGGCTGCTAGCTGATTTCTAATGATGTCGGCAGTGACAGGCATGTAGGGACGTAGCAGGGCGGCGAGGAGACACGCTATGTTGGCACTTAAGCCCACCACGGAGCCAGCTCGCTTTCTGAACAACAAAACCACAATAAGTTCCTCATATCTCACAATTACCTTCTTATAATAAAAAATAAATAATAATAATAATAAAAAAATAAGGATTGTATTAAGATGGCTTAATTTCAAAATCTAAAAAGAAAACTTCGAAACCTTATGATGTCATATGAAAGTTAATAATAATAGCTATCTGCTATCTTTGATAACATTTTCAGATCTCATGACATGATCATCATGCAGATAAGTAAGAAAATAATTAATGAAATTAACATGGGCCTTCATGGGACTAAAATTTCAAAAAAAAAAAAAAAAAAAAAAAAAAAAAAAAAAAAAAAAAAGTAATAATAATAATAATAAAAAAAAAAATAATAATAAATAAATAAATAAAAAAAATCATATTTTAGCATGATTAAATTGTTACATTTTTGAAGATGCCATATTCTAATGTATCACTTTTGCAAAATTTCAGATTTTTTTCTTTCTTTACAATTTTTTAGGCAAATCCTGTAGTAACTGATTTCTTGGCTTTAATAGAAAATAGTGGACGTTAGATCATAGCACTTAGGATTGAAAATTAATCAAAATCAAAGATTCTCTTATTTATATAGTTAACCCTTTCACAATGGAGCAGGTCATATTACATGCTGAACGTTATAGAATATGTAAAAAAAAAAAAAAAAAAAAAAAAAAAAAAACTCCGTGAACAGGTTAAAGGGATCTTGCAGTTACTAAGAATTCAATGTTCTACAAGTGAGCAATATTTTTCATTTAATTGCCTGAAAAAAACTTGATTTTTCAACAATTTAGGAAGGGGAGAAATGTGATTAAAATGATTAAAAAAATGTGCTACCATTAATACTTAAAAAAATTGTAAGTCTATTATGAGTAGCTAGTATGTGAAAAATATCGCTCTTCAATATATTGAATTCAAAATAGCAAAAAAATTTTGGCATCTAAAAAAATTTAGGAAAAAAAAAAAAAAAAAAAAAGCGCTTGAAGTAATGTTACATTTAACTCATTAAAGTGACCATCCAGTCCAGGCTTAACAACGTGCCCTTTTAATTTATTAAACACAAAATACGACACCCAAAAGCATTTTCAATTTTTACTGTAATGCTGTTCGTAAACCCTGTTATCTGCACCAAAAATGACGATCACCTATGGTTATTCAAATGGAATGCGCATTCTTTGGTGCAAGAGAACAGGGTTTACGAACAACACTTGTATGTACTCAAATTTTACCCCACAAGAGAGCGTGAAAAAGTTGTAAAGTAGGCAAAATGCACAAATTGTGAACATTTGTGACGTCAGGATTGTTCACATTCAATAGAAAAAGTTGTGTGAGTGGCATAAGCTGACAATTTGATTTTACATTTAGGGCGCCAAAATTAGGTTCTTGGACTAAATAATTCTATTTTTGAAAATAATTTTTGTGTTTAATAAATTAAAAAGGCATGTTGTATAATATGATCCTTTAAGCTGTATCAGACTATGAAGTATATACACAGTTAGATTAGCAGCTAATACCTTTCATCTTGTGAACCCTTGACCAAGACCCAGGGCTGGTTGACCTGCATGTACTGGTTGCCATGGCGAGAGATGGACAAGATGTGCCTCAGTCCGTCCCTCAGTCTGGACTTGTCCAGCATCTCCACAAAGCCGACCAGTTCTTGATTGATGTTGGACAGCAGCTCCTGATCCTCTGCAGTAAGCTCTACCTTGGGCACCACGGAGTCAAAGAACTTCTCTACGAACATGAGGGCTCTGCAGACAGACATCAACATCAGTCACAACAACAACAACAACAACAGCTCCTGGTCCTCTGCAATAAGCTCTACCTTGGGCACCACGGAGTCAAAGAACTTCTCTACGAACATGAGGGCTCTGCAGACAGACATCAACATCAGTCACAACAACAACAACAACAACAACAACAACAGCTCCTGGTCCTCTGCAATAAGCTCTACCTTGGGCACCACGGAGTCAAAGAACTTCTCTACGAACATGAGGGCTTTGCAGACAAACAGACATTAAGAAAACAAAGCAAGCACTTTATAGTATATAGTAGGGTGGTTTCATTCATGTTAAAGTCGACGCCATAAGTGAGCGCTAAATAACATGGTCCAGTATAGGAAAATGACTCATTTTGACAGTTTAAAAATACTTTACAATAGTTTTGAGAGCATTGATGCTGTTAATAGGTTGAAAATACCATATCGACACAGTATGTAAAAAATTATCATCTGTTATATTTGCCATAAATGAGTTAAGATATGAGTGTGAATTAGATTGCCTGCTGACAATGTACTACGCAAATTTTCATTGTCATTTGATATATGCAATAATATGCTGGGGAAATGCAACAAATGCAAAACAGGTATTTAAACTCCAAAAAAAAGTATTAAGAATAATAACTAGAGACCGGATTTTTAGATACAAACCTGAAAAAAGGTGATGAATTTAGAAAAAAGGTGATAAATTTTTTAAAAAAGTAAAAAAAAAAAAAAAAAAAAAAAGAGAGAATAAAAGATTTTTTATTTTTATTATTATTATTTTTTTTAGTGTATGCTATACTGTCTATAGGTATTTTGTGGTTAAAAGTACAACCTACAACAACAACAACAACAAAAAAAAAAAAAAAAAAAAAAAAAAGATTCATTGTATAATAATACTATATTTAAAGGAAACAAATAGACAAATAGAGGCAAATTTGCACATCATTTCATTCGGTCTTTGGCTCTTCTTCTGCGCCACCTTCGTCTTCTGCCTCATCTTTTTCTTCTTCCTCCTCATCTTCACCCTCTATATAATCAGTGTTTCCATGTCAATTTCTTCACCCAGTTTGTTACATACGATAATCATCTCCAGATTGTCGTCAGTTAAATTGGTTAAATTTGATGGCATATACAATGAATCTGTTTTTAAAAATTGAGTTAAAAAACCTTTTTTTTTTTAAACGTTTTGTTAATTCTTAAAAAAAATACTCATTTAGGTGAAAAAAGTTGATGAAAAGGTGAAAAAAGGTGATGAAAAGGTAAAAAAAGGTGATAAAACCTAAAAAAGGTGAAAAAAGTTGAAAAAAAGTGAAAACCTAAAAAAAGGTGAAAAAAAAAAAAAAGTTGGTCTCAAACGGCTCGAAATTTGCTAGTTCGTGGACATTCTTATAAAAAAAGAACATATTATTCATAACAACAAAAAGGTGATCACCTGAAAATCCGGTCTCTAATAATAACTTTCTCAAAAAAGAGAAGCTCGTGCCATGATTTGTTTAAAATACTGCATGAGTATACAGACATTAACAGGCACATTTATAATGGAATGTGAAATAAAAGTTCACCAAAATTTATCTAAATTTAATAGTAAGAGTTCAACTCATAATTATGAACTAGAAATTTAAATAGTAAATTACCATCAGTATATTGTAGAACTGAAATGTATAAAAACGGTAGTGGGTAGAGGCGTTAGGCAAGGATGTGTGATGTCGCCGTGGTTATTCAATATTTTTATGGATAAATGTATAAAGTTGGCTGAAAAGTATGGAAGTGGAGTAAACGTAGGTTTGTTAATGGTGTGGATGTTGTTGTACGCTGATGATGCGTTGATGGTGGCTGAGAGTGAGGAAGAATTGCAAGAGATGATTGATAGGTTGGAAGAAAGCACAGAACAAATGGATCTGAGAATAAATGTTGGGAAAACTAAAGTAATGGTATTTGGTGGAGAAAATGATGATGGAAATGAATTCACACTGAATGGAGAAAAGCTGGAAAGAGTGAAAGAGTTTGTATATTTGGGAAGATTATATCATGAGAATGGAAGTATAGATGGGGAGATTGAGAGGAGAGTGGCGGCAGGTAGGAAAGTAGTTGGCAGCATGGCAGGATTGGCCAAGAGTGATGCTTTATCAAACAAAGCAAAACTTACAGTGTACAATTCTGTCTTACTCCCAACTATCTTATATGGTTCTGAATCATGGGTATGTCAGAGTAGGCATATGAGTAGGGTGAATGCTGTTGGTATGAGTTTTCTCAGAAGTATGTGTGGTAAAACAAGATTAGATAGGGTAAGGAATACTTGGGTGTTGGAGAAATGTGGAGTAAAAGAAACTGTGACTGAGAAGTATGAGAACAGTGTATTACGTAAGGTGGTTTGGTCATGTTGAGAGAATGGGTGATGAAAGAATAGCAAAGCAGGTATTTCATAGTAGAGTGGATGGAAGGAGAGATAGAGGCAGCTTGCCTAAAACATCATGGTCTGAGGTGGTTGGAAGATGTTTGAAAAATAAGAATGTACGCAGTATGAAATGCAAAAGGAAATGTATGAAACAAGGTATGAGACTGGCGGAAGCAAGTGAAGTATGTCAGGATAGGAAGTTGTGGAGGTCTATCACTGGGTCAGGATAAAACATCTGTGTTGTTGGCTTACCCCGAAAGGGATTTATAGCGTCATGATATGTATGTATGTATGTATGTACCATTAGAGATGAGACTTATTAGTGATTTTAATGTTTTTAAAAAGAAATTGAAATTTTTCTTATTAAATAATTCATTTTACAACTTACAAGAATTTTATGATATTTAAATAATAATTTATAATAATTAATAATTAGGCCTAAGGATAGACTAAGTAAAACTGAAGATATCAGCCTGGCCTTCTATAATACCCCTGCATTTAATATTAATGGGTGGAAAGGCCCAAACTGTACAGACAGGAATGTTTTTACCCGTTATGCGGTGCATGGTTTCCACCATGTAATCTGTCAGATTAAAGAATATCACGAGTGTAATGATAAATGTGTATGTGTGTTATGTAGTGGCCTATGTACTAGGTACCACTTACTTCATTGTCCATCTCGGACCCTATCATTAAGTCAATATGCAAAAATGTAGACTTGTAGAGTGCAATGTAAATATATATGTATAAGTACACCATGGTGTTTAATAAATAAATATATATAATTTTTTTTTTTTTTTACAGGGGCCATGCTAATCTTTTCTGTATCGTTCCAATTTTAGTATATGTACTGCCGAAGCAAGTACTAGGCCTAATTAGGCCTAAAAAAAAAATAAAAAAAAATAAAAAAAAAAGTTGACAAAGTCAGGGCCCTAGAGTGAGCCCACAGCTATGTTTTTATTGATTTTAATAATAATAAAAATATGAATGTAAAAGTAGCACCAAATGTGCATATAGTATAAGTGTTTTGACTTTTTCTGTCTGTTAATTAACCTTGACGAATACCATGTATATTGTATACCATTGAAGGAAAGGGAGAAATAAAGAAATTTTGAATTTTGAATTAGTACCTCCAAGTTTGCAAGAAAAATAACAATACGAGAGTACATAGTCAACAAAAACAGCGCCTCTGCAGGAAAATAATGATACCACGGTTACGCAGCGATAGCCAGGCGATAGCCTGGGGCGCGACTACACAGTCCATTTAGAGACTGATAATTTCCAAAAAATATTTATAATTCCTTCCAAAAATCAGCAAATAGTAATAAAAATAATCTTAATCAATTTAATTAATTAACAAAAAATGATATTTCCAATTTATCTATTTTGAGGGTCAATTTTGTTTCCAATTTGACTCATGTCTTCAGGGCGCGCTGAACAGCTGACGAGATTTGATGCGTAAGCCCTCACTAACATTAATTTCAATTATGATCAAGAGATGGCTTTATTGGTCACTATTAACTCTCGTATAACAAAAAAAAAAAACAAAAAAAAAAAAACAAGCAAATAAAAATAGCCAACACCTATGTTTATCCTATGCTGCGCAAAGTTCATCAATGTCCAGTGTACCTGTTAATGAAGTTGCCAAGGTTGTTGAGCAGCTCTGAGTTGTTCTTGGTCATGAGGTCTGACCAACTAAAGCTGGAGTCCTGGTTCTCAGGTCTCACGTACAGCAGGTAGAACCTCCATACGTCAGCGCTGATCCCCGTATCCTGCACGTCAGAGCCAAACACTCCCACCCCTCTGCTCTTGGAGAACTTGCCTTCCTCGTAGTTCAGGTACTCTGAGACATATGAGGTCACATGGTTACCTACCGGTTTTAAATCCGGATCGATCCGGATAAAAATTATCCGGATCCAATCCGGATCAAATAATCCGGATCCAATCCGGATCAAAATTATCCGGATCCAATCCGGATCAAAATTATCCGGATCCAATCCGGATCAAAATTATCCGGATCCGTTGATCCGGATCATGATCCGGATAGAAATTCGGATAACGGATAATTTTTTATCCGGATTTTGAAATCCGGATTTTTTTGACAATACTATTTAGAATATTGGCTTAGTTTTAATATAACCTGTAAAATACCCTAACAAAATGGACTGAGTGGTGTTTGGCACGATAATTAACACAATATGGCAAGCGAAAAAAAAAAAAAAAAAAAAAAAAACACCCAACAATAATTAATTTAGCAGAACTTTAGTTCAAAAACTTTATAATTTTGATTAGATTAATAACGTGTACGTGTAGCGCGGTGGTACATTGAAAGTAGCGTAAAAGTTGCGATCACCGAAGTTCAGCAATTGCTAGCTATAACGTTAACGTCAAGCGTGGAATACTTGGATGCCCTGGTCAAAAATCTTGCGCAAGATCTTGTCAAGATCTTGAATATGGCAAGGTAAGATCTTGTTAACGTCTTGTCAAGATCTTGAAAAAATCTTACAAGATCTTGCGCAAGATTTGGTGCAAGATCTTGCGCAAGATTTGGTGCAAGATCTTGCGCAAGATCTTGTCAAGATCTTGAGGTTATCTTGCCAAGAATTTGTAATCTTGCTCAAGACATCTTGCCGTATATAAAATGTCTTGTGCAAGATCTTGGCGTCGTAAAATCTTGCAGTAAATCGATTAAAGACTAGACAAGATGCTTGTCGTAAAATCTTGCAAAAAAATCTTGCCAAGACTAAGCAAGATTAAAATCTTGCAGAAAATCTTATCAAGACTATGCAAGATTTTTTCCCAAAAAGTTTTGCAGTAAATCTTGACAAGACAATGCAAGATTTTTACCAAAAATCTTGTAGAAAATCTTGTTCAGACGCTGCAAGATATCTTCAATAAAATTTTGCAGAAAAAAGCTTGTATCATTATCGGCTTCTTGTTAATTTAAGCTTTTCAAGATATGTTGCTATGATCCTATGAATATAGAACTCATTTGGAATTAATCATTTTATTACTCCAATCAGCAGGGCAGCAATAATCTAAAATTATAATATAATAATAATTAAAAATTATAATTTAAATGTGCTTTTTGTATCAAGCAGAATATCAATGAGTCGGGGCATATATCTATATAATTGAAATAAAAAAAAAAATTAAAATAAGCCTGTAATTTATAGTGCAGTTGATCCCTATATAGCTGCATCCACATACTGGGAAAAAAGCACATCAATTTTGTAGTTAAAAGCTGGGACTACACAGCAATCTGAAATAAAAAATATTATCAGTAAAAAAGATTCAAAAAAGTTTGATCTGGTTCATCTGCAAACTTCAACTTATGCTATAGGATATCCGTATCTATCTTTCTTTGTATTCTTTAATTAATCAAGGCGTGATATCTAAAAAAAATAATAATAATAATTAATATAGATATATGTAAAAAGGATTGTCAACTATTTTATATATTCGTTAAAGAGTATTAGTTTATAATCTGAAATAATTTAAAAAAGCAATAATTTTAAAATGTGCTTGTGTTGAAATCTTATTGAGCCATATCATATATAAAGCTCGATTTATGTTCTAAGTCGTACAAGGCAGCATTCTGAAAATAAATAAATAAATAAATAAGTACTGTTTTTCTGCAACGTAGGAGCATCCGTCATAATTATTCTAGAAGGCAGAAATCTGAAATTTAAAAAATCAAATCAAATTTTTTTAATAGCCCTTTTTCGTGAAATTCGCAGGAATAGATGACGTGCGTTATATACTTGTTAGTCTGTATATAGATAATATAGATATATTAATCTGGAAAGAGAGAGAGAGAGAGAGAGAGAGAGAGAGAGAGAGATAGTGAAAAAGACATTTTTAAACACAATTTCAGCCTGCAAAAAAATTCCAATAGTATTTTCATCAGCTGTCATATAGGCAAAGCAGAGCGTGTGGTAATCAAAGTTTAAAAAAAAAATCATTATAGCACATTTTTTCTAATAATAATAATATATATACATATATATATTAAAATAAAGTATCTTATGAATAATTGCAAAGTATATATAATTCTTGCAAATTGAAGCCCAAGATTTTTATTATAAAAACTTTATTTGAAAGAAGATGAACTAAAAAAAATCTAAGTTTTTTCTTGCAAGATTATAGCTCAAGATTATATACTGTTCAAAAATCTTGCAAGATAACCTTAAAATTATTAAATTAAAAAAAAATCTTGTTTTAATTCTTGCAAGATTAGCTCAAGATTTAGACCGTTAATAAATCTTACTTTGAATCTTGCACAATCAATGCAAGATTAAAACCGTTAAAAAATCTTGCTTTGATTCTCACAAGATCACCTCAAGATTTATGTTTTTAAATGATTGCTGCCCCAACATCACATCTACATGATATTTATAGTTAAAAAACGATATAAAATATACACTCACCTCATCAAAAAGTCACAACGCTATATTTACCATCCACTCACAACCATGACAGCGATTGCTCTAATTGTTGGTTTCTCATGTCGAGCGTCATATGTATGAAACAAAAACATGTTCATATTAGCGAAACATCTAAATATACGTGTGGAACGATTACTAATTATGTTTCTTACCTGTCAAAGTAATGTCTTGGTCCATCAAGTACTTCACTATCACTCTTAATTACGCCACAAAAGTAATAAAACCACAGAGCTAAAGTACGGCGTCATTATCAACAGCGGCCATTATTTCCCATGATGCATTGCAATGGTAAAGCACCAAAATAATCTTGCACAAGATATATTTATGTTGAACAAGACAAGATAATATCTTACTCAAAATACCCACAAGAAAATATCTTGAATGTTTTATATAATGCAAGATTTCAAATCTTGCTCAAGATTCTGATTTTGCAAGAAAATATTTTTGAACCAAAAAATAATGAAAGCATAAACTTTAAAAATTCTTGTACACGATATGCTGTAATACGCCAAGATTATTTCTTGCATTTTTAGAGTCTTGAATCTTGTGCAAGATTCACTAACTCTCCAATTAATCAAATCTTGCAAAATATATATTTTCTTGTGAAAATTTTGAGTAAGATATAATCTTGGGTAAATAGCTTGCGCAAGATTTTAACTTAGGTAAGATACTGCTTCTTGCAAAAGATAAAATTTATCTTGCAATAATCTAAACTTGCAAGATATTTACTTGTTAACATTTTGCGTAAGATTTTATCTTTTGTTTATTATCTTGTGCAAGATTTTTCCATAGATAAGATAATGTTTCTTGCACAAGATGAAATTCATCTTGCCCAAGATTAAAAAATCTTGCATTAGTTATAACTTGCAAGATATTTTCTTGTGAAATTTGTCCACAAGATATTATCTTGGGAAAAAATATTCTTGAGCAAGATATTTGCGTAAGTAAGATACTTTTTCTTGCACAAGATAAAATTTATCTTGAACATATTTTACAAGATTTACGCCTTGACAAGACTGTCAAATCTTGTTCAAGATATATTCTTGCCAAGATGTTGATCTTGCGCAAGTTTTATCTTCTTGCGTAAGATTTTTAACATCTTGCACAAGAAAAATTAATCTTGAAACTTTATTTTTATCTTGCACACGAAAATATCTTATGCAAGATGAATAACAAGATCTTGAACTTAAAAGAACTCAAGATTTTAAACTTTTGTAAGATCTTGAACCATCTTGCCTTAATTTTTCCAAATTTGCAAGATCTTGGCTATCTTGAAGACATCTTGCAAGATCTTGAGTTGATCTTGCAAGAATATAGGTAAGATTTTTGACCATTTTTTTGGTCATTTTTGGGTGAAAGCTGTAAATTAAGCTTTTTTAAAGTATGCTTGATCGCAGCGCAAGGACCAGGAACGGCTGTAGTGTGCTTCCTAAAATCCACCAATAAAAATATATTTCGGGGAAATACCAAACAGTGGTAAAAAGTGCAGCCAGTGAACTTAAAGATGTATGATGGAAAGAAGATAATAGCCAGATGTCAAATCTGAAAATATTTGTTGACATTTGTTTTAACCCATGAAAACAATTTTACAACAAAATAAAAATAAAGATTATAAAATAATGAAAATTAAAAGCTATATTGAGAACGATTAAAATTTTGCAAAATACGATGAAAAATAGTCGGGATATTACGCGGGCAAAAACATACACACGCAATCGAAAAAAGCAATTATACATAATAATTATGTTATGTACAGAGACCCTTATTATTTTTAAATAGATTTTAATTTTATAAATCAATAACTATATTCATAATTCGTTATTAAATTCATGCTATATTACGCCTATTATCGTAATTATTTCAAATCGTGATCCGGGTCATTGATGTGGATAAAATTAAGTGGATCGATCACGATCCGGATCAATATTATCAGTATATGATGCGGATCAAATTTATCCGGATCGCGATTCAAATCACGATCCGGATCAAAATTATCCAGATCACGATCCGGATCAAAATTATCCGGATCACAATCCGGATCACGATCCGGATCACGATCCGGATCCGGATCCGGATCAAAATTATCCGGATCACTGATCCGGATCAAATTATCCGGATCCGTTGATCCGGATCGTGATCCGGATAGAAATTCGAAATCCGGATAAAAAATTATCCGGATTTCGAAATCCGGATTTTTTTCAACAGCACTAGTGGAAACCAGGCACCCCATAACGGATAATAACATGCCTATCTGTACATTTTTGGGCCTTTCCACCTATTAATATTAAATGCAGGGGTATTATAGAAGGCCAGGCTGATATCTTCAGTTTTACTTGTTAGTCTATCCTTAACAAATTTAATGTAATTTAATGTAATGGTATATTAAAATACCAAATATTGTGCCTAATTCGTGTAAAATCTCGACTTGCTCTTACAGCGCCACCAGTGGCCGTGGCAAAAAATAGGCCCACAAATTAACATGTAAGGTATAGGCCAATACGGCTAGTTCTGCTATAACTCTTGCCGCTAGGAAAATATTTTCTTAATAAAAAAGATGCACAAAGCCCTCAAACTGACTATTCAGTACAACAATTTACAGGATTTAACCATTGAGACAGAAAAAATAGCCAAAATAGCTGGATTGGCCTATACCTTACATGTTAACTTGTGGGCCTATTTTTCATCACGGACACTGGTGGCGCTGTAAGAGCAAGTCGAGAGTTTTAAACTTTCCCCTTAGATCTCAGCGCCACTTACATTTTACATGTTGATTGTTGTGGTGAAAATTTGAACTACAACATTAAGTGAATGTTTTAATGATAGAGCACCCACACAGAAGCTCACAAGTTGTGTGGGCCTTGTCTTGACAGATGACAGCACTACTAAATTATCTTTGTTTTTTGTCACAAGATCATGATCCACCAATCACAACATCTATTTTAAGATAAGTATTTTTTTTTATTTATTTATTTATTTTTATTTGATAGTTACTGTATGTCTTACTAAGCCCCAGTATTCGAGAGGACCGTTGAGCAGTGACAGAAGGTAGCCAGGAAAGGCGCAAGCGCCCATATGTTAAACCTGATCTACCCTTTGAGGGGTGAAAGGATGTAAAGGAAGAGGTAGAGTGTTGGTAGAAAGGATTGGAAGGTAGCGGCTGTGGCTTATATAGTTAGGAACTGCTCAGTCATTCGACAGGGTGGTGCATGCAGGAAACCACAGAAAACTGCATGCGTGGACAGCCGACATCCAAGTATTACCTTGGATGCCTGGCCGACCTCTGCAACTCAGTAGCACACACACAAGTCAAGCCACACCGCGAACCAACATTCCACACAAGCACAGGTGACTCTTCATGAAAAGTTCCTCTGCAGGTATCGAACGCTGGCCGACGGCATGGAAACCAAGCATGCTAACCACTGCGCCATGTTTGTTTAGTATATTTAGATAGATACAGTACATAGAAACTCCGCCCCCAAAACTGGAAACAGCTGGTCAGCAACGTAGCCAACGTAACAACGGCATTCATTGAGTAATTATGTAGCAGTAAGTATGTGGTTTTAAATACGTTCGAATTTTCACGCACCTATTTATTAACCAATCGGCGCGTGAGGCTGCGGGGCCACTGGGTATAAAAGCTCAGTAAATTCGCAGACCACTGCACAGTCTGCTAGCAGATGTGGTGTGAGCATCATCTCTAGCGTGACTGTGTTACTCTTCCCATTACACTGATGAGCCTGTGGGAAGGCGAAACGTTTGTAACTATTGAATTTAATTTATTGTTATGCAATATATTGCTGTGCTTGCAACCCCCCCCCCCCCCCTACTAAAATTCCTTTAACAGTTTAACTCCTAATTAATTATACATGCATAAAAGTGCTCATAGCCTTGCTTGCCTAGCGTGCATAGGGCCGTGTATAACGGCTTGAGACAATATATGGCATGATATATATATATTATTCAAATATATATATTTTTTAAAACCACTATCGCCATTTGAGATTTTCAGTTGACGCTGCTACCTGGCGCCAACTCTCATTTGATTTCTCCCTATCAAATTTTAACGTCACATGTTTGTCCGTTTGTTTGTCACATGTTTAACGATGGTACCTTTCCTTTTCCTAAATACAAATATTTATAATCAAGATTTTTAGTCAGCTATATATTGCTAAATTATTACTTTACAATATAAAAATTTATAACATAGATTTTAATTTTTTATCACTTCAATTTACGGTTTAGAAATATTGAATGACTTCAGATTGCTCGTGCAACTTCATGGAAAAAGGAACATGTTTTAATAACTTCTTATTTAAATTTGATATACTCTAAAAATCTAAGTGCAACTAAAAATAAAAGTCAAAGAATTGAAGTTTAACTACGTACTATTAAATAAGTATCTACATCATTGGAGACAGTGCACTCAAGCTCTGAAATCACTTAATTAAAGCCATAGACCACATAAAACAACATGTGCTTTTTAATGAATAAACACAAAATGGGATCTTCAAAATTAATGTTAATTCTTACCAAAATGTTAATGTAGCCCCACGAGAGAGCGTGAAAACACTGTAAAGTATGCAATTTGTGTGAAAATTCATGTTTATGACGTCAGAAACATGCAAAAATTAGTATGGAAATGTTGTGCAGGTTGCATAAATCGAATTATCTGATCATAGCTGTAGGTTTTGAGACAAACTAAAGTTATTTATGTAAGTCCCATCAAGTGTTTTGTGATATAAATGCTTATGTTTTTCTCTGGTCTATTGCTTTAACATTACAGGTATAGGAGCATCCATTGTTTGGCAACGCAGAGGGGCACGGGGAACAGCGGGGGATATTATTTTCGCGGTATACTGTACCTATCTAAATATACGTATCTTAATCTATTTAAATTGACAGCTGTTGTCCAGCTGATGTTAGATATATAAGTCTCATATATAGCAAGACACAGTTATGTATATATATATATATATATATATATATATATATATATATATATATATATATATATATATATATATATATATCTACACACACATATATAAGACATATACATATAGTGACACAGTTATGTATGTATAGATAACATGCTCACCAGTAGCCATGATGTGGTTCACTACTTTAAAGTTGTCTTCACTACCAAGCTGGGCTATAGTATATATATATATATATATATATATATATATATATATATATATATATATATATACACACATATATAAGACATATACATATAGTGACACAGTTATGTATGTATAGATAACATGCTCACCAGTAGCCATGATGTGGTTCACTATGGTAAAGTTGTCTTCACTACCAAGCTGGGCTGAGGGGAACATGACAGAGTGGAAGGGCACGTTGTCCTTGGCCATGAACTGGTAATACTCCACTTCCTGCAATAACACACAACGTCCAGGGTAGGCTCACAAGGCTGTTGTGACGTTACATAAATAGTTTTGAACATTGCTGGTCACAGCAGCTAGTGAGCCCGCCTTGCACAACGTCAGCCTGCATTACAAATTAATTGCTCTCCCTCTCTATCAATACAACTCTAGTTTTTAACAATCTCTAATTTTCAATCTATTTTATTTCAATTTTATTTTATTTAAAAAAAAGAAGTTATTTATAATCTATTTGTATATAGGCTAGTATTTATAATGAATGGATTTGATATTTCATTAATTTATCTAATTACATTTAAAAAAATAATTAGAAAATAGTTGGTAGAGATTAGAGCACGTTGAATTGAAAATTAATAAAACGCGAAAATTCTCTAATTTAAATAGTAAATTAGGACTGATTGGAATTAGGACTATCATTAATTTATCTTATTTTTTTATTGAAAATAATTGAGTTATCATAAACTCTAAAGTGATTAGGTAATGCAACCCTAAAATAGAATCTATATAGAATAGAATCTACATAGAATCTATATACTGATTTTTTAAACTTCATTTTAAGGAAAAAGCCACCAAAAAAACAGTTTAAACTGCCGGCTAGGATAAAACTAACAAAAGCCGTCTTTTTGTGAAGCCTGATCTAAACCAAAGTGGTTTTGTTTTCTTTACTTGCATGCTCAATGTTTGCAGACTTACAGTGGGGTTGTTCCACCACTTCTGCCAGTCCTTGGTGTAGCACTTGGTCATGCTGACGTAGCCCAGGGGAGCGTCAAACCACACGTAGAACACCTGCAAGCAAAGTTACTTACTTCAACACTAACGTCACACTTGTTCACTTGATTCTCTTCAAACAAACTGACAAGCTTTTCATTTTCTCTGTCAGTCTGCTGCCTCAAGTATTCCTTAAGGCGGGAAATCTGGTACTGCGGGATTTGACTAAAAAATTGTAAAGACAGAAAAATGTGAAATTTTGCATTAAGGCGGTGGGGGAGCGACTTGGACCGGAAATCGCTAAAAGAAGAACTATATTTTCCAAATAATTTTTTGTACATGATTTAATTCCAATAAAACCAACACTAAATTTTCAAATAAAATTAAGTAAATTTAAAATGTATTTTTTTATACCCCAAAAAATTTTAATGATATTTTTAATTGTAAAAAAGTTTCTAATTTGACTAAAATTTTCCGCTCAAATTTAAATTTTCACATTTACATGTTATCTTTAAAGTGTGATAACTTAAATATTTGATCGTGTTTTCACATGTTTGACATAAGTAAATTTTTAAGTAACATTTCTTCTTTACTTTGTGTTATTATTATTATTATTTGCAACCGTCCTAGTTTGCGAGATATCAGTCGGTCACCTACCCCCTTAACATAAAGAATTTTCAAAAATGTGAAAAAATCTCATGCTAGATTTTAAATTATGATTTTTTTTTTTTTGTTGCAGTTTTAGTCCCATAAGAGCCCATGTTAATTTCAATAACAATTTTCCCTCTTATCTGATAGTCACAGGTTCTGAAAATTTTATCATAGGTAGCTGTTACTATCAATGGCATCATAAAGTTTGCAAGTTTTCTTTTTAGATTTTGAGATACAAGCCATCTATATACAACCCTTACAGAAATATCAATTGAGAATGAGGTGTTTGACTAAAACTGGAGCAAAAAACTTAGAAATGTGTGTATTTTTTAAGCAACGATAACTAAACAAAAATAAATAACGCCTAATAATCCAGGATGATCCAGAAAAGCCCAAGGGCTGCCTGGACTTAATATTCGCTAACATATTTCAAAAATATACCCTATTCCCGCTCCCCTCCTCACCTTTTCCCTCACTCACTCCTTCCCTCACTCATTCACACTCCTTCCCTGATTCCCTACTCCACCCCCACCCCTCTCCACCAACTCCAAACCAGCAAGAGCATAACACGGCAGTACAAGACAAGACACTGCTCAGTGATGTGCTCAAGTAATTTTCTCTTTTGATTGATAATGTCATTATCATATGACGAAAGCTCTCAAGTTATAAAGAAACTTTTATAACATTATACTGTGTCACGTGAGACCTCGACCTCTCCATAGAACTTCTACTGTGGTAAGGCCCTTGCTGGTTTTTATATCCTTTTCTTTATCATTGATCCTAACCGCGATGGTTTTTTCCTTAAATTGATAATAATAAATAAAAATAATAATTACAATTTTTTATTATTATTATTTAAATTTTATTTTAAGTCCATGTTACTTTAATATAATGTGTACTAAGTATTTTCTTCCTGATCTAAAATGTAGTTACACCTTCTAAAATGGTAGTTGTTACCATTAACTTTCAAATGACCTCAACCACATCATTGGTCAACTTTTGACTTTCAGGAGACCAGTGGTGGACTGTAGAAGCCACTCTCTCTCTCTCTCTCTCTCTCTCTCTTTCTGTTACATGTCACCACTCACCTTGTCTCTGTAGCCATCCAGAGGCACGGGGATTCCCCACTTGAGGTCCCTGGTGATGCAGCGTGGTTTCAAGCCATCCTTGATCCAAGAGTGAGCGATGACACTGGCATTACTGGTCCAGCCAGGAGAAGATCTTGCCATCCAGTCTCTAAGCTGAGGCTCAATCTAGCAACAAGGAAATTAAATGAAAATATTATGGGGAAGGTGTGTATTTTGTCATAAATAAAACATGGAGTAGGAATCAGTGATATATATCTAATCAAATCAAATCATTTTTACTGGCCTTCTCAAGACAATTCAGGTACAGTTTTATACATAAACTAGTGATATATAGGCCTATGTGATGGTTTTGCTTTCAAAGTAGGCCTATTAATACTATTTTGTGACAATATATATCATGCTTTAATCCATTAGCAGTATTAGCACTGAAAATTTTGCTTAGGGGTAACATTTTGTAAAAAAAATATTTTCTCATGAAAATTTTCACATTTTTGGCAATTTTACTGAGTAGACTTGAGTATGACATGTTTACTAGTACTTGGTCTATCAACTTAAAAAAAAAAAAAAAAAAAAAAAAAAAAAAAAAAAAAAAAAAAAAAAAGGAAATTATTAATATTTTTTCAATACATATCAATACCTTTTTTCCCCTTTTGATATACCTACTATTATTTAGGCCTACTATTAATTTTTTTTTTTTTTTTTTTTTTTTTTTTTTTTTTAAGTATGAATAATTGTTTTCTTGATCACCAATGATTCCTAGTAAGCAGGCTACTTACCTTGGGTAGATCAAGGAAGAAGTGCGTGGACTGCCTGGTGACAGGTGTCTGCTGACACAACTTACACCTGGGCCTCTTGAGCTCTGTGGCATTGACCAGCTTGCCACACTTGTCGCACTGGTCACCTCTGGCATCCTCATAGCCACACAGCGGACACTCACCCTCCACAAACCTATCTGCCAGGTACCTGCCAACATCACGTCACCCAATCAGTACACCGTACTGTACGTATCGTGACACAACGCTTGCTCACCTGTCACACTTCTGACACAGCAGCTGCTCCATGGACTCAGTCAGCGTCAGTCCTCGAGAGTGAAGCTTGAGGAACATGTCCTGGCAGATCCTATCATCAACATTACTAATTAGAATACTACGTCAATTACACACAAGCTACATCAACATTAGTTCACAATGCTGGCTGCACAGTTCATTGCTGACTCCAATTTCAAAATACCGTCATTTCTATTATTTTTTTTTTCAGATTATTTTGGAACATTTCACGTATTTTTCAAGTATTTATTATTTTCTTTTACTAATGATTATTTTTTATATCAATATTTTAAGTTCGCAACTGATGTGTTATTTGAGAGAGAGAGAGAGAGAGAGAGAGAGAGAGAGAGAGAGAGAGAGAGAGAGAGAGAGAGAGACAGATAGATAGAGAGAGAGAGAGGTGACAGACTTACTCTGTGTGCTGTGCCGACGAGGTGCGACCAAAGTAGTCAAAGCCAATGTTAAACCAGTCGTAAACTTGAGCATGGAGCTGACAAATTAAAACATACATTTAATTAAAATAAACCAAGAAGTATATATAGAAGGTGGTATAATTCACACTTTTACTGTCGTCACAACTCGGTTTCCTTCGTAAAAGTTGTAATTTTGACATACGTCATACAAGGTGACAGAGCCACGTGGTCTCTAAGGTACAATACATTATGTACATGGAAGAGGAGGAGGGACACAAAGTTTGCCCTCTTGTTTTGATTCACCTTGTGTGATGTTTCATACCTGATGCTAGCTAGGTAACCTACACCACCTTCTATATAACGATGCCTCCGCGCCAAAAAGAAGCATCTACACTTTCCAGATTTACGGCGAGTGAAGCATCTGCACTTTCCACCGTGAAGCATCTGCAATGTTAAGTGAATGGCCGCTAGTCCACTCACCATGCTGCGGTGGAAACTACAGATGCTCCACTCGTCGCAAATCTGGAAAGTGTAGATGCTTCTTTTTGGCACGGAAGCATCGATATGTTGGACATCTTGAAATAAACAACATATTATTTCAAATGATAATATATAATGGTTTTAGATATGAGGAGCTATATAAGTGAGCTATTAACACTGATCTATAAAATAAGGACAGAGAATGATATATTCTCCCCATATGCTGCAGTGAGGAAAAAATTAATGGTGGAATTATCTTTTTCTTTTCTTTTTTTTTGTATTTTCTTTTTTTTTATTATTATTTTAAGGCAGGAAATCAGGTTTCTGTAGGCTGTCATGGCAAATGCCGGGCTGTGTACTTAGGCCGTGGCCTGCCCGTGTGTGCTTTTCCATTAATTGGAAAGTCCTTACCTGTCGATAAGACAATGTCTTCACTGGGACTGGGATTGGTGTATAGCACAATAACACAATATGGCAAGCAAAAAAAAAAAAAAAAAAAAAAAAAAATAATAATAATAATAATAATAATAATAAATAAGGTGAGAAATCAGCTACTATGGGATTTGACTAAAAAAAATTGTAAAAACAGAAAAATCTGAAATTTCACACAGTGATACATTAGGATAAGGTATCTTCAAAAATGTAAAAAATTTGGGGGGTCAACATGTTATAGATTTTTAAAAAAAATTAATTTTTGAAGTTTCAGTCCCATAAGAGCCCATGTTATTTTCATTAATTATTTTCTCTCTTATCTGATGGTCATGAGTTCTGAAAATTTTATCATAAGTAGCTGTTACTGTTAACTTTCAAATGGCATCATAAAGTTTGCAAGTTTTCTTTTTATATTTTGAGATACAAGCCAAGTAGATACACCCCTTACTGTAGAGTATTTTAAATTGTGTGCTGGTACCTTGTGATACTTGTCACAGATCTGCTTAGGGGTCAAGCCCTCAGCGATGGCCTTCGTTTCTGTGGCGGTACCATACTCGTCAGTTCCAGAGATGTAGAGTGTCTGGTGACCTCGTGCCCTGCAGTATCGTGCAAACACGTCAGCTGACAACACACAGCCGATAATGTTGCCCAGATGTGGCACGTTATTCACGTAAGGCAACGCTGACGTGATCAGAATATTTCTCTTTCCTTTCTCAGGTAACCTGCAGTTTGACAAACACAAAATAAATATCTGCGCTACAACATTGATCTCATGTTCTATCATCTGTCTGTCATTTAGGTAAGATTAACTTAAGGCGGGAAATCAGCTACTGCGGGATTTGACTAAAAAGTTGTAAAGACAGAAAAATCTGAAATTTTGTACAGTGATACATTAGGATTAGGTATCTTCAAAAATGTAAAAATTTTGGGGGGGTCACCATGCTATATTTTCAATTATGATTTTTTGAAGTTTTAGTCCCATAAGAGCCCATGTTAATTTCAATAATTATTTTCTCTCTTATCTGATGATCATGGGTTCTGAAAATTTTATCATAGGTAGCTGTTACTGTTAACTTTCAAGTGGCATCATAAAATTTCGAAGTTTTCTTTTTAGATTTTGAGATACAAGCCATCTATATACAATCCTTAAAAAAAAAAAAAAAAAAAAAAATGAAATTAGTAAAGTTATTTAATTTAATTTAAGAAAAAAAAAAATCCTCAATATCTGTGTTATCATTTACACGTACATAGCACTAGTCTATTATTTTGTTAACATAAATATGGAGTAAAAGAGACTGTGACTGAGAAGTATGAGAGCAGTGTGTGTTACGTAAGGTGGTTTGGTCATGTTGAGAGAATGGGTGATGAAAGAATAGCAAAACAGGTTCATATTTCATAGTAGAGTGGATGGAAGGAGAGATAGAGGCAGCTTGCCTAAAACATCATGGTCTGAGGTGGTTGGAAGATGTTTGAAAAATAAGAATGTACGCTGTAGTATGAAATGCAAAAGTAAATGTATGAAACAAGGTATGAGACTGGCGGAAGCAAGTGAAGTATGTCAGGATAGGAAGTTGTGGAGGTCTATCACTGGGTCAGGATAAAACATCTGTGTTGTTGGCTTACCCTGAAAGGGATTATAGCGTCATGATATGTATGTATGTACGTAATTCTGTTTGATATAATATAGACTAAAAAATTAAATTTATAATAGCAAACATAATTATCAGAGAAAGTAAAACTGATGATATTAATTTATCATTTTATAATACAACAGCTTTTAAAAATGATACATGGTAAAATTTCAAATCGTAATGTTATGACCCGCTTCGCGGCACACAGATTTCATTACAACATTTGTAACACTAAGGAATATCATTTATGTACTAATAATTGTATCTGCTCCTTATGTGGGATGTCGTGTGATCTCCTCACATGTACTAGGAGACATTTAAAGGCATAGAAAACATGAAAACATTTGCATTTACATAACAAAACACTTGATGGGACTTACATAAATAACATTAATTGGTCTCAAAACCCAACTGTAGCGCCGTAGCAGTGATCAGAAAATTTTGATTTATGCAACCCGCACAACATTTTTACACTAGTTTTTGCCTGTTTATGACGTCATAAACAGGAATATTCACTCAAATTGCATAATTTACAGTTTTTTCAAGCTCTCTTGTGGGGCCACATTTACATTCTGGTAAAAAATATCATCAGTTTTGTAGATCCCATTTCGTATTTAGAACATGTTGTTTCAATGTTTTCTATGCCTTTAAGTATGGGCTATTATCCTATTATGTCAATGATCAGCATGTATAATGCTGTTATTTGATTTTGATATTATTATACCTATGTAATGTTTATGAGTATGTTTTTTTTTTAACCTATTGAATGTTTAGTTGTACGTTGTACATGCATTGTGTTTAATAACAAACAAAAATAATAATAATTATTATTTCATTTATTAAACACCAAGGTGTACTTATACATATATAGGTCTACATTTTTGCATATTGACTTAATGATAGGGTCCGAGATGGACAATGAAGTAAGTGGTACCTAGTACATAGGCCACTACATAACAAACATACACATTTATCATTACACTCGTGATATTCTTTAATTTGACAGATTACATGGTGGAAACCATGCACCGCATAACGGGTAAAAACATGCCTGTCTGTACAGTTTGGGCCTTTCCACCCATTAATATTAAATGCAGGGGTATTATAGAAGGCCAGGCTGATATCTTCAGTTTTACTTAATCTATCCTTAAAGGCGTAGAACACCTTGAACAAAAAACTTGCCTAATACCCTAACATACCCAAATATCTACATTATTTTGGCCGGAGTCATTGATTTCTAATTTATTTTCCATTTACAAAATGTCAGTTGCGGGTTTACTACGTCACAGCTCGCCTGGTCCACGCGCGCGGAAACAGGCGAGTTGTGACGTAGTAAACCCGCAACTGACATTTTGTAAATGGAAAATAAATTAGAAATCAATGACTCCGGCCAAAATAATGTTGATATTTGGGTATTTTAGGATATTAGGCAAGGTTTTTTGTTCAAGGTGTTGTACGTCTTTAACAAATTTAATATAATTATCAGTTTTTAACAATTTAAATTTCACTTGTAGTTCCGTTACAAATAACTCCTCCCCTGCTAGCTCATAAACCAGCCTTGATAATAATAATAAAAACTGTACCACAAAATCCACAAGACATGACTTACATTGTTACTTACACTGGCTTTGTAGAGACTTTGGCAGCTGAGGTCACTGCTCGAGCACTGGGGGCCTGCAATTGTAAAACATCTGTGGTCATCATGTGATGACTGTGGCATCATTGAGTACACAAGCTCTGTGCTAACCTTTTGACCTTTCTTTT
Organism: Ecdyonurus torrentis; assembly: GCA_949318235.1. Taxonomy (NCBI): domain Eukaryota; kingdom Metazoa; phylum Arthropoda; class Insecta; order Ephemeroptera; family Heptageniidae; genus Ecdyonurus; species Ecdyonurus torrentis. The sequence goes on from OX439130.1 coordinate 4,401,471, forward strand.
TTACTGCTACTTATATTCAAATTCTTAAAGAAAAAAAAAACTATGCTACAATGTTAACCTAATGAGAAAACAATGCATTTTAAGTGGTCATATAAATTTTTTATTATCTGCCTTAAAAAGTGTGCCTCTTTAATACTAAACAAGCATTCAAATCAGGGGTTTGGATTTTTACCCAGAAAATGAAAAAAAAAAAAAAAAAAAAAAAAAAAAAAAAAAAAAAACTGCTATTTCTGAAGTAAATATAAAGCTTAAAACATGATTTTAAACATACAGTATTAACTTTTTTCTTTCACAGGTTCATTAATTTGATGTTTTTTTTTTTTTTTTTTTTTTTTTTTATAAAATTTACTCCCCCCCCCTTTTTTGGAGCGAAACAAATGATGGTTCCAATAAAAAGAGTTCTTGTTTATTTTTAATTGCATACAAAATATAAATGGAAAAAATATTTGAATGAAAAAATATAAATGCTCTTTTAACAACGCTGAAAAAAAAAAAAAAGAAACTTTTATATGCCTGTTTTAAAAAAAGCCCACACGTAGTTATGATTAAAAAAAAAATAACAATAAAAAATAATAATAATAGTACGAGAGAAACTAGAGCACTTTGTATTGAAAAGTAATGCAGAGCGAAATTCTCTAATTTTGATAGAATAATGGGAATGGGATTCAAATTAATTCACTAGTATTGTAACTAGGACGTTTTTTAATGAAAGAAATTAAAAGGATGGGTTATTCTGTGCGAAAACTAGCCATACATACCAAATATCGTCACGTAAACTATCTCTCAATCTGGCTGGACGCGTTTCGACCTATCCGTTCCGAATATTGTATATTAATAAAATTAATATACAATAAAACATCGCGGGTCTCAGGTTCTCTTCAGCAGCCCATGGTAGTACAATATGCTCACCTATACCGAGCATCACCGCTTGGTACGTGTGGTTCATATCGCACGCCATGTGAAAATGAGATTTAGTCAGAGCGCTTGCTGAGCAGTGTCCGCCGCACCCCCCTCCCCACATTCCCCAATGCAGAGAAGGAAGCAGCCGCGACCACTACCCCGCAAGACGACACCTGTTTCGTGATACATACTTGTATGTTTGGCGAGTCTTTGCACAGAGAGGAGAGGAAAAAGTAAAAGATGATAGAGGTTAGAGATAGAAATAAAATGCAACCAAATGTTGCATTTTTTGTATGCACTTACGTAGCTTTCGCTCTGGCATATAACTCGAATAGAATGTGAAAAATATTATTTACAAAGGAAAAAAATCGACATTGCGATAAATATAAATATATGAAAAAACCATCGCGGTTAATGCTACTAATCAATAGGATAGAAATAGTACGAGAGAAACTAGAGCACTTTGTATTGAAAAGTAATGCAGAGCGAAATTCTCTAATTTTGATAGAATAATGGGAATGGGATTCAAATTAATTCACTAGTATTGTAACTAGGACGTTTTTTAATGAAAGAAATTAAAAGGATGGGTTATTCTGTGCGAAAACTAGCCATACATACCAAATATCGTCACGTAAACTATCTCTCAATCTGGCTGGACGCGTTTCGACCTATCCGTTCCGAATATTGTATATTAATAAAATTAATATACAATAAAACATCGCGGGTCTCAGGTTCTCTTCAGCAGCCCATGGTAGTACAATATGCTCACCTATACCGAGCATCACCGCTTGGTACGTGTGGTTCATATCGCACGCCATGTGAAAATGAGATTTAGTCAGAGCGCTTGCTGAGCAGTGTCCGCCGCACCCCCCTCCCCACATTCCCCAATGCAGAGAAGGAAGCAGCCGCGACCACTACCCCGCAAGACGACACCTGTTTCGTGATACATACTTGCATTAACCGCGATGGTTTTTTCATATATTTATATTTATCGCAATGTCGATTTTTTTCCTTTGTAAATAATATTTTTCACATTCTATTCGAGTTATATGCCAGAGCGAAAGCTACGTAAGTGCATACAAAAAATGCAACATTTGGTTGCATTTTATTTCTATCTCTAACCTCTATCATCTTTTACTTTTTCCTCTCCTCTCTGTGCAAAGACTCGCCAAACATACAAGTATGTATCACGAAACAGGTGTCGTCTTGCGGGGTAGTGGTCGCGGCTGCTTCCTTCTCTGCATTGGGGAATGTGGGGAGGGGGGTGCGGCGGACACTGCTCAGCAAGCGCTCTGACTAAATCTCATTTTCACATGGCGTGCGATATGAACCACACGTACCAAGCGGTGATGCTCGGTATAGGTGAGCATATTGTACTACCATGGGCTGCTGAAGAGAACCTGAGACCCGCGATGTTTTATTGTATATTAATTTTATTAATATACAATATTCGGAACGGATAGGTCGAAACGCGTCCAGCCAGATTGAGAGATAGTTTACGTGACGATATTTGGTATGTATGGCTAGTTTTCGCACAGAATAACCCATCCTTTTAATTTCTTTCATTAAAAAACGTCCTAGTTACAATACTAGTGAATTAATTTGAATCCCATTCCCATTATTCTATCAAAATTAGAGAATTTCGCTCTGCATTACTTTTCAATACAAAGTGCTCTAGTTTCTCTCGTACTATTTCTATCCTATTGATTAGTAGCATTAACCGCGATGGTTTTTTCATATATTTATATTTATCGCAATGTCGATTTTTTTCCTTTGTAAATAATATTTTTCACATTCTATTCGAGTTATATGCCAGAGCGAAAGCTACGTAAGTGCATACAAAAAATGCAACATTTGGTTGCATTTTATTTCTATCTCTAACCTCTATCATCTTTTACTTTTTCCTCTCCTCTCTGTGCAAAGACTCGCCAAACATACAAGTATGTATCACGAAACAGGTGTCGTCTTGCGGGGTAGTGGTCGCGGCTGCTTCCTTCTCTGCATTGGGGAATGTGGGGAGGGGGGTGCGGCGGACACTGCTCAGCAAGCGCTCTGACTAAATCTCATTTTCACATGGCGTGCGATATGAACCACACGTACCAAGCGGTGATGCTCGGTATAGGTGAGCATATTGTACTACCATGGGCTGCTGAAGAGAACCTGAGACCCGCGATGTTTTATTGTATATTAATTTTATTAATATACAATATTCGGAACGGATAGGTCGAAACGCGTCCAGCCAGATTGAGAGATAGTTTACGTGACGATATTTGGTATGTATGGCTAGTTTTCGCACAGAATAACCCATCCTTTTAATTTCTTTCATTAAAAAACGTCCTAGTTACAATACTAGTGAATTAATTTGAATCCCATTCCCATTATTCTATCAAAATTAGAGAATTTCGCTCTGCATTACTTTTCAATACAAAGTGCTCTAGTTTCTCTCGTACTATTTCTATCCTATTGATTAGTAGCATTAACCGCGATGGTTTTTTCATATATTTATATTTATCGCAATGTCGATTTTTTTCCTTTGTAAATAATATTTTTCACATTCTATTCGAGTTATATGCCAGAGCGAAAGCTACGTAAGTGCATACAAAAAATGCAACATTTGGTTGCATTTTATTTCTATCTCTAACCTCTATCATCTTTTACTTTTTCCTCTCCTCTCTGTGCAAAGACTCGCCAAACATACAAGTATGTATCACGAAACAGGTGTCGTCTTGCGGGGTAGTGGTCGCGGCTGCTTCCTTCTCTGCATTGGGGAATGTGGGGAGGGGGGTGCGGCGGACACTGCTCAGCAAGCGCTCTGACTAAATCTCATTTTCACATGGCGTGCGATATGAACCACACGTACCAAGCGGTGATGCTCGGTATAGGTGAGCATATTGTACTACCATGGGCTGCTGAAGAGAACCTGAGACCCGCGATGTTTTATTGTATATTAATTTTATTAATATACAATATTCGGAACGGATAGGTCGAAACGCGTCCAGCCAGATTGAGAGATAGTTTACGTGACGATATTTGGTATGTATGGCTAGTTTTCGCACAGAATAACCCATCCTTTTAATTTCTTTCATTAAAAAACGTCCTAGTTACAATACTAGTGAATTAATTTGAATCCCATTCCCATTATTCTATCAAAATTAGAGAATTTCGCTCTGCATTACTTTTCAATACAAAGTGCTCTAGTTTCTCTCGTACTATTTCTATCCTATTGATTAGTAGCATTAACCGCGATGGTTTTTTCATATATTTATAAAAATAATAATAATACAAGAATAAAACACAAAAAGTGGATTTTATAAAAAAAAAAAAAAAATCCATTTTTGAAACCCTGATTCAAAAACGTTAATTGCTTAAAAATAAATAATTTGATGTTTAACAAAGCTGTGACATTACAGTAAAACCATTGCAAGAGAGAGAGAGAGAGAGAGAGAGAGAGAGAGAGAGAGAGAGAGAGAGAGAGAGAGAGAGAGAGAGAGAGAGAGAGACAGAGACAGAGAGAGACAGACAGAGAGACAGAGAGAGAGAGAGAGAGATAAACTTATGTTAATTAGAGCATAGGGACTGACGAGGTGACGACAACACCTCTTCTCTAGCCAGAGACGCCTATCTGCTCTCTGACTCTCACACACGACACAATATTCCAAATTGTTACGGTCAACTCTATGTTATTGGTCAGTTATCACTGCTGACTTGCCTACCTCTTTAGGTGTGGTGTCCTTACTTGCAGAGCTGCCCGAGGTCTGTGTTGACCACTGTACTGCACAGTTGGTGGCCCACAACTGCACGCCAGGCTTGGGGGACAACTTGTTGACTGCACTCTGAGCATAGTAACATCAGGTTGTTTTAACTGTCGTAATACTGGACATCACACTAATCACCTAGCCCTAGCCCTAGCCAGCCCACAACTGCACGCCAGGCTTGGGGGACAACTTGTTGACTGCACTCTGAGCATAGTAACATCTGGTTGTTTTAACTGTCGTAATACTGGACATCACACTAATCACCTAGCCCTAGCACTTGACCAATAAATTATCAATAAATCTATTTATTTATAATATGAAGAAAAAATTACAAATAAAAATTAATAATAAAAAATAAAAACTTACTATATTGTTTAAGTGTAGAATAATTAATTTATATATTCATCATTAGTGATAAGGCAATCACGTCATCTTTTTTTTTTCTATATAATTTGTAAACATGATTGCTTCAACACAAGCACAGCTTTCTGAAGCAGACTAAAGGTCTGTCCACAATGACGCATAATTTACGGAACTCTTACGTGAAGATAGGACAAACAATGTTATTTGGATTCTTACGTTAAAGTTACGTGAATTTTTACGCGTCATTGTGCACAGACCATAACATGTTGACCTCATAACTTTAAGTACTGTACCGTGTTCTATATGAGTAAAATAAAATACAATGTGAAATGAGGCAAATTTGGCCAAAGTTTTACAAATTATTTACTCCCTAATAAAACTCATAAAAATAAATTAATAATAATACAGTCAACAAGGGTGAAATTGAAAGCCAATCACAGACCAGCTTTCAAAGTGCTCTGTGTCTAGTAAGATAGGGAAAAGTGTAAGCTTGCACATGATTGGAGTTAACATTAAACCCCGCACTTTCAATTTTGCCCCGGTTGAATGTACTCGCTCTACTTTAGTTTTTATTTTACGTTGCTATAAGGTCATACAAACTTTAAACAATGAGGAAGGTGAATTGAAATTTTTTTGTTGAGTTAATGATATTTTTGGAAAGAGCTTTAAAAAATTTTGAGGCGCTATTTTTTCTTAGGACGATTGGAGCATGCGAAGTATTTTTAATTAATTTTTGAAAATCGACCTAAAAAGACTTTGACGCCATCATTCCACTTTTTTCTTGGCAAATACTAATCATTTGAGGTTCAGTAACCAGTTTAATGAAATCAGCTCGTCCTCAGGATTTCAAAAAACTGGCTACTGAACCTTCTACGGTCAATACTTTCCAAAATAAATGCCCGATTGATGACGTCAGTCTTTTTAGGATGATTTTCAAAAATTAATTAAAAATACTTCCCATGCTCCAATCGTTTAAAAAAAAATAGACCCTCAAAAATTTTTAACGTTCTTTTCAAAAATGTCATAAAAAGTGGGGGTTAAAAAAATTCACCTTCCTCATTAGAGTAGTAGAGACGTACCTTGCAGTGTGCACTTGACGTCAGAGATGTGTACCACGTGGCTATAGAGGACGGCAAGAGAGACGTCAGTGCTTGGTCTGTCGTCAGAGGGTACAACGTGCTCCAGATTGCAATGTCGGCAGCTGATGCACAGCTCTGTAAAAAAACAATATTATTGTATCACGCACTACATAATTGCATTAAGTAATTAACATACTAACACAGTACATACTGTATCCATGCTCTGAACTATGAACCATTGTCAATTAATACCGTTGACATACTGTACTATTATTTTTATTGTCTTTTAACACAAAAACTATAGGTACCTAATCTTATGTCTATCTTTCTTAAAAAATATGTTTTTTTTTTTTTTTTTTTTTTTATTTCACATAGGTTATACATATTTCGAGTACATTTGGTCGCTTATAATTTCTTGCGATCTGCAAGCTAGGCTCATACGAAGGCAAAGTAAAGAAAGATAATATTTCAAAGAAAGAAAATGTTTAACTGCTATACACATATATAAATACTAACACTGTATACATGGATATACTTTTATGTTATGTACATATGTCTCACATACCTATATATGGATATATAGGACTTTTTTTTTTTTTTTATACATATTACATTATATTTTTAGTATACTTACAATATTCTAGCTTACAAATTTGAAGCTTAAAAATAATTAAAAATAAGAAACTGTGTAAGGAAACAAACTAACAAAGATTGGCTCATCTACTTATATACAAGGGGGAGAGCGAGAGGGAGAGAGAGAGAGAGAGAGAGAGAGAGAGAGAGAGAGAGAGAGAGAGAGAGAGAGAGAGAGAGAGAGAGAGAGAGACTGCTATAACTTACTCCCACAAAGAACTGGCGATGTCCCAGCTTGTTCTTTGACAAATGCTCCAGCAATGAAGAGAGCTCACAGCTGACGTCCACCTTTTTGCCACTGGCTGCATTGGCAAGACACGCGGCCACTGCAGGCTACATAGCTTAATTAATATATACATACAACAACATAATCCTGTGAGGTCATTGTGCAACACTCTGCATGTCAAGAGGTCACATCAAATAGCCATATAGACCCCTTGCACATCCTTGCGCTTTGTCGCCATGTTTGTGGTGACTAATGCATTGTCCAGCATAGGGGAAACTTCGTTTTTCCTAATTTTTCACATAAAAATAGTTTATTTCAACTCAACAAATTTTTCTCATATCCTTCGAGCTTATTAGGAGGTAGGAATAAGGCTTTGATTGAGGTTTGAAGCTTCTTTTGCTATTAAAAAAAATAAAAATGATGTTTTTCCTGGCCTATATGTATTCCTGACCAACAAAATGGCGGCTCTTAAATATGAGTGCAAGCGGTCTATAGCTTAAGTGCTCTGGGGCACCACTTTATACACATGTACACATGTTGTCAAAAATGATTTTTCAAATTTAAAACGTAACAAGTGTGTTACATATGGGATATATGATTTAAAAAACATGAACATTTAGATATATATCCACCTGTAGTTTTGTAACTTCCCACTCCAGCAGCTCGCACGAGTCCGTTACTGAAGCTACACCTCTGCTCTCCAATATAAAACACATCGCAGCATTGCTGGAGAAAATTTGCAGCCCCGAGTCAAGTTCAAGAACTGGCAGTCGTCTTGGAAACTGAAACCTTGCATCTGAAAATCATAATTAAAATGTACATATTAAAATTTTATGTCATAGCTAACAGTAAGTAAAAATGTCTCTAGCATTTCTAATTTAAATATTTCTGGCCTCAGTGCAGTAGTTTTTTTCAATCACTATAAAATACCCCAAACAAAAAGCTCTCCAAGGTGAAGGAACCCAAAATTACAGGAGCACAAGTTTATTTACCCTGAATATCCTTCAATATATTACAAACCATTTGTATCAAAATCGTATGCACTGCTTTATATACTTCAGTTCTATCATGAGTTCTATGATATTATGCTGTAAATTTTAAATAATTCTTGTACCGGTCACCCGTGCCGTGTACAAACATACCGGTATGTACCGGGTTGATATGATTGACTTACCTTCGCTAGCCACAAATTCCACAGATATTTCTGTATTGGTCAAAGATGCCGCAAGCAAGGGTTTTAATGCCTGGGCGTTGTTTTCATTGCAAAAAAGTCGCATTCTTCAGTAAAATAGAAGAAACAATAAACACACGTGTACACTACCTGAGTGACAGATGGTATTACGATGTTCAATTCTTTCATTAATATAACCGCGAAAATAAGTTTTAGTTTGAAAAATATTCTTTTTCAAGACCATCGTAATATATTCATAATCATGTTAAACTTTTTTTATTATTTTTATTGTTGAATGCTATATTATATATATATATAATATATATATATATATATATAAATAAAATACTGAATATCAAGATCCATATATACGTATGGATGGACCTTGAATAATCCAAAAAAAATTTGTTGGTTCAAATCTGCACAAACACATATTATATATATCATATCTTATATACACACTGCAAATTGCTGTGCAAATAACCATATAGAAATAAAATATAAAAAATAAGAATAAGAATAATAATAAAAAATAAAAAAATCAAGTAAGAAATGTTTTTCTATCTATAAAAGATAGATAGATAGATAGATAGATAGATAGATAGATAGATAGATAGATAGATAGATAGATAGATAGATAGATAGATAGATAGATATAAGATAGATAGATAGATAGATACATAGATAGATAGATAGATAGATACATAGATAGATAGATAGATAGATAGATAGATAGATAGATAGATAGATAGATAGATAGATAGATAGATAGATAGATAGATAGATAGATAGATAGATAGATAGATAAAGATAGAGGCCAATAAAAAAATTCCAAGTAAAAGTATATTTAATATTTTGCAGATGCTCTTTTATTAAAATCCACACCAACAAAACAACATAACAATTTGAATATTGTTCTTCATATTTCAAACATGAATAATATATTAACAATAACCGCCATTAATAACAGTCTATATTTATTCATTGTCATGGTCAAAAATCAAATCAATGATATAATGTCTAAGATATACACTACAAAGCAGACTTTTCATTTACGTATAATATATAAGCCTACACAAGAACCCTTTAATTATCAATCATGCATAATTAATTAATTATCAATTTTAATTAGTTTTCCTGCTGCCACCAAAACTTATAATAATACTAGACAGGAAATTTAGGATGGTATGTTAATTGCATGGTGACCCTAGGTTTTGGTACATGATCTATAGGGTGGTTTCATTCATGTTAAAGTCGATGTCATAAGTGAGTACTAAATATAACATTGGCCAGTATAGGAAAATGGCAAATTTTGCCTGTTTAAAAATACTTTGCAATCTTTTTGAGAGCATTGATGCTGTTAACAGGTTGAATTAGTATCTCAAGTATGCAAGAAAAATAATAATGACCAAAAAATATCTAATTTTCCAAATAAAATAGCCAAAAACTAGGTTTGTCCAATGCTGAGCAATGTTATTCATTGCTCAAGAAGAGCATCGAAAAGCACTCAGAATGACGTCATTAGTACACACCCTATATAGATAGGATGTACTTATATGTCCCAAGTGATTGGTCACCCTACAGTTAAAATACCATCCTTCGTACCATTGCACTTGCAACAATGTTCCCCTTGTTCCCAGCTTGGCTGGCTACCACATGACCTTGGAAATCTGACTGATTGCAAAGTGCTAGTGACAATACAATGGAGGTTACCAGTGAAACTTTACATATATTGTTAAAACATGTAAAAATGTGGCTGGTATTCCTCATTCAGATATTTCTTTAGTCTCAGTGCAATTATTTTCTCAAAAAAAAAATGCTAAAAATGTGGCTCGCAATATTTAAGAATAGTAAATTAGGGGACCTTATAAGCTTTTCCCGAATGTACGTCTCACGGATAAATTGCTGTTCATATAGAAATGGTCCCTCTTTGCTGGGGTGTCAAGACCACATGGTTAGCAAGCCTTAGTTCAGGCCAACCCATGAACAATGTTTTATATATATATATCATCCTGGTCGCGTCAAAAAGGGCTTAACTCCATTGATCATCAAATTACTTTAGGGCGTATCTCCAGTGATCAGCAAAATTAAAAGTTCGGACCTATATCTCTGCAGTGATCAAAGGGTGTATCTCCACTGGGACTTACTAAAGATCAATTGACATTTACCCTAATATTGCTGATCACTGGAGATACGCCCTAACTTTTAATTTTGCTGATCACTGGAGATTCGCCCTAATGCAATTTGCTGATCACCGGAGATAAGCCCTTTTGACACGACCAGGACGATATATACATAGGCCTATTACATGTATAACCTGATGTGAAATAACAAACCAGGCTCAGAAGGTGGAAGTGAATACTTTTGCTTCCAGAGACATCACAACCCCTAGCAAACCTCTAGGGTGTGGAAGTGCAAAGATTGTGACCATACGTTGTTAAGTAGCACCCCAGTACATTGTACAAACTATTACATAACAGAGCAAGCTTAGCAACCCCTAGCAAACCTCTAGAGTGTGCAAGTGCAAAGATTGTGACCATACGTTGTTAAAGTGATACACAACCCTAAAAATAAGTATTTTTTGTTCTATTCTCAAGTAATTCAATAGAAATTATTCGTTTATTTGACTTTTCCAGCCCGCGGAATAAGCAAGCCCCGCGAGGGTAAAGAGGAAATCTCTGACGTCAGAGATTTCCTTTACTGTGTGAGTAAAAAATCTGTACACCTTCTCAGGTAAGCTTACCAGGTACAGCAGGGGGTACAAATTTTTTACACTCATAGTAGAGGGGCGTGTACTCTATATCATTACCCTCGCGGGGCTCGCTTATCCCGTGGACTAGAAAGGCAAATAAACGACTGATTATTATTGAATTGTTTTAGGAAAGAACAAAAATACTTATTTTTAGGGTTGTGTGTCGCTTTAAGTAGCACCCCAGTACATTGTACAAACTATTACATAACAGAGCAAGCTTAGCGTCTTTGCTAAGACGTATACAATATAAAACAAAACATAATAAATCCTTGAAACTGAATTACGTTTGAACTACCTTCACCCAGAGATATAAAAGTTAAACATGCACCCCTTTCTCTACTGCCTTAGTGTTAATTAATTTAGAAAGTTTTATGTTATAGGGTGGTTTCATTCATGTTAAGTCGACGTCATAAGTGAGTACTAAATAACATTGGCCGGTATAGGAAAATGGCACATTTTGCCAGTTTAAAAATGCTTCGCAATTTTTTTGAGAGCATTGATGCTGTTAACAGGTTGAATTAGTACCTCAAGTATGCAAGAAAAATAATAATGACGAAAAAATAGCTAATTTTGCAAAGAAAATAGCCAAAAACTACGTTTGTCCTATGCTGAGCAATGTTATTAATTGCTCAAGAAGAGCATCAAAAAGCACTCAGAATGACGTCATGCGCATACACCCTATACCCTGTGGTGCATTGTATATAGTGACGTGCACCAGGCTGCGTCATCAATCAAGTAGTTGTCAAAGTTTAGTGAGAAAATAAACCACAATATTATCAAAGGGCTAGCAGACGAACTTTTTTCACTGTCTTCATTTAAAGCCCTTGTCAACTTACTTTTTTATCATTTGGAATACTATATTGATAATTACCATACCTTATTATCAATGAATTAGACACCAACACGTTGATTTTGTATTTATTTTCAGTTTGACGGTTATATCACATATCAGACGTCACAATGTTCCGCTGCCAATCAAAGTCACCTCAATTAAGCCCCTCCTTCAAGTTCTTTAAGCCCATCACGGCCCCATCGGTACATTGTGACGTCAGATGTGTGATATAACTGTCAAAATGAAAATAAATGAAAATAAATACAAAATCAACTAATTCATGTCTAATTCATGGATAATAAGGTATGGTAATTATCAATCTAGTATTCTAAATGATAAAAAAAGTAAGTTGACAAGGGATTTAACATGCTTTCTTATGGGGCAATGAAGCAGTTATAATTTTTTATATTGATGCTACAATTTTGACTGTAGCTCACTTTGCAAGCCTTTAAGCTTTGTTTTCTTAAATTTCAGGTAATTTAGTTGACCAAACTTAATTTATAACAAAAGTACTTGAAATTTATGAAAAATGAAGTTTTGGAGCTCATTAACAATAAGCTATAATGAAAATTTCAGTATTGAAAAAAAAAATAAAAAAAAATAAATAAATAAAAAGACAAAGTGGTCTGCTAGCACGTTGTTAATTAGTATTATTGGCATCTTAGTTTGTCACAAAACTTTGCAAGAAATCCAAAATAAACAAGTCAAGAATGTGACAGGATAGATGGTTTAACTTGTGCCAGAGAAATTGTTAGTCGTCATTTTGATTTTCATGCAAATTTTTTGGTGTTAGTTTTCCAGCTCAATATTTGTGGCCAATCATAGCCGTGACACGCCCTAAAAAAATAACATAAACAAAGTTCATGTAACCATTTTTTTAAAATTTAAAATGTATTGAGAATTATTTAAAATAATATAATACCTATATTATATATAAGATAAATTGAAAGAAAAGGATAGGAGAAAACCAGCAAGGGCCTTACCATAGTGAAGAGAGTCCCATAGTTCGGTGAAAATCTTGCTAGCACAGATATAAAATAACTAACACATTGGAAATATTTCAGCAATCGACTCCAAGAGAGATATGGAGCGTGTTATGCCTTCATCAGTCCTTACAGACTCGTTCATAGTTTCTCTCTGAGTCTGTAAGGACTGATGAAGGCATAACACGCTCCATATCTCTCTTGGAGTCGATTGCCGAAATATTTCCAATGTGTTAGTTATTTTATATCTGTGCTAGCAAGATTTTCACCGAACTATGGGACTCTCTTCACTATGGTAAGGCCAGCGCTGGTTTTCTCCTAGCATTTTCTTTCAATTTATCATACCTAACCGCGATGGTTTATTTTCCTTAATATACATATTATATATATATATATATATATATATCGAGGGTGCTCCGCTATAATGTCCTAAGTCCACTTGACCTTGAAAAATAAAAAATCGTCGGATCAACCCCAAATTTTGGATTTATCCATTTCAGGTCATTTGCAGCAAAAAATATTTTTCAAGGTCAAATGGACTTAGGACATTATAGCGGAGCACCCTCGATATATATTTTTTTTTTATAAAAATATAATTTACTATTCAAGTAACATTATGTGTTGTAGGACGTAGGGTCAGTTAACTATTGTTGTGTGCTCCATATCTACGTACTGACTGAGTATGCTGTATGATAAACACTAATGTAAGTAGATAACCTATGTAATATCCAGAGAGGATTCCCGCTGAAAAAGTACTGGTCAGTTGGAGGCGTACAGTATTGCGGGTCAAAATTACATTGATCAAATGTGGCAACAAAATATAACTTCCAGGATAAAATAAAATTAAAGGCAACAGAAAATTGAATAACGATGTTCTCTTTGGATTACCTATCTATAGAAATACCTTAATGTTGGGCCGACCATTTGATCCCATTTGAATTTTCAATAATTTTTCATGAGAAAAGTTGTAGCAATATTGTCTTGAATTTATAACTATTATCTAGATTGGATTTAACAGAAGTTATAAAAAAATCCCCAGGTCTCAATTTTCATTGGTACTCCCAAAAAACTATATTCAAATTTTTTTTAGGCCATCTATTGACAAGTTTAGGAACTAGGTTTAACAAATTTTCCGATATAGTTTTTTCCGTGTTAGGCTTAATGTAGAATCACAAATCAAAAATAATTTAATAGATTTTATATTGTTCTAGATAATAGTTGAGTCATTTAGGTTAGGTATTTTGCCCTTAATAAAGGAAAATAGTTTCACCAAAAGATAGCACCACTGTCGCAAACACCCCCAATGGTCTGCCCAACCTTAATAAACACCATCTCTAAGCAATGAAACTAATTATTGAAAGTTGTTATCATACGTAGTGAAGTGATAACATGTATTGAAAGAGAGAGAGAGAGTGAGACACTTTTTGACAGACTCTTTGCACACTCAGTTAAATGTACACTGAAAGCCCTACTAAACCAAACATCAAAGGTGATGCGGCTTTCTAAAGAAAAAAGGTAGAAAATACATTGACAGGTAAGAGCAGCGTTGCCAAAGACCTGAAAATCATGAATGAATTCTTTAGGAAGCGGTATCGTCTTTAATGTAGAGTTTAGTAGGGCTTTCAGTGTACAGCTCTGGACAAAAATCCCTGAACTATGTCCATAGGCAACCCGCAACCACACTATGTTATCTTTATGAGAAAACGCAGCGGCCACTGCTGCCCGATTTGGAAACTTTTGTCTAGAGCTGTACTTGTTTAGACATGGAAAAACACAGTAACAAAAACATGACCAATTCAGATGTCTAATAACAATTGCTACAGTGATCTCTAACTGCAGGTAAGGCTTATGTGACACGTACATAACTTGGACTTGTGATGACAAGTCCTTCATATATGTATGTATGTATATGTGTGTGTAATGAAGTGATCTCTAATTGCAAGGTAGGTATTGAAGTTTATTGTTACGTAAGCTAGAAAGACAAAGTTTAGATTTTTGTTTTTATTCCTTGACCTTGAGCACAGTCTCGTGAATTGCGTTGGCCACGTAGTCGATGTTGTGCGTGGTCAGTCCACACATGTTGATACGTCCACTCTTTAGCAGGTAGATATGATAGTCGTTGACCAATGTATCAACTTGCTTCTCTGCAACAAAACACAACGAACATTACACATTTTGTTATACATTAATGCTGTTTGTAGATCCTGTTCTTTGCCCCTAAAATGACGATCAGTTATGGTTACAGTAATCAAATGGAACTCACATTTTTCGATGCAAGAGAAATGGTTTACGAACAACATTATAATCTTTGAGGAGAACAACAAAGGAGAAAATTTAGAAAATTACCCTTGGTTTACTATTCTGATATCACACAAATTATCTAATTTCTCTTAAAGTCCTTGTCCACTTACTTTTTTATCATTTAGAATACTAGATTGATAATTACTACACCTTATTATCCATGAATTAGACACCAACACCTTGATTTTATATTTATTTTTATTTTGACGGTTATTTCACGTATCTGACGTCACAATTCACAATGTACCAATAGGGCCATGATAGGGGTAAATAACTTGAGGGAGGGGCTTAAATTTATCACGTGACCAGAGCGGTGACTGTGATTGGTGGCAGTACATTGCGTGAAATACGTAACCGTAAAAATGAAAATAAATACAAAATCAAGGTGGTGGTGTCTAATTCATGGATAATAAGGTATGGTAATTATCAATCTAAATGATAAAAAAAGTAAGTTGACAAGGGGTTTAAGTTTAGGTGTCACATCTTTGTTATTAACAAAGTCACAAGTGATGTACAGTTTGCTCTTACGGTTCAGTCCAGTGAAGGAGAACATGCCAATCTGCTGCGTGATGTGTTCCCACGTGCCTGGGGTGCCCAGCTTGACCAGGCGCTCACGTAATCCTTGTCTCATACTGATGATACGATCAGCCATCGTCTTGATACACTGCTTCCTGCACAAACAAATAAAATAATAAACTAGCGTGGTTAGGTATGATAATTTAAGCTATGTACTCATTGTTTTGTTTAAACAAGAACCTCCTGATGTACAATGTTTTGTACAGTATATGATTGTAGGAGATACAAATGAATAAACATAATTATTTTGAATTTGAATTTTTAGTAGTTGAACGACTGATATCTCGCAAACTAGACGATCAATAATTATAATAATAACACAAAGTAAAGAAGAAAGGTTACTTAAAAGTTTAGCTTCATCAAACATGTAAAAACACGATCAAATAATAAGTTATGAAGGCATAACACGCTCTATATCTCTCTTGGAGTCGATTGCCAAAATATTTCCAATGTGTTAGTTATTTTATATCTGTGCTAGCAAGATTTTCACCAAACTATGGGACTCTCTTCACTATGGTAAGGCCCTTGCTGGTTTTCTCCTATCCTTTTCTTTCAATTTATCATACCTAACCGCGATGGTTTATTTTCCTTAATATATACATACAAATAATAAGTTATTACACTTTAAAGATTACATGTAAATGTGGAAATTCAAATTTTAGTCAAAATTAGAAACTTTTTAAAATTGAAAATATTTTTAAAACTTTTTTCAGGACAAAAATAACATTTTTTTTTCTGCTTGATTTCATCTAAAAATAATATTGTTTGGTATGTTGGCAATAAAGAATGTACAAAGAATTATCGTGGAAATATATTTAGTTCTTCTTTTAACTATTTCTAGTCCAAGAGAGAGAGAGAGACAGAGAGAGAGAGAGAGAGAGAGAGAGAGAGAGAGAGAGAGAGAGAGAGAGACAGTCAGAGAGAGAGAGAGAGAGAGAGGGAGACAGAGAGAGAGATAGGAGAAAACCAGCAAGACAGTTAAAATCTTGCTAGCACAGAGAGATAATAACAGATAAAAAAAAAAAAAAAAAAAAAAAAAAAGAAAGGATAACTTTTGGCACTAAACTAAAAGAGAAAACTGACGTGCGTGTTGCCTTTGTCAGCCCATCTAATGTTTTTATTAACTCTGCGCTAGCAAGATTTTCACCAAACTATGTGACTTTCTAAGGAAAGGCCCTTATTGATTTCTCCTATCCTTTTCTTTCCAATTTTTCTACTTTACTATTCTTTAGCAATGCATATTATTTAGCATATCTGAGCAATTTAGAGAAAACTACTGCAGTTACAAAATAGAAATGTACATGAAATAAGAAACACTTTCACAATTTGGCCTAGTAAGAACCTCCCTTGATTAGGTATACCCACCATTCAGTGTAGAGTTCAGGATCATTGAGCACCATGGAGACAATGCGACCGCCGTGGTTGGGAGGGTTGGAGTACATTCCTCTGACCAGCAAGGTGAGCTGTGACTTGACGGGCACCACAGTCTTGAGGTCGTTGACTACCACGGTGAGGTTGCCTACGCGCTCGTCTGTCAGAGAGATTGACGTTAATGTTACTGCAGTACGACACATCAACATCCATCACTACTTACTGTACAACCCAAAGTTCTTGGCAAACGACTGAGCACACACCAGCTCAAATCCTCTCTCAACAAAGTAACGAACAGCGAACGCATCTTTCTCTAAATCTCCTGAAGCAAAACCTTGATATGCAGAATCAAAGAAAGGGAACAGTTTCTTCTCCTGAAACAAAAAAATAAAACAGTTTAAATATTAGAAATGTTTAGAGTCTTGAGCAGAGGTATAAACCACGTCACAGGTTTTGTATCATTTTTAATATTATTATTGTTTTACTTAACACAGCAGGGAAATTTTATCATGCTACTTTAGAAGAGCATGTATTGAGGAGGGAGCTAGAGGTATAGGGTGGTTTCATTCATGTTAAAGTCGACGTCATAAGTGAGTACTAAATAACATTGGCCGGTATAGGAAAATGGCACATTTTGTCAGTTTAAAAATACTTCGCGATTTTTTTGAGAGCATTGATGTTGTTAACAGGTTGAATTAGTACCTCAAGTATGCAAGAAAAATAATAATGACCAAAAAATAGCTAATTTTTCAAAGAAAATAGCCAAAAACTATGTTTGTCCTATGCTGAGCAATGTTATTCATTACTCAAGATGAGCATCGAAAAGCACTCAGAATGACGTCATGCGCACACACCCTATAGATTATACACAAAGTGAATAAAAATCTTAAAATGACTGCAACAAAATTTGCGTATTAGGAAAAAACCATCGCGGTTAGTAATAATAAGTTTAAAAAAATATTTAGAAAATAGTTGGTAGAGATTAGAGCACGTTGAATTGAAAATTAATAAAACGCGAAAATTCTCTAATTTAAATAGTAAATTGGGACTAGGGATCAAATATTCTAGCTTGAGCTAGTTAAAAAGTAGACGTTAAAGGGATGGAGGTATAGTGTCAAAATAAATAAAATTTGTTGTGGTATTTGAAATGAGGCATCATTTAGCTCTGGAATTCAAATTTCATAATTGTGGTCTCAATAACAAGCTGGAAAATCCATGTTTTGTAATCTAACTTAATGGTATCTATAGGGTGTGTACGCATGACGTCATTCTGAGTGCTTTTCAATGCTCTTCTTGAGCAATGAATAACATTGCTCAGCATTGGACAAACCTAGTTTTTGGCTATTTTCTTTGGAAAATTAGCTATTTTTTGGTCATTATTATTTTTCTCACATACTTGAGATACTAATTCAACCTGTTAACAACATCAATGCTCTCAAAAAAATTGTGCAGTATTTTTAAACTGACAAAATGTGCAATTTTCCTATACCGGCCAATGTTATTTAGTACTCACTTATGACGGTGACTTTAACATGAATGAAACCACCCTGTATATAAAAAGTGTTTTAATGTTTTTAAAAATTAAAATATTTTATGAAAATTAAAAAGTATCAACATGGATTATTTAAAAAATATTATTTGATTGACCTAAGTAAAAAAAAAAAAAAAAAAAAAAAATCATGAAATTTGTGTTTATGCCAATTTAAATATTGTAACTGACTGTACTGTTAAACAGTTGGGTTAAATTGAGAGGTTCTGTAGTCAGATTTCACCCAATAAAAGCCATTAATTATTATTATCTATACTTTGACAACACTGCAGTATAACGTGCAATGTTAATTACCTCCATAACATCGGCAATCTGCTTCCACTGGTCTGGTGTGGGGTCTACGCCAGTGGGGTTGTGGGCGCAGGCATGCAGGATGATGACTGAGTCTTGAGGGGCTTGACGTAGATCTTCAAGCATGCCAGTGAGGTCTAGTCCTCTGGTCTGTGGGTCCCAGTATCTGTACGACCTAGGCTCGGGGAAGCCAGAGTTGATGAACACCAGGTGATGGTTCTCTGTAAATTGATTTTAAATAGATAGGTTTAAGTTCATAGCATATTCTGAAAAAGGGCATCATTCTGAATCAATTTCAGGATGTGTGATTTTTTTTTTTTTTTGTAAATTTTTGCAAATTGCAGGCTAATAATGATTTAGTAATAATTTAATAATAATAACCAAGATATAACGTCATGTCATGTCATGTCTTTTTTTTTTTTTTTTTTTTTTTTTTTTTTAACTTCATGAACTTAAAATTTACAAAATCCCATATCAATTATGTAATTCAGGATCATTTTATCTCTTCCAAAATATGCAAAAAAAAAAAAAAAAAAAAAAAAAAAAAAAACTTATTGGTTACTTAACAAGATATGGCTTTGCAGAAAACTGAACTTAAAATTGAACTCAAATTTGAGGAGCGCGGACACTTTAGATAGTTCAGTTTTCCGCAATGCCATGGTTGAGTATTACTCAAGCTACAAAAGTTCTAGGTTGCCTCCAGTATGCAAAAGAAAAAAAGTGCATTAGTGTTGTTGTCTCTCTCTCTCTCTCTTACTTGCATTAATGCAGAAGCAAAATTAAATTGCCAAGCTGTCTAATACACAATCCAACTAGTTTGCGTACACTACACTTGCCTAAGCTGTGACACTACGTGCTGCAATACACGACTTGCTCATAGGGACTAGGCTTACTCACAAAATAATGAAACTGAAAGCTAACAGACTTTTTGTTTCTGTCTTCATTTAACTTCCTTCCTTATGGGGGAATGAAGCAGCTATAATTTGAGTTAGAATTTTTTTTATCAATATTGACATTTTTATTGAAATTCAGGAAAACAAAAGCTTTAAGGCTCCAGGGTAGGCTCACAAGGCTGGTGTGATGTCACCTGGCCATATATTTAACATTGCTGGTCACAGCAGCTAGTGAACCCCCCCCCCTTCCCCCTCCCTGCTAAGGCTCAGTAAGCTACAGTCAAAATTTCAACATTGAGATTTTTTTCTCCAAGTTATAGCTGCTGTGTAAGAAGTCAATACAATTATGTTGTGTGTTGGTATTGTTATCTAGCTGCCAGTAAACTTAGGTGTCAAGACAGGTAGCATATATGTGTTCAGTCATGTTAGAGAAATCACTTATCTAACATCTGTAATGATATTTAAGTCTGGCCAAAGACACTAAAATTCATGTACAGGCAAAGTGTGTGGATAAAGCAAACTATGTATAGTAACAGCTTTTCCTATAATCAATTTTTCTTTTATTATTATTATTATTGTTGAAATAACCTTGACTTTTACATGTGTTAATATGAACAACAAAAATTTTGATCCCTTGCTAAGATTATTATTATTATTATTATTTTGCTTGCTTGCTATATTGCGTTATTATACTACACCAACCCCAATCCCAGTCAAGACAGCAGGGTCGGACTGGCAATCAAGGGGCCTCTTCCACAAAAGAGGTGTAACACCCTCTTTAGGGGCCACAAAGGGGGCGTAACACCCTAGTTACGCCCCTTTTTGGGCCTTAGGGGCCTCCAAACAGGGGGGGGGGGGGTCCACGTCCGCAATTGCGGACTTGCTCTTATGGCCAGTCCGAGCCTGCAAGACAGTGTCTTATCAACAGGCAACAACTTTCCAATCAATGGAAAAGCACACACGTGCCAGCCATGGCCTATAAAGTACACATCCCAGCATTCGCCATGACCCATGACATCCTAGAGAAATTGTGGAAACATCTATATAGGCAGTAAAGGAAACTGTTAGTATAGTTTGCTTTAAAGTGGGGTAGCAAGGAAGCAGTTGCTCCTAAAGTAAGGTAGTAATGACCTTTCTCAACATTCATATCATACATAAAATTAAAAACTACTGGCATGTTCATTTCTGATTGACCAGTTTAAATGTGTACACAAATTATTAGGATTTAATTCAAGGTTAAAAAATATATATAGGGATAAAAAAAAAGAACAATAATAATAAATACATATCGATCTTGTTGCGAAAAAAAGGCCTATCTCTTATTTTATCAGTGGAAGCAAAAGGCCTATCTCGTATTTTGTCAGTGGAAGCAAAAGGCCTATCTCGTTCCCGAACGTTATGTAGATGGCGCTCGAGATAGACCTTTTGCTTCCACTGACAAAATACGAGATAGGCCTTTTGCTTCCACTGACAAAATACGAGATAGGCCTTTTGCTTCCACTGACAAAATACGAGATAGGCCTTTTGCTTCCACTGACAAAAAACGAGATAGTCATTTTTTTCGCAACAAGATTGATATAAGTAAAAACAAATGCCACATTGTTACCATATGAGTTGATGCGATAATGTCCCATATAATTTGTGCACTGAACCATGCAAAAAAAAAAAAAAAAAAAAAAAAAAAAATCATGAATTTATTTAAAAAAAAAAAGTTTTGTAAATGGTGAATTGAGAGGATGTATTTCTATTGATAAATTTCGTGTATCTAAAAGCTTGCATAATACAGCAAAACAATACTCACTATACAGCCGATCTGGTAAGCATCGTGTAAGTCAGTATTAACATTTTGATTGATCATAGGACAATTAAGGACAAGCAGTGTCACACACAAGACAAACATCAATCACAGCTGATAACAGTTAATTACAAGTACATATTTAATTATATTATTTATTAAACACCAAGGTGTACTTATACATATTTATATAGGTCTACATTTTTGCATATTGACTTGCTGATAGGGTCCGAGATGGACAATGAAGTAAGTGGTTCCTAGTACATAGGCCACCACATAACAAACATACACATTTATCATTACACTTGTGATATTCTTTAATTTGACAGATTACATGGTGGAAACCATGCACCGCATAACGGGTAAAAACATGCCTGTCTGTACAGTTTGGGCCTTTCCACCCATTAATATTATTAATATTAAATGCAGGGGTATTATAGAAGGCCAGGCTGATATCTTCAGTTTTACTTAGTCTATCCTTAACAAATTTAATGTAATTATCTGTTTTTAACAATTTAAATTTCACTTGTAGTTCCGTTACAAATAACTCCTCCCCTGCTAGCTCATAAAACCAGCCTTGACGACGTAAATTTTGACAAGCAAAGTATCTGTTTTAAATACCGAGACTTAACAGATTCTAGATTTTTGAAGTCTGTTATAGACATAAATGACCAGAAAATTTCAATGCCGTACGAAGCAACTGGAGAGATTTTCAGGTGAAACAGTTTAATAGCTGTTTCCAAAGATAATGAATTTAGATTTGAAATAGCGAATGAAGATGACAATGCATTTCGACAGCGTTCTTTGACGTTCTTTGACAAGTACATATTTAGTAAGTATACCACACTGAAGATATGAATCCTGTATTGTGCTCTTGCTAGCACACACATAATACTAAACACACTAATTAAGAACTTACTGTTAGTTTTATTGCATATTCTAAAAGAGTACATTGTTTTGAATCAATACATATATGTGAACTTCTAATTTCTGAGTTTATTAAGTATTTTTTATTAATTTTTGAAAGTCGAGAGATGACGTTACAGTCTGCAACATTTTCCTATGCATGAGTTACAGCACAGCCTATAACAGGGGTGTCAAGGGGGGGGGGCAAGGTCATTTTGTGTGGCCCGCGGAACCTCCGGTTAAAAAAAAATAATAATACAAAAACAATAATTAACAAAAAAAAAAAAAAAAAAAAAAAACTGTATAATTACAGTTTTAGTCTCCCCCTTTTTAAGTTTTATATTCATGGTGTTAATATTTTGAGTAAAGCATTATTCACATGACGCGTAAATTTGACGTGCATTAACGTGTGTCGACGCGCGTTACAAAGCTGGAACAATGTAAACAAATGGAGCCGTTCACATGTAATTTTCAAAAACCATGTGAACGGCTCCATTTGTTTAACATTGTTCCAGCTTTGTTACGCGCGTCGACGCACGTTGACGCGCGTCAAATTTATGCGTCATGTGAATAATACTTTAAACTTACATTATTTGCGTAATAAATCAATAGCCACGCTCCCTTTTTGATTTTTTTTTTCACCTCCGAATTATATTTTTTTAAAGACTTTTGTTAACTGATAACCTCCATTGGAAGTCCAAGAGAACGTATATCTGTCTGCCAGTTGTTACACACATACTTAGTTAGTTTTACTTTTGAATTGCAGTCTTGTACACACGTGAACATTATAAACCTAACATCAAAGGGGAGGCCACATTGTATTGAAAGAGGCTGAAAATTGAATTGAGTTAAAGGCATAGAAAACATGAAAACATAAGCATTTATATAACAAAACACTTGATGGGACTTACATAAATAACGTTAGTGGGTCTCAAAACCCAACTTGTAGCGCCGTAGCAGTGATCAGCAAATTTAGATTTATGCAAACCGCACAACATTTTCATACTAGTTTTTGCATGTTTCTGACGTCATAAACAGGAATATTCACGCAAATTGCATACTTTACATTTTTTTCAAGCTCTTTTGTGGGGCTGCATTAACATTCTAGTAAAAAATATTATCAGTTTTGTAGATCCCATTTTGTGTTTAGAACATGTTGTTTCAATGTTTTCTATGCCTTTAAGTGCTGTGTTGCCAGCTCATGAAACATCTGCACCGAAAAAAGAAAAAGGTGAAGTAAAGTAATACAACACAAAGGTGCAAGTGTTTGGCAACCTGACAACACAGCATACTTAACTCAACTCCATTTTCAGCCTCTTTCAATACAAAGTGGCATCCCCTTTGATGTTAGGTTTATAATGTCTGTGTGTGTACTGAAGCCTGGCCTATATTATGTTTCTTATTATCTCTGTACTAGCAAGACCTAACACTTCACTGTGCTAAGTTAATACTGATTTACTTGTAATTAATTATATCCAACCACAAAGCTTTATTTTTCTTGCATAATTTAAGTTTTAGTTAACAAATTTGTAATTTGTGTGTCGTCACAAGTGACGTAGTTACACAGTTAATGTGTGGACATGTTTACAACGAGACACATAGGATAATATAAGATAGTTAAGAGAGAGATTTATTTATTTACCCCAGGTTGGTGTGGAGTAGTAGAAAGTCTTATACTGCAGCAGGCGACAGATGAACTCAGCGCCCACTCGCAAACTGCCCGTGCCACTTAGGGTTTGAACTCCAAATGCCTGAAAAGTCAAAGATTTTGCATGAAGACCGAGAATGAGCCAAGATCGGCTAAGATAGTATCAAGGGCGGATCCAGGAATTGTGTTTGGGGCGGGGGGGGGGGGGGGGGGGGGGGTGCGGGGGATTCTCACAGGAAAATAACCATGAAATATTGGGGTGACAATTAATGAACCACTTTTATTTAGTTATTTATTCACCAAACTTTTTTTTTTTTTTTTTTTTATACCTTGAGGATAGACAAATAAATTTAAAAAAAAACATATATACGAACTAGTTTTAGCGTAGATGATCAAAATTCCATCCTTCGGTAACGGATTCGCTCCAAAAAAAAATATGTTGTACCTACACTCCCTAAACTCACTAAACTCAAATATTTCCGTTCTCTGATAAAAATTGTAATTTTGGGAGCATTTTTAAAAGTTGGACCTTCAAATCGTTGATTCCTTGAGCTGATTTTTCCCCACTTTCAAACTATAATATCTTTTTGTATAAGGCAGTTAGGGCATGTTTGTAATTTTTTCCAACAAGCATGATGCTATGGTAACATATTGCAGTAATTTTGAAAAATTTAAAATATACAGGGTGTCCACAAAAAAATCCCAAAAATGACAAAAAGGCTCATTTTTGAAAATTTTAAAATGGCTTATTTTTATAAAATAAAATTTTAAAATATAAAAATATATTCCCAGGTAGTTAGCTGAGTGTATTTAAGTATCATTCAGAGCAAAAAAATATTTTTTTAAGGTGATTGAATATGAGTAGGGATTTGCTCAAAACAGGTCTATGGGCAAAAAAGGGGTCACTTTGACCCTGAATAACTCAATGCAACCTACGGATATTTTTGATTTAATGGTGGGACATACAAGTAGTACTAGTCTAGTTTTTAGAACATATTAGAAATTGCTGAGTATTTTGTTCCTTTTTAGTTATTCAGCGCAATGAAAATTTCGAAGTTTTATGTCTCCGCGCTATAGTACGGGCTGCTATTTGAAAATTATTTTGACTCGTTTAAATGATTATAGAGCAATGAAACTTAGTACACAAATACTTGATACCATGGCAGTTTTTTGGAGCCCCAGTAATTAATTTTTACCCCACCCCTTCTAACCCTAAGGGACCCTTAAAGGTCAATTTAAGGGTTTTTTTATTATACACTAAAACTGTGCAAAATAAAGCAAAATGTTTCAAACAAAAATTGTTGGGAATGTTGTTTTACATGCCTATATGTATTTTCAAAATGCAGCGTTGCCAAATTTTTGCACAGTGTTGCCAAAACTATGCCAGTTATGGGCAAAATTGGGGTTACAGTGCTATAACTGGCTCAAATTCTTCAAATAAACAATAAAATGAATTTTATATTGTTTTATAATTACTTATTTTTAGCAAACCATCAGAAGTGAAATAAAAATAGGAATAAAAAATGGAAGACTCTCACTTGCTGTATATCTTTTACCATGTGATTACATGGTGATTGATATGAAGTAAAATCTAGGCCCAGAAATAGCTATCAATGAGAGTAAAATTTATCAAAATGAATTATATGGTTACCTGGCACAATTTAAGAGTTGTTACCTATTGCTTAGGTAAAAAATAAACACAACCTGAAAAAAAATACAAGTTTTATTTTCAATTTTACTGTATTGGATGGTCATCAAGGTCTCAAAGGTTGGCTCTAGTGATGGGTACCGACCGTCAAATGTTGCTACAGAACATAAATAACGTTCGTATGTCATTTTAGTTTAGCACTGGGCACAGAAACTATTGCTATGTACATTTTTATGTCAAAAAAGTTCAATTTCCATCGCAACTAACCCCAATGCTAATAATGCCAGGGTAACAAGTGTTGACCGTAGCAAAAGGTACTACCTTTTAAATAATACAAGACAACCATATAATACATTTTGATAAATTTTACTCTCATTGATAGCTATTTCTGGTCTTAAATTTTACTTCATATCAATCACCATGTTATCACATGGTAAAAGATATACAGCAAGTGAGAGTCTTCCATTTTTTATTCCAATTTTTATTTCACTTCTGATGGTTTGCTAAAAATAGGTAATTATAAAACAATATAAAATTCATTTCATTGTTTATTTGCAGTGTTTGAGCCAGTTATAGCCCTGTAACCCCAATTTTGCCCATAACTGGCATAGTTTTGGCAACACTGAGCAAAAATTTGGCAACGCTGCATTTTGAAAATACATATAGGCATGTAAAACAACATTCCCAACAATTTTTGTTTGAAACATTTTGCTTTATCTTGCACAGTTTTAGTGTATAATAAAAAAACCCTTAAATTGACCTTTAAGGGTCCCTTAGGGTTAGAAGGGGTGGGGTAAAAATTAATTACTGGGGCTCCAAAAAACTGCCATGGTATCAAGTATTTGTGTACTAAGTTTCATTGCTCTATAATCATTTAAACGAGTCAAAATAATTTTCAAATAGCAGCCCGTACTATAGCGCGGAGACATAAAACTTCGAAATTTTCATTGCGCTGAATAACTAAAAAGGAACAAAATACTCAGCAATTTCTAATATGTTCTAAAAACTAGACTAGTACTACTTGTATGTCCCACCATTAAATCAAAAATATCCGTAGGTTGCATTGAGTTATTCAGGGTCAAAGTGACCCCTTTTTTGCCCATAGACCTGTTTTGAGCAAATCCCTACTCATATTCAATCACCTTAAAAAAATATTTTTTTGCTCTGAATGATACTTAAATACACTCAGCTAACTACCTGGGAATATATTTTTATATTTTAAAATTTTATTTTATAAAAATAAGCCATTTTAAAATTTTCAAAAATGAGCCTTTTTGTCATTTTTGGGATTTTTTTGTGGACACCCTGTATATTTTAAATTTTTCAAAATTACTGCAATATGTTACCATAGCATCATGCTTGTTGGAAAAAATTACAAACATGCCCTAACTGCCTTATACAAAAAGATATTATAGTTTGAAAGTGGGGAAAAATCAGCTCAAGGAATCAACGATTTGAAGGTCCAACTTTTAAAAATGCTCCCAAAATTACAATTTTTATCAGAGAACGGAAATATTTGAGTTTAGTGAGTTTAGGGAGTCTAGGTACAACATAATTTTTTTTGGAGCGAATCCGTTTCCGAAGGATGGAATTTTGATCATCTACGCTAAAACTAGTTCACCTATATGGGTCACCTTGCTTAAGGCGGTGGGGGACCGACTTGGACCGGAAATCGCTAAAAGAAGAACTGTATTTTCCCAATAAATTTTTGTACATAATTTAATTCCAATAAAACAAGCACTATAATTTTCAAATAGAATCACGTAAATTTAAAAAATATTTGTTTATACCAAAAAAAAAAATTTAAATGATATTTTTAATTGTAAAAACGTTTCTAATTTGACTAAAATTTCCCGCTCAAATTTAAATTTCCACATTTACATGTTATCTTTAAAGTGTAATAACTTAAATATTTGATTGTGTTTTCACATGTTTGACATAACTAAATTTTGAAGTAACATTTCTTCTTTACTTTGTGTTATTATTATTATTCGCAACCGTCCTAGTTTGCGGGCTATCAGTCGGTCACCTACCCCCTTAATTTCATATTGTTAAAATATTACTCCCATAAGGCCCCCCATAATAATGTCAATAATTTCTTTCTTATCTGATGGTCACAGGGTCTGAAATTTTTATCAAATGACATCAAAAATGGAAGTCAACTTTTAATTTCAGAAATACGAGCCTTTTTAACTACACCACTTTAGATGTTAAATTTGTTTCAAAATGCCTAGAAAATACCAAGTACCTATGGCTTAATTATTACATAGTGACCATGTCTGTATAAACACATATTACTTTCTTACCCGTCCCTCAACAATGGCTTTGTTTCCCTCCCCCAGCAACATCTGGGTGGCTGCCGCTGAGAAAGAGTCCAGTCCCAACACAGGCAGGTACTCGTGGTTCAGAGTCTCGTCTGTCGCCATCTTCTGCTCCGTCTTTCTCACGACGGGAAGTACCCATGGCTTGCCCTCGTCTGTGCGATATGCTGAAAATTATACAAATCACATATTCAGTTTATCATACTTATGTAGATCTCATTTATGTTTTTTCATAAGAATTTTTTTAATAACGAAATTCTGTACATTTAAAAGCCCATCGACCGATTTTTTTTTTTTTTTTTTTTTTTTTTGTAATGCTAAAAACAAGCAAATACACTGAAAAAACCTGAGTTTATCTATGCGGTCATGGTGGAGAATTATTAAAAAAATCTTTCAACTTAAAACACATAATACAGTCCTTCATTTAAATATTTCCGGCTTCTATAATGTGCAGTATATTTCTCTAAAATATGCTAAAAACAGAAATATGATTGATAATGTATACATAATATATGATGTGTACGTTATATGGTCATACATAATTGTACTAGTTATCGGCAGGCCGCAGTTATCGGGCAGGCTCTTTTTACGGCGAAAGTATTAAGTTTACGAGATTCTAACTAGAACAAACCTATCTTAGAATTTCGTCTAGTTTTCATACCACTACCTACAAACTCTTTTATCACTAAAGGGGGCCGAGATAAACTGCCGAAAATGGGGGGTGCTGATATAACTGCGGCAGTGTCGGTTTGGCTGCTTTTCTCAACAATACTATAGACCCCTTGCACATCCTTGCGCTGTGCCGCCATATTTGTGGTGCCTAATACATTGTCCAGCTTAGGGGAAACATAATTTCTCCTAATTTTTTTTACATAAAAAGAGTTTATTTCAACTGAACCAATTTTTCACATATTCTTCGAGCTTATTAGGAGCTAGAAATAAGGCTTTGATTGAGGTTTGAATCTTCTTTTGCTATTAAAAAAATAAAAACGATGTTTTTCCTATGCTGGCCTATGTATTCCTGACCAACATAATGGCGGCTCTTAAATATGAGTGCAACCGGTCTATAGGAATTTCAACCTTAAGACCCTTAAGCTGCCGATAACTAGTACATTTACCATATCATAGAGAAACAGTATGGTTATATGGTCCTGGAATGCTAAAGGATAAAAATTTAGATAAAAAGAGAACCGTAAAATTTTCCCTTCAATAACTTTCAAGACTATAACAGAGTACATATTATATACGTTTAAAGTTAGTGAAGTGTTCTTTAATTAAGTATGAAGTCAACCCTAGGTTGGGGACAATAATTATGTATGTATCAGGTGAGGTGAACGAGGGACCAGAGAAAAGATATACATACAACGATAGAAAATGTTAATTCAAACTCACCCCCTACACCTAGGTTTACTTTGCTAGCACTGGGGTCATCTAGGTACGCCTTGTTGAGGGCAAAGACCTCAATTGGAGGCCCTTGAGTTACCGAAGAATACCTCGAAGTCATGGTTAAGGTCACTATAAACACACTAAGGTCAAATAGAGGCCGGACAGAGGCCGAGTGAAGGGGGCTTGTCTCTTAAAAAAAATTATCAGCTGGGTAACAGCAGCGTTGCCAGATCTTAATTTTTGACATTATTTTTCAACATATTTTTCTAAGTTAATTAAACAAAAATATTAAAATTTAACAAAATATATTGTTTTATAAAACACTTTCACTTTATTAAATATATTTTATCGGGGTAAATTTGATTGTAGGAGAGTTGAATGTTTATGATTAGACAACGTTGTAGTCACGCCCACTTATTGAATGTTGACATTTTTAATTTTGCACGTGGACAGCAACGAGGATTGATTCGCAGAAATTGTAAATTTGATTGATTTTCACGTGTAAAGTAATCATGCCTAAAGTAAAGACTGAGAAGAAAAGTAGGCCGCACAATGCCATGCAAAAACAAGGTGAGAATAAGCTTTTTATTTTATGTATGTATGTACAACATACATATTATCAAACTTTTAAGGCAACACAACAATATGAGAAACTTCGCAGTAGTTTGTTTGTTTGTTTTAGCAACTTAATGCTATTTAGTTTTCTTTTTGATTAATTTTGTCTTTTTCTTTTCTTCTTTCTCTTCTTTGTTCAATTTTTGATTCTTTTGTTTTGTACTTAAACTTAATTGCTTTCTTTTTATTCTTCTTAACATTTCTTTTCTGAATGACTTGATACATAGGAGTTTCTTCTAACGATTTAGCCATTTGATTATACAATTTGAGACCGTTTACTCGATCATGACGGGAGAACTTGGGTTTGCTGGGCTTGTCCATGCATACGTAACATACATTTATGTCTTGCATTGCAGTCCTCGCATCACAACAACAATGCATGGGACTATACCAGGCCCAGGCCCACGGGGTTGATCGGGCACTTGATCAACCTTGTTGTAGCACACACACATGCGGGTTTTGTTTATATTATGTACTGTATTTTAGCAATTGTGAATGCTATTTTTAAATCATTTTTCAAATAAAAATTTATATATCAACTTTCTTTATCACAACGTAGAGCCCGCACTTACACTATTTTGGGCTCGCAAATACCAAATCTGTGTAAGATCAGACCAGTGTTCGTTAACGTGAAAACCCAATTAAGGGAGCACATGGTCATGTCATCATGTGAGTACAGCTAGCTTCAGCACTTGAATGAGTATATACGAGACTTTTTACAGTTATTCACCCATCCAAGTATTGACCACACTCAACGTTGCTGAATTTTGGTGATCTCACGGGAACCAGCTCAGACAACGCCATAAGGGCTGAACCTACTATAATATCATTGTTTTCTTATAATAGACTACTAGTGAAATTTAAATGGTTAAAATCAGATATTTACATTAAATTTGTTAAGGATAGACTAAGTAAAACTGAAGATATCAGCCTGGCCTTCTATAATACCCCTGCATTTAATATTAATGGGTGGAAAGGCCCAAACTGTACAGACAGGCATGTTTTTACCCGTTATGCGGTGCATGGTTTCCACCATGTAATCTGTCAAATTAAAGAATATCACGAGTGTAATGATAAATGTGTATGTGTATTATGTAGTGGCCTATGTACTAGGTACCACTTACTTCATTGTCCATCTCGGACCCTATCATTAAGTCAATATGCAAAAATGTAGACCTATTTAAATATGTATAAGTACACCTTGGTGTTTAATAAATAAATATTAATTATAATAGACTACGGTGTACATATGCATATTACAGAGCAATTAATTAAACTAAAATTACACAATGTTGACATGCTAATGGCAAGTTTGTAGCTTTGTATGATTTATATGTACCTATGTACTTACAGAAAAGTTCCCAATGGAGGTTATCGGTTTAGCGCGCGGGGTGATGCGGGGAAAGCTAAGGGTCCCCTAATTTAACATTATGCTTATGGGGGAAAGCACGTTTTTTGCGATTTTTGAGAAAACTACTCCTCCGATTTCGGAGAAATTTAAATGAGAAATACTAGACATACTTTTACGTGTTTTAAGTCATAGAAAATTTTTACGAATTTTTTAAACCGATAACCTCCATTAAATTTTCCTGAACCCGCCATGCACCGGCCTCAACCTGCCAACAACTGGGTATGGGGTCTAGACCATAAATAATAATAATAGTAAAATCCCAATTAACATAACATATCTTGATCTGCAGATACATATATGCACGAGAAAGCAGCAGAGGAGATCTGATCTCATATCCTTGTCTTTGTATTTCTATGACCAGCTATCAACATCAAATAAAGTACAGTCAACTGGGGTGACTTTAAACACTCAATGAGGAAGGTGAATTTTTTTAACCCCCACTTTTTATGACATTTTTGAAAAGAGCGTTAAAATGTTTTGAGGCGCTATTTTTTATAAAAAACGACTGGAGCATGGGAAGTATTTTTAATTAATTTTTGAAAATCGTCCTAAAGAGACTCTGACGTCATCAATCGGGCATTTATTTTGGAAAGTATTGACCGTAGAAGGTTCAGTAGCCAGTTTTTTGAAATCCTGACGACAAGCTGATTTCATTAAACTGGTTACTGAACCTTAAACGATTAGTATTTGCCGAGAAAAAAGTGGAATGATGACGTCAGAGTCTTTTTAGGGCGATTTTCAAAAATTAATTAAAAATACTTCGCATGCTCCAATCGTCCTAAGAAAAAATAGCGCCTCAAATTTTTTTAAAGCTCTTTCCAAAAATATCATAAACTATACAAAAAAATTTCAATTCACCTTCCTGATTGTCGCTGTATTCTGTATTGGGGCCTCATTTTAGAAATTTGAAGAATCTTACAATTGTTCAAAATGGTTTTTGATCTTAATGGCATATGTGACGGGACGAATAAAGACTAACGTCACGTATTATTAAATTGACGATAGATAGTTGACTGGTGGCTGGTTGTGGATGGTGGATGAGACAATAGTGAATTATACACGTTGATTATATTAACACTATATATTCACTAAAGGTATTAAAAGTACAATATTGTGTAGAGGCCGAAGCCAAGCCAAGACTCTGTTGTGCACGACGTGTACCGCATGACATGCACTCACCGGATAATACATCGTATGCATTTTTATATAATGCAACAAATAAGCATGTAATTGTCATGATATTTACTGAGGGTTGTCACACATAATACAAAATTTTGAAAAAAGTGCCCAAAGTAGAGATAAATGGGTGTTCAAAGTCACCCCTGTTGACTGCAATTCAATTCAAATTCAATTCAATTCAATTCAAAATTCTTTATTCATTTCTTTCATCCTACACACACAATACATACAAATAT
The DNA here is from genome assembly GCA_949318235.1 of Ecdyonurus torrentis. Lineage (NCBI taxonomy): Eukaryota > Metazoa > Arthropoda > Insecta > Ephemeroptera > Heptageniidae > Ecdyonurus > Ecdyonurus torrentis. The sequence continues at coordinate 4,434,291 of OX439130.1, forward strand.
GCATCTGTCCAAGGATATTGCTTTAAAAAAACACAAGCAAATAGTAATGATGGTCAATAAAAAATAAACATAAACAATTACACATAAAAAAATAAAACAACACACAAAAAACTAATTATCTGAGTCGTTCATAAACTCATCGATTGAATCATACTGTTTATTTAATAAAAAAGTTTTTAAGTTTCTTTTAAACATAATTTGATCTGTTTCCTTTCTTAATATGGATGGCAGATTATTATAAATGTTTAGAGAACCACAGAAGGGACCCTTATTGTACATTTTCCGTTTCAACAGTACCTACTGTTATTCCAGATAAACTTATCTTACTTGGTATTTATCTGTGCTGTGTGTTGTTTGCAGGTATCACATTCATCAAAGACTTGGGCCAACACATCTTGAAGAATCCTCTTGTAATCCAGAGCATGGTGGAGAAAGCTGCAGTTAGACCCACAGATGTCGTACTAGAGATAGGGCCTGGCACAGGAAATATGACTGTTAAACTGTTGGAAAAGGCGAAGAAAGTGGTGGCGTGTGAGATTGACACTAGGTACGTATGTATGTACATATGCATGACATAGCATGATATAGACGTAGTGCTAGAGATAAAAGACAATGCACGTGGTGGTGTGTGAGATTGACACTAGGTACGTATGTATGTACATTAGGGTTGCCAACTATTCAGAATGCGAAAAAAGGACATGGCCCATACCCGACCGGGGGGCTTGGGGGGCAAAGCCCCCCAGAAGCCCGCCGCAGGCGCGATTTTTTATGCCACGCCCCTTTTTCTTTGAAAAAACAAGCAAAATAATCATTTTTATCGTAATATAAGTAAAGTTTAATATTCAATCTTGTGTACGTAACACATACTTTTTTAAAATTTAGATAGAAATTTCTTTATGTTTGGTAAAAAAAAAGTAGCGATTTTTTTTTTTTATTATTTTATTTTTAATGTTAAAAAAAAGAATAGAAATAGACTTTAGATCACTAGACTTAATGAATAGAATAATTTAAAAATACATTAAATAAAATGCACACATTTTTAATTAAATTTGACACTGACAATTATTAATAATTATTAGGGACCGGATCTCCAGTTTGTTCAGTTTTTGAAATATGCATGCTAGGTTACAGATGTCCACGAATCATGAATTTTTATGGCCAAAAATGCAAAAAAGTTTGGACTGAAAAAAACTGTTTTTGAAATTTGTAAACTGGGTCAGTTATTTTAAGTTTTTGTCAGTTTGTACCAGTTTTTCTCAGTTTTGGAAACTGAAAATAGACTTTTACTGTGCAAAAACTTAAAATAACGTGTTAAAAAAAAAAGGAAAAAATTTTTTTTTTAGACATATCTCAAAATTTATCTGATTTTCAACTGAACACGAATAAAAAAAGGTTAAAAAGAAGTTTTCAAAAATACAAGAACAGCTCTCATTGTTACTGGCTGGTAAAGTGTATCAAATAATAATTTAACCGATTTTTTTTTATTATTTTTTTTTTCATAAAAAAAAAAAATAATAAAAATATCTTTCTTTATTGAAAAATGTTTGTTTCTAAGTTAAAAATTACCAAAACTGAATTTCACTGTTTTTGTATAATTGAACTGAAAGTGAACTGATTTTGTTGTTTTTACAAACTGATTATGCAAAATAACTGGACTGAATTCAGTACTGAAAATGCACATTTTCAAAACTGAAAATCCGGTTCCTAATAATTATTGATAAAATATATTTACATTAATAGATATAGGTTTCATAGATAATATAATTGCAAAAAATACTGTGTGCACTGCACACTGAACTTGTATTTGTATTTTTGTAAGTTGTATTTTTTTTTTATTATCAATTTATACTGTGCATGAAATGTAATTTTTTAAATTTTTAATTTTTTTTTAATCTAAAATTTCTAATAAGGGGAGTAAAGTGTCCTTTTTTGGAAAAAAAGTAAAAAAGGACAAAAACCTTGAAAAAAGAACTGTCCTTCTGAAAAAAAGGACAGTTGGTAACCTTAATGTACATATGCATGACATAGCATGATATAGACGTAGTGCTAGAGATATAAGGCAAAGCACGTGGTGACATGTGAGATTGACACTAGGTACGTATGTATGTACATATGTATGATATAGACGTAGTGCTAGAGATAAAAGGCAAAGAAAGTGGTGGCGTGTGAGATTGACACTAGGTACGTATGTATGTACATATGCATGACATAGCATGATATAGACGTAGTGCTAGAGATATAAGGCAAAGCACGTGGTGACGTGTGAGATTGACACTAGGTACTGATATAGACCATACTTTATGGATACTTAACCATGGCAGCATTTTGATGGCTCCACGGAAAACTAAACTATCTATAGTCTCCGCACGGCTTAAATAAGTCGGGAGAGGTGGAGAGCGCAAGGGGTCTGTTCCGTAAGGCTTCACGAGAAACTCGGTGCCGAGAAAGGGGGCGTGGCTCACGAGTTTTCTATGATAAACTAGTGAGTAACGCCCCCTTTCTCGATACCGAGTTTCTCGTGAGGACTTACGGAACAGACCCCCAGATGTTCCAAATTTGAGGTGCGAGCGAGGAGACTGTAGAAAGTTCAATTTTGTGCAGAGCCATCGATTTTCTTTCATGTAAGATTTATGCCACGTACAACTTTCTTACTATGTACGTACAATCTTACTGATTATTATGTTAATTGGTTCACAGGTTAGTAGCAGAACTTCAAAAGCGCGTTCAGTGTTCTCCACTACAACAAAAACTACAGATCATGGTGGGGGATGTCTTAAGAACAGATCTACCCTTCTTTGACCTCTGTGTAGCCAACATCCCCTATCAGATCTCCTCACCGCTAATCTTCAAACTTCTGCTACATCGACCGTTCTTCCGCTGTGCCGTGCTCATGGTGCAGCGAGAGTTTGCCCAGCGCCTGGTTGCCAAGCCTGGTGACAAACTGTTTTGTCGTCTTTCAATAAATACTCAACTTCTAGCCAGAGTGGACTTACTGATGAAGGTACTTACAAGGAACTGTTTTAGTTAGAACACATGAAAATCTACATTAAATACATTTATTATTGTTTAAAAATTGTCAATTTAAAATGTAATGTCCTTTAATAATATTATGTTAACATATTTCAGCATAAAATTATGTAGATTTATTTTGTTCAATTTTCTGCCAAAGTATTGGTCCAGTCAGATAGGACATTTTGCCATGACTGCACCTGTTGCTTATACATCAGGTATGTATTTAGTTTATGTCATATTGTTAATTTTATATATTTCAGGTTGGTAAAAACAACTTCCGACCTCCCCCAAAAGTGGAGTCGAGTGTCGTGAGATTAGAGCCCAGAAATCCTCCTCCCCCAATCAACTTCAGAGAGTGGGATGGCCTGACTCGCATTTGTTTTGTAAGAAAGAACAAGACGTTGGGGGCAGCGTTCAAACACAGCACTGTCGTGGCTACTTTGAGGAAGAACTACACAGTGTACTGCTCACAGAACAATGTGGTGAGACAAATGCAGCTTTAGTCAGCTTGCACTTAATAGCCAGCTTTGTTAACCCTGGCTTTTGTGCTCCAGAATAAAATAAAATAATAATAATAATAAAAAAAAAATCACCAAATAGTCCATATACTTTGTAAACGAGATTGGGTATTTTTTTTAGGGTTGGCAACTTTAAAAGCTTATAAACAAGCCAAATATTTGTGAAGCGTGTGCTTAAGGGTTGTATTCAGATGGCTTGTATCTCAAAATCTAAAAAGAAAACTTCCAAATTTTATGATGCCATTTGAAAGTTAACAGTAACAGCTACCTATGATAAAATTTTCAGAACCCGTGACCATCAGATAAGAGAGAAATTAATTATTGAAATTAACATGGGCTCTTATGGGACTAAAACTTCAAAAAAATCATAATTCAAAATCTAGCATGGTGACCCCGCAAATTTTTTTACATTTTTGAAGATACCTAATCCTAATGTATCACTGTACAAATTTTCAGATTTTTCTGTCTTTACAACTTTTTAGTAAAATCCCGCAGTAGCTGATTTCCCGCCTTAAAAACCTTTCTTCAGAGAGATTTACGAAAATAATTGGATAAGAAATAGAACGAGAGAAATTAGAAAAAAATTAGAGCACTCTGTATTGAATTCAAAAATTCAAATTCAAAAAATCTTTATTTCCACTCTCCTACATAAAAAATTACATTTGTATAAGCAGATTTTACATGGAATTGTAAACTTACTTACTATGTTACATAGTAATGCTACTTACTAATAGACTAACAAGGGAATAACCGCCTCCAAGTAATATTGTCCACCCGCCTCTGTTTTGAACCTCTGCGCAAGCGCAGCTAGGACGCCAAAATGGAAGCGGATGTGACTGGAAACTGGAAATAGCCCGATTGAAAGTTAAGGGGGTAGGTGACCGACTGATATCTTGCAAACTAGGACGGTTGCGAATAACAATAATAACACAAAGTAAAGAAGAAATGTTACTTAAAAATTTAGGGTGCGTACCGTATTTCGATGAGAGCGCTGTGCAGTGCTGTGGCAATACGGTATGAATTCTGAGCAATTTGGATACTTTGCGCTAGCAAATACGGTACGCCAGACCTCTGTGAGGCGCCTCACCTATTTACTTTCAGCAGCGCGCAGAGGCTCTCAGCATCAGCTGCTGTCCGTTCGGGTCTCTTCGGTAAACGCTGTGAAGCGCTGACAGAGGTGATACGGTACGTTTTGTCAGCACTTTCAGCGCTCGCAAGTGAATACGGTACGCACCCAGAGTTATGTCAAACATGTGAAAACACGATCAAATATTTAAGTTATTACACTTTAAAGATAACATGTAAATGTGGAAATTTAAATTTGAGTGGGAAATTTTAGTCAAATTAGGCACTTTTTTACAATTAAAAATATCATTAAAAACTTTTTTGGTATAAAAAAAATATATTTTAAATTTACTTGATTTTATTTAAAAATTATAGTGTTTGTTTTATTGGAATTAAATCATGTGCAAAAAATTATGGGGAAAATATAGTTCTTCTTTTAGCGATTTCCGGTCCAGGTCGGTTCCCCACCGCCTTAATGCAAAGCGAAATTCTCTAATTTTTTATGGTTGATGGGATAGGGATTCAACTTAATTGACTAGACATTGTTAGAGATATACAATTAAGCTAGCTACTTCAAATTGTCCCTTAAAGCTGACTGCATGTTTCATTTCTGCCTCATATTTAAAGCCACTCACATTTTTACTAATGCTCTTTGTAAACCCTGTTCTCTTGCAACAAAAAAATGCGCAATACATTTGATTAACCATAGCTGAACATCATGTTAGGAGCAGAGAGCTGGCTTTACGAACAGCTTTACTACAAATTGTTGAACCTTTGAAATAATGTTTGAATTAAATGCTAATTCTTTTATAACTTGGTAATTCTAACCGAAGTCAAAAGGACATGTATATTAAGGAAAATAGACCATCACGGTTAGGTATGATAAATTGAAAGAAAAGGATAGGAGAAAACCAGCGCTGGCCTTACCATAGTGAAGAGAGTCCCATAGTTCGGTGAAAATCTTGCTAGCACAGATATAAAATAACTAACACATTGGAAATATTTCGGCAATCGACTCCAAGAGAGATATGGAGCGTGTTATGCCTTCATCAGTCCTTACAGACTCAGAGAGAAACTCATTCATAGATCATTCGTAGTTTCTCTCTGAGTCTGTAAGGACTGATGAAGGCATAACACGCTCCATATCTCTCTTGGAGTCGATTGCCGAAATATTTCCAATGTGTTAGTTATTTTATATCTGTGCTAGCAAAATTTTCACCGAACTATGGGACTCTCTTCACTATGGTAAGGCCCTTGCTGGTTTTCTCCTATCCTTTTCTTTCAATTTATCATAAGTCAAAAGAATGTGCAAAATATCACTTTCAAAATTATATTTTAAATATTTTTTTTTTAAATGCCACTTTAATGAATTAAAAGAAGATAAAATGTTTTTTTTTTCTTTATGTTGTTCTCTAATTTGATAAAACTTTCAGAAAGTGGAAGCTGACTTTGATATCAAGGCAAAGATAGCAGAGGTGCTTGAGCAAGATGGCTTCAACGAGAAGAGAGCAAGGACCATGGACACAGATGACTTTATGAGGTAAACAACTTCATCTTGTGTTGACATTGCAACTTACCAGGCTCTGGTGTTCAATCTACTATATTAAAATTAATAGGGTGGTTTCATTCATGTTAAAGTCGACGTCATAAGTGAGTACTAAATAACATTGGCCGGTATAGGAAAATGATACATTTTGCCAGTTTAAAAATACTTCGCGATTTTTTTGAGAGCATTGATGCTGTTAACAGGTTGAATTAGTACCTCAAGTATGCACAGGCCGACCATATTATTTAGATGCAAAATCGGGACACTTTGACCGAAGGAGAGAGGCAACTTGGGACGTGGGGGTGGGGTCCCCGCCGGAGGTGAAAAAATTTCTTAAAAGGGGGCGTGGTCCCCGATTTTTAATAGTATTTTGATCGATTTTCAGATGGCCATTATTGAAAATAAAAATCTAAAAAATAATTTTTCTATAGAAAACAATTTAAGAGCTACGTCCACCATAAATTTTTTTAAAAAATCTCTTTTTTGCTTAAAAAACGATTTCTTTTTTTCTTCTCTTTTTTTTTTTTTGTCATTAAAATTTGCTCCAAAAATTGTAATTTCAATAAATAATAGCATTAAAATTTTTTTATTGTATTACCAACTATTTACCCAGCAAATAATTGCGGTTTAGCCAGGTTTACCAAAGAAAAAAAAAAAAAAAAACGGAAATTTTCTTTAAGAGAAGAAAAACGATTACAGAATGTCAACTTTCTGCTATTAATTAAATAATTATTAATAAATCATGGCATTTTTATATTAAAATAAATCATATGTGTGTGTTTTATAGATTTTTTAATTTAATTTTTATTTTTTCTCTTGCTTTGTATTTTTTCCCTTCATGAGAAATCGGGACATTTCAATTTTTAGCCGGGACAAGGGGTCAAAATCAGGATTGTCCCGGGAAAATCGGGACGTATGGTCAGCCTAAGTATGCAAGAAAAATAATAATAACCAAAAAATAGCTAATTTCCAAAGAAAATAGCCAAAAACTATGTTTGCCCTATACTAGCAATGTTATTCATTACTCAAGATGAGCATCGAAAAGCACTCAGAATGACGTCATGCGCACACACCCTATAATAAAAAGAAAGAAGAAAAAAAAAAAAAAAAAAAACTTTGCTGTTGATATAGGCCTAATAAATAAATTAAAACTAAATACTAATACAAAATAGTAGGATAAAAATTTGGAGATAAATTAAATCAAGTAGTTAATTAGGACTTTGGTATCAAACGTTTGATTCAATTTGATGATTCCTAGTTTAACTTAAAAATATAAACTAGATAATCTTGTCACTTTATTTATTTTTAATTCACTGTATTCTTCTCTCTCCCAGTATTAAACTAGGGTACTTTATTTTTTCACATTAGATTCACCCTCTACTTTTGTGTCAAATGTCATTAGTAATACCTGTAACTAAAAAACATTACCAACTGCAATGTTTTTTTCCTTATACGTAAAAAAAAAAAAAAAAAAAAAAAAAAATTTGCTGTGTTGTTAAGTTTGGTTCACTTTGAGGCTTGCTTGGCATCCAGTGCCTTGTTAATCAACACGACTGACTAACTGCTCTATGTTCCAGATTACTACATAACTTCAACACTGCCGGCATCCACTTTGCTTAAAGCTACTCTCCAGGCCTAACAACATGCTCTTTTATTTCAATTAATACAAAATGGGACATTCTGTAACATTATCGAATTTCATTATTACCCTAATGTAACTCTGCAAAAGAGCTCTAAAAATTGTAAAGTAGGCAAAAACACATTCACTATTTCTGACGTCATGGCTAGTGATGTCAATAGAAAAAGTGTTGCGGGTTGCATAAGTGGAACATTTTCTTTTGCGTTTAAAGCATCACGATTGGGTTCTTGGTTCTTGGAGAAAATAACTGTATTTTTGGGAATTCCCATTAAGTGTTTATTGAAATAAAAGGGCATGTTGTCTGGTCTGGAGAGTTGCTTTAAGTCACTTCTTCTCAAATAAACACATATATGTATATTTTAACTGTATTTGCTCAATTTTATTTATCTTATTCCTATGCATACCAATTAGTTACCTAATTGTCCCCCCCCCCCTCTCTCTCTCTCTCTTGCTGCAATTTAACAACATTGCTTCAATATCAACTCCCAACAAAAAATATTTTGATAATTTTTATATACCAAGGAAAAAAACTAAAAAACTATGAACTAAGATATTCATGTTAAAGTCGACACTATGTTGGATAACTCAATAACATGCGTGGCATAGGGTAAAAAATAATTTTGCCAGTTTAAAAACACTATGCAATATTTTTGAGAGCATTGATGTTGTAAATATGTTGAATTAGTATCTCAAGTATGTGAGAAAAATAACATGAACAAAATATTAATTGATTTCCCATATAAAATTGGCTTAAACAAAGTTTGTCCTATGCTGAGCAATGTTATTCACTACTCCAGTATGGACGTCATCTGCATACACCCTATATTTCGATAGATACATAATATTCCCCTCTGTTCCCCGCACCCCTCTACATGGCCAGATAATGGCTGCTCCTATACCTGTAATGTTAATCAAGTGATTTCAGATCTTTCATGCACTGTTTCCAATGATGTAGATACTTATTTAATGGTACGAACTTAAACTTCAATTCTTTGACTTTTATGTTAAGTTGCACTTAGATTTTTATGGTCTATCAAATTTGAATGAGAATTTATTAAAAAATGTTCCTCTTTGCCACACAATTTTTTAAATCCATAACGTTACACGAGCAATCTGAAGTCATTCAATATTCTTAAACCACAAATTGAAGTGATAAAAAAAAATAAAAGCTACGTCATAAATTTTTATTATGTAAAATAATATTTTATCAATATTTAGCTGACCAAAACTCTTGATTATAAATATTTTTAATATAATTACTCAACGAATGCCGTTGTTACGTTGCTGACCAGCTGTTTCTGGTTTTGGGGCGGAGTTTCTCTGTACTGTATATATCTAAATATACGATCACTATGAACTATATATTATATAAGTTGGCACTGAAGGTCAGTTAGTAACAACATTAAAGTATAGTGTGGTTTCATTCATATTAAAGTCGACGTCATAAGTGAGTACTAAATAACATTGGACGGTATAGGAAAATGGCACAATTTGCCACTTTAAAAATACTTTACAATATTTTTGAGAGCATTGATGCTGTTAACAGGTTGAATTAGTATCTCAAGTATGTAAGAAAAATAATAATAATAACCATAAAATTGCTAATTTTCCAAAGAAAATAGCCAAAAACTAGGTTTGTCCTATGCTGAGCAATGTTATTCATTGCTCAAGAAGAGCATTGAAAAGCACTCAGAATGACGTCATGCGTACACACCCTATAGAAATACCAGCAAGGGCCGTACTTACCACAGCATAAGTTGTACGTCAAAACACTAAACCAATAGCAGCCTGGTAGAGGCACGTACTGTCAAACACTGTTACAGTGCTTGTGCTGTGTGGTACCCAAAGCAAACAACCCATGCCATGACTGAAAACTGACATGTTAACAGTAGAAATCACAATATTTATTGATTTGTGAGGAATTTTCAAATTAAATTGATAAAAGTTGATTTAAATTTTATTATATAATAATATATTTACAAGACAATTAAAAGTTAATAATGTACAAAATGAAATGTTAATTGTAATAATTAGGTCCTGAACTTTGTGTTCAAAGTAAGTATGTCGTTGCACACGATGCACTTGTGATCTAGTCAATCAGAGAGGTAGCCTACGTAGCACATCTCTTCATCGTCAACCATGTTTGCATACAAGAGATGTGACATCAGCGTTATTTATAATTAACTTGACAAGTAAATTTGATAGATAAACAAAGTTGCACCCTACTTTGTCATAAGCAAATGATGCTGGACGTTCACGTGATTGTGGGCTAAGCTGGCAACTCCCGCCAAATGACAGCATGATACATATCCATCTTGTTGCGAAAAATAGACCTATCTCGTATTTTGTCAGGGGAAGCAAAAGGCCTATCTCGTTTTTTTTTTTTTTTTTTTTTTTGTCAGTGGAAGCAAAAGGTCCATCTCGAGCGCCATCTCCATAACGTTCGGGAACAAGATAGGCCTTTTGCTTCCACTGACAAAAAACGAGATGGACCTTTTTTTTGCAACAAGATCTATATATATGAGAGCAACTTCATTCACCAGTATCTGTCAATAACGACACGACGTGAGAGAGTCCATATCGATCTTGTTGCAAACAAAATGTCTATCTCGTTTTTTGTCAGCGTAAGCAAAATGTCTATCTAGTTCCCGGACGTTATGGAGATAGCGCTCGAGATAGACATTTTGCTTCGCGCGACAAAATACGAGATGGACATTTTGTTTGCAACAATATCGCTATGTTTGTATTTGAAGACCAGTACAGTATGCCAGTTTTCATACGAAAGGTGCAATTTTATATAACTATTGACTGCGACAATATCTGTTGAAAGACATCAAATTTACGAGCCATTTGCATGATACATTATTTACATTTAATGTAAAACAACAACTTGTACAGTAAATATGAAAAGAAAACAAAGTACGGTATGGTCCACTGCCACTAGGTACAACCAACAAAGCTAAAGATAACGTAAGGCATCGACTGCGCATTTCGTGCGTCTGCTGCAAGATTTAAATCTTTATTTCCGGTATTTTTCACGTTTTGATGGCGGGAAAATATTATCGTGTGTAATTTTTTTTTGAAAAAATGAAATTTTACCGGAAATAGATCTCGTCGATCGGGAAAATTCGGAAAAGACGAACGAAATTCGCAGTCGTTGCCTTACGTTACCTTCAGCTTCGTTGGGTACAACATGATATAAAAAAACAAAGTATGGTATGGTCCACTGCCACTAGGTACAACATGATATAAAAAACAAAACATGGTGTTAAGCTGGCCACAATTTCAGTATGTACATTTAACATAAAAAAGTACGTAGTACACTGTCTTATTGGCAACCCATGCATGTGACCCACCGTACATGTAGTTCACTACTGCACAGCGGCACAGCCAAGCAACACAAAGTTAGTTAATCTTAGCTGCTTCTTTTTAACATTCTACCCAATATTTTAGATCAAGTTTTTTTTTTTAATAAAATATATATTTTCTCTGCAGCATAAATTATTAATTTGAAAGTGCCATTAACATTTTGATCTCCTCACGTGGAGGTTTTGTGTGTTCAGAACATTCAAGCAATGACGTTCACATAATAACTTTGAAATAGAATTGTACATATTTTGGAACAAGGCAACAGTTTAAGAACATTATTCCTGTTTTATTGCTAAAAAAAAATGTCAATTTAAAAAATGATGTTCGTAAACCATGTTTTTCGTGCCCCAAACTACAAAAAAAATGACAATCACCTAATAAGTCTTAATATTAATCAATTATTGTCTTAATATGCTTTTAAATGGTATATCTTGTTTTTGTTGTTTACTGCTGTCCGATGTTGGTTCAGTGATAGGGCCTTTGTTTTGCCCTGACTGACTGCACCGGACTGCCTATTTTGCAATAAAGATGATATTTATTTATTTATTTATTTAAAGGCATAGACAACATGAAAACCTTAGCATTTATATCACAAAACACATGATGGGACTTACATAAATAACATTAATTGGTCTCAAAACCCAACTTAAGCGCCGTAGCTGTGATCAGAAAATTTCAATATATGCAACCCGCACAACATTTTAATACTAATTTTTGCTGTTTTCTGACGTCATAGACAGAAATTTTCATACTTTATAGTATTTTCACACACTCTTGTGGGGCCACATTAACATTCTGGTAAAAATTATCGTCAGTTTTGTAAATCCCATTTTGTGTTTAATGATTAAAAGGAAGATGTTGTTTCATGTTTTCTATGCCTTTAATGCTTTTTAAATGACATTGCGCATTTTATGAAGCAAGGGAACAGGTTTACGAACATCAATAATGCTGTTCGTAAACCCTGTCTGTTTTCTGCTCCTAAAATGATGATCGGCTATGCTTAATCAAATGGAATGCGCATTTTTTGGTGCAAGAAAACAGGGCTTACGAACAGCATTAGATCATATATATATATATATATATATATATATATATATATATATATAAACATATATATATATATATATATATATATATATATATATATATATATATATATATATATTAAACAAAAATACAAAAAGTGTTTACAAACATGACCAGTATAACCAAGCCCCCCTCCCCTCCCCCACAGTTAACATAAACAAGTAGCGACCACATGTTGGTAGCACCTACAAAAGTTGACGTTGATTACCTGTATCGCAAGCTACTTTACGTTGTACATATTTTACTGCTAAACAGTACATACTCACTTCAGCCAATACTTTGACACGTACACAATTATTTATTAATACTTTAGATATTTAAATATATAACTTGCAGGCATAATTGTCATTTTTACCTCATAATTAACTCCTCACTGCTAATTAATAACATTTTATTTCATTTCATTAAATTGGCAGCTGTGATTGGCTAAAAGCAGTGTGATCGTTTTTTATATTTTGTTCAAAATTTCAAACATAAGAACTATTTTTTCATTAGTAAAGAAAGCCAGTACAAAATCACTGTTGGCTCGAGTGAGGAGAGAGGATGCTGCAGACAAACCCAGATCACGCTGCTTATTCCTTACATTTCGTGAGGCAATAGAACTGACAACACAGTTGACATTAAGGTGGGAAATCAGGTACTGCGGGATTGGATTAAAATATTGTTAAGGGGGAAAAAAAAAATGCAATTTTGCACAGTGACACATTAGAATAAGATATCTTCCAAAATTTATCAATTTTGGGGGTTTAGCTTTTAAATTATGATTTTTTTTGGATTTTTAGTCCCATAAGAGCCCATGTTAATTTTAATTTTTCTCTTTTATCTGATGGTCACGGGTTCTGAAAATTTTATTATAGGTAGCTGTTACTGTTAACTTTGACATTTCATCATAAAGTTTGCAAGTTTTCTTTTTATATTTTGATATACAAGCCATCTGAATACAACCCTTAAAAGCGTAGAACACCTTGAACAAAAAAGTTGCGTAATATCCTAACAAGCCTGAAAATCAACATTGATTTGGCCGGAGTCATTGATTTCTAATTTATTTTCCATTCACAAAATGTTGCTGCCGGTCACTGACGTCACAGCTCGCCCAGTTTACTTGCGCGTGGACCAGGCGAGCTGTGACATCAGTGACCGGCAGCGGCATTTTGTGAATGGAAAATAAATTAGAAATCAATGACTCCGGCCAAATCAACGTTGATTTTCAGGTTTGTTAGTATATTACGCAACTTTTTTGTTCAAGGTGTTCTACGCCTTTAAATAAAAACAATTTTGATTTGTTGAAGAGCAAGTGGTCAACAAACAAAGACAGACAGATTGCTTAAAAGTAAAGTTTGTAAAGTTTGCCAACACAAAATACTTCGTAAAAACCACTTTGTTTAATTTCATTATCCTGCAAATAAGGAAGACCATAAAAAAAAAATTTAGGCGATGATTTTATTGCATCTTCTCAATCAATTGACGTGGGATTTTCTCATTTTTGTGTTCATCAAGAATTTTTAATTAATTTTTTGAAAAGCGCGTCATGAAATACTTGCTCATGCAAAAACTACTTACAAATTATATCTTGATTTAAAAAAAAACTCATTAAAAATACGTTATCAACACAAACCTTACAAAATAGCACATCAATCAAGTAAGGAAGATTTTCTCTTTCAAAATACGTACGGTACGCAATGTTGGTCTTGTTGATTGAGCTGTATACAGCAACTTGATGTAAAGCATATAAAAATAAAAAATAAATGCTTTATATTATGTTCAGTAGAAAGCAGAAAAAATGTTAAAGAGACACTATTGGTCCACGAAATTACAATAGCAAAGTGTTTCTGCTGCAACAATTCTCCGCCTTCTCCGGCTGGTTGTCATTGCAGTGGCCAATGACATAAATATAAGCACACCTCCTTGAGTTATGCACGGTAAACACCTTCTCTCTCTCTCTCTCTCTCTCTCTCTCTCTCTCTCTCTCTCTCTCTCTCTCTCAGAATCAGAGTATGATGCTTGCTTGCCCGCCGTCCACCCGTCTGGTGCACAACATCTCTCTCTCTCTCTCTCTCTCTCTCTCTCTCTCTCTCGCAGAACTAAAATATAATGCTTGCCTGCTTGACCAAACAAAAATACATTTTCTATAAACATGTTTGTTTTTGCATGTGATTTTGTTCTTTTCACAGGATGTAAAATATCATAGAGAAAGAGAAGGTGTGCACCGTGCATAGTCAAGGAGGTGTGCTTATATTTATGTCATTGGCCACTGCAATGACAGACAACCTGAGAAGGCGGAGAACTGTTGCAACAGAAACACTTTGCTATTGTAATTTCGTGGACCAATAGTGTCTCTTTAACAATTTTTCTGCTTTCTACTGTACAGTTCACTGATAGAGGTTACTCTGCTTTTCTCTTGCCTTTACCCTTTCCTTTGCCCTTACTTTTACATTTCTTATGTGGTCGACCACTTGGCTCCCAACTACTCTCGCTGTCGCTCTGATTGAAGCGTTGCTGAGACGACGAGCTATGAGGAGACTCCACCACTGCCTGTCGCTTCACTACGATGCTACGTATCCTGGGCTGCTGGTACTCAGGCACCTCATCACTGGGACTGGATTTACGTATTTGCCAAACTACTTTGCTTGATAACTTAGGACGCTTGCTTGTGGTATCAGATTCATCAGAGCTCGTCCAATTGAAAGTTCTTTTGGTCACTTTGCTACGTCTTGGAGAAGAGCTTGAGGAACGGTTGCGATGCTTGTGACTTTTGGACTTCTTTCTCTTCTTGGTTTTATCCGTGCACACCTCTTTGTCGCATGACTTACACGCGCACTTTATACGTCTACGTGACCTGCCATCAGAGTCACTTTCACTTGACGATGAGTGAATTCTACGTTTACTTTTCTTCTTGGACTTCTTGTGCTTGGGCTTTCTCTCCACTGGGAGCTCAAAACTGTCCGAGTCACTGAGAAAGTCAAACATGTTGAGCGGCTGCACTCTGTTCAGTCTAAGATGGTACGTGGGGACTTCTTCCTCGGACTTCACTTCTGAGCTTGGCATCGTAGAGGAAGAGAAATTGACGCCACCGTACGACGTACTGGGCCCGGCTTCCTCAGGGTTCAGCAATGTGGAGCACTCGATGCTTACGTGCGATGTAGAGGCTTGCTCGGGGTCCCACGGCTCCCCCAACTGCACAGTGTGAACAGGAGAGGCGGGAGCTGCATCACTGTCCGACAAGAGATCTACGATTTCTGGGGTACGTTCGTGTTTAGGCTTCAACACAGCTACCACTTCCACGTCAGATACTGAAGCTTCTTCAGTCGGAGCACTTCTTGGAGTTTCATCGTCTGTCGAGCTGTCAATGACGAGAGGGCTCTCGGGAACTCTGGGGTTCATCACTGGCGGGGTCGGCAGTCTGTCGAACAATCTACTGGGCCCTGCCTCGGGAGACGGAGTTCTGGGAGAGAACACGTTGCCACGTAACACTGGCAGGGGGCGTGGAGAGAACGGCACCTCCATGATATCGTCCTCTGAGCTAGAGTTATTGTCTGCAAAGGTGACCGTGTGGTCATCAAGCCCAGGGTACCAAGCATCGTGGGTCACCTCTCTGTCGTAGCCCAGCATGTCGAAGGGGGATCGCGCGAAGCTGATGAGCTCGTGCATGAAGTGGCGCGTGTTCTCACCAAGAAACTCTCTGATGTCCTGACTGAACTGTGGACTACGCATGTCGTGGCGCACAAGCAGGCCGTTGATCCTCTCTAGAGCCACGGCGATGTGCGCGGCCTCACACAGCACGCTCAAGTCACGGCTCAGCCACGGCAGCAGGCGGTGAGTCATGGCGGGGTTTCTCCTGCACAAAGTAACGTCATCAAAATTTACCAACACTTGACTTGCAATGTGCTTCTGTCCAGAGCAGGACAAGAGCTTCTGTCCAGAGCAGGACAAGAGCTACTGTCCAGAGCAGGACAAGAGCTACTGTCCACAGCAGGACAAGAGCTACTGTCCAGAGCAGGACAAGAGCTACTGTCCAGAGCAGGACAAGAGCTACTGTCCACAGCAGGACAAGAGCTACTGTCCAGAGCAGGACAAGAGCTACTGTCCACAGCAGGACAAGAGCTACTGTCCAGAGCAGGACAAGAGCTACTGTCCAGAGCAGGACAAGAGCTTCTGTCCAGAGCAGGACAAGAGCTTCTGTCCACAGCAGGACAAGAGCTACTGTCCAGAGCAGGACAAGAGCTACTGTCCACAGCAGGACAAGAGCTACTGTCCAGAGCAGGACAAGAGCTACAGTCCAGAGCAGGACAAGAACTACTGTCCAGAGCAGGACAAGAGCTACTGTCCACAGCAGGACAAGAGCTACTGTCCAGAGCAGGACAAGAGCTACTGTCCAGAGCAGGACAAGAGCTACTGTCCAGAGCAGGACAAGAGCTACAGTCCAGAGCAGGACAAGAGCTACTGTCCACAGCAGGACAAGAGCTACTGTCCAGAGCAGGACAAGAGCTACTGTCCAGAGCAGGACAAGAGCTTCTGTCCACAGCAGGACAAGAGCTTCTGTCCACAGCAGGACAAGAGCTACTGTCCACAGCAGGACAAGAGCTACTGTCCACAGCAGGACAAGAGCTACTGTCCAGAGCAGGACAAGAGCTACTGTCCAGAGCAGGACAAGAGCTACTGTCCACAGCAGGACAAGAGCTACTGTCCACTGTTATAAGTTCAAGTTGGATACAATAGCAGTTACGTGTGACCAAAGTTACCACACAATCACAGGACATCTAGCAGATGATTTTCATGGGCTCTCATGGCTTTAACAATATAAAACATCAATCAAACCATTGATAAATATAATTGACAAGAAGTGCTACACTTTGTTACATAGTCGTTAGCACTGACTTACAAATGACATTGAGAAAGTAGTGGGCAAACTTTGTACTAGAGTACTCTAGAAGGGGGGAGTATACGCGATCCAGCAGAATTTTTAAAGCCTTTTCATTGGTTGTTAAAATCAAAAATTCAAATCTGATTGGCTAGCATGCCCAAAAATTTCATTGTTGTCAGTCAATGTTATTTAAATGGGGTTTTTTTGGTTCTGAAAATGACCGTAAGTAATGGAAAAAAAATGAGATTTTGAACACTCATAAAATTTTACCAAAACGTTGTCACATTATGAAACTTTCACAGATGAAACTTTATTATTTTGCCAAAAAAATAACATAAATTCAAAAGTCGTAATACATAATTCACAAATACCGTTATTTACTGTTAATTTTTGTTCTCTTTTTCGTGAAGGCTGTAGTTTTCAAGCAAGCACAAGATTTTTGAGTTTGTTTACATTTTATTTTTCATTGTTGGAGCGCATTAGCCAATGAGCGTTGAGTATTGATTTTCAAAATATGATATTTTTAAAGCTTAACATAATTTAATTTTTAGTAAACTGAGGGTTTTGAAATTTTAGACAAAAAATCGCCATAAAATGAAGTTGATTTTGTGAAAATTTCAATGCTGTAACTTCCTTCGTTCAATAGTTATGACGTTTCAAAATCGCGATTTTTCCCATTACTTACGCGATTTTTCATGATCAAAAAACCCCAACTAAGGGTGCGCGTATACTCCCCCCTTCTAGAGTACTCTACTTTGTACCAGCCTTGTAACTGCAACACTTAAACCTACTTAAACTAACAAGTTAACATAAGTTACGATAAGAACACGCTACGTCAATTTGGGCCGCTGCGGAATTCAAAATGAGCGTCTAAGCCAATCAACGCCTGAGTTGAAGGTCACGTGATCCAAATAGACCAATCAGAATGCTGCTAAAATTAACATGGTGTCCGTATGTAAATAGCATCTTGACTCAAACACTTGCTTGTTAGAGCATCAAACAACGTGTTCGGCTTTATGATTTAACACAAAATGAAATATACAAAACTTATCAAGTTAAGGAAAAAAATATCGCATTTAGGATCAGTAATAAAGAAAAGGATAGAATTACCATTTAGGTACAGTATATCTGATATCATCAGGGGGGGGGGGGGGGAGGGGGGGAGACAAATTTTGTCATCCTGACAGCCACACAAAAAACGTACCGGTTAGGAGCGTAAAATAAAATTTAAAAAAAGTGGTTAACTGAAGCGGCTAGGTAGCAACTACGCACCAGGTACCTACACTACGTACTTACTTGTAGCAACTACGCACCAGGTACCTACACTACGTACTTACTTGTAAAATGCTAGAGAGTACTCTCTGTATCGTCCTGTGACGTCGGCCAAGGGCTGGGCCCACAGGTTGGTACGATACACACTTCGTCGTAGCTCTATACCAGAGTTGTGCAGCCTGCCTCGCGCCTCACGTAGCGCCTGACGTTGTGTCTCTCTCAGCGCGTGTCGCTCTTCACGTAGAGTCCTGGCAGCACGTGTGTTTTGTGCACGTGGAATCATGTCGAACAGCTGTAGCAAGAAAGCAAGGCAGCGATGTTTGTCACTTGTCAAGAATACACATACTTTAAATTGATAGCTTGCAAGTATATTGAGAATCTTTGGATTGAATTGTGATGGCGTTAGTGCAGTAGCTACGCAAGCTTACTTGTATGAGAGCGTTGCCAGTTCTCCTGACAGTCTGAGGCAAGTGAGAGTGACGTCGCACTGTGTGGTGACGTCGCACAAACCATGGAGACATCGCCCAGGGGTCCATCGTCACCATGAGCAGCCTCTCTGCTGCCTGCGATGCCTCGGGCTGCGCTGGTGGCTGCACGGTGTACTGATCATACTCCTCCATGGACTTAACATTGTGGATGATGGACTTGAACTTCTGCTTGCACAGGGGACACTCGGCTTTCACCTGACAAAGTAGAAAACACAATAGCTCAATCTTATTCAAACAACTTACAAAGTAAATTGGCATACAAATCAGCAGCTTCAGTAGCCAGTTCAATGTAATCAGCTCGTCACCAGGATTACATTGAACTGGCTACTGAAGCTGCTAAAAGGTACCTATGTTTTCTAATCGGACTCAATGGTATTTATACTTTAGCAACAATTCAGGGTAAAGTCAGTCATGGTTTCAAGCACAGACAAAACTCTGTGTATCTGAGAAGTTATACTTATTTACTGTATTTGTATTTTGACATTTACCGTACATTCTTACATAGGTAAGTACCGGGTATGTAACATATTTGGTAAAGGGACCAGTTTTCGGCAGCCTTTACTCCAGAAAAATGCAATTCTGAGATTTGATGATTTTTTGTCATCATACATATGAACCTCCCCTACCTCCTTGATTTGTCTCTAACCTCAGCTGTGGGCGGTTAACCTACAAAAAAAATAGTGCCGAAAACTGGTCCCTTTACCATATGTACTGGTTATTCCATAAATGGTCACATTGGTCCCCTGGTTCCATAGTTAGAGCACAATTATAATTACCTTTGACCATTCTAGAAGACATTTGAAGCAAAACTTATGAAAACATGAATCTGAATAAGACTTGTTATTTAAAGTTCCCAGACAGATGGGACAATTTGGTTCTGGAGATCCACTTCTCGCAGGCGACGAGGCTTCTTTTGTGATTGTTTCTGTTGGAGGTGGTACAGGGCTAGCTGGTCCTGCTTTGGGACTGGACAGACCTTCTGTCAATATTGGAGGTGTCGGAGGACACTCAGGTACCTCCATGATGATCTGAGTAAAAAACAATGCAACATTACATTGTGTATGTACATACATATGTAATTACATATATGTACATATCTAATGTATTCTTCACCACAGCTTGGCAAATAAATCTTATAAATTTATAAAGCGTCTTATAAATCATTATCTGACTTCTGATCGACTCGCGGCGATCTTTTAAACTTTGTAAAATGGACCACTTGCAATAAAATGTTTTTAATTGTTGCAGCAAGTAAGTGAAAACGATTTTTACATAAGAAATGCATTAAGAATTATTCAAATTATTTTAAAAAGTTCGTTCATTGCAAGTGGTCCTTAGTGGTCAATTGAAATATGAGATAAACAACAAAATGTCTTCGACCGAAAAATATCGAGGATCTTTGAGTTGAGGAAGTGATGATCGAGCGAGCGACGTTAAACTATTTCTAATTTTCAGATATATCACACACATTATGACTTCTATATATGTTTTATATATAGATACGTACCTTAGCTTCTAATTTTGTGCTAGAAATTCACAAAAACTATCAAATAAAAGCCAGTAAAGTGATGGAAGGACCGAGAGAGAGAGAGGGGACCTTTGAGGCTCGCTGTAAATGTTCTGTTGTTTAATGGCAACACTGTACATATGACGTAACGACAAAAAACCGTTTACTGGCAACATGGCGAATTTAACCGCGAGTTTTTTTAAAAAAAAATTACTTGAATTATCCAAGTCCGTCCGAATCATATATTGAGCCATAGCACAGTATATTATACAGTAGTCCATCTCCTATAGCGGGAATGTCAGATCAAATGCGCGCCATAATTCCGACTGGGTGAAGTTGTCAGAACTACACGTAACCAGGGGTAGAAGTGGTTTCATTCTCATGGCGGGACCTGTTCGGATCGCTCGCACCATGTGGGGGGGTCAGGGGGGGCGTAGCCCCCCCTGATGGGGGTCAAGGGGGCGGAGCCCCTTGCGGGGGTTAAGGGGGTGGAACCCCCTTACCGCCGGAGGCGCGATTTTTTTTAATAATATACTGAAATTTTAACTATTTTGCAATTAAAATTGTGTAGTACACAGCCTGACATTCGCCATGACACCCTAGAAAAACCGTGGAAACATCTAGGCAGGCTGGTCGGTGCAATCAAATCAATCATGCAACTCCCGAATACTGTGTGTTGTCATGGAATGCATGTAAACATGCATCGTGCAACGTGTTGTGCTCTCACACTTCACGTACGAGCAGTGGCTCGAACCTATATACTCGGTGAGGAGTACAGAGTTGCGAGCCAGCTGCCTTCACCACTCGGCCATATACCAGCTAAATAAATTAAAATTTAATTTATTATTTATTTTTATTATTATTTATTATTTATTTATTTTCAAAGAACTATATTTTTTGCATTAATGCACAAAACGAATTGGTGCAAAAGCAAATAGAAGTGTTTTACTTTTAATATTTAATTTTACATTGATCTTTTACTTCTTTATTGAAAATAGAGTTAAAATTCCTCTTTTAAGACAAGGCAAAAAAAAAAAAAAAAAAAAAAAAAAATCTAATTTTGAATAAATTAATAATACTTTGAAAAATGGTGCAAAATTTTAGGTAGCATTTCGTATTGAGCTCATTAAAAATGAACAATAGGAAAATAATTATATGCATGTAGATTTTGCGTAGAGCACGTATACTGCTGAATCTTAAGCTGTTATTTTAAAAACAAGAAAAATTTGGCCCACCCGTGACCGGAAAACAATTATGCCAATATTAAAAGTATATTACATTTTATTTTTAGTATTATTATTATTTTATGTCAGGGTGCAATTCGTCACAGCACTAGTTTAGGTCACCAACAGCTAGGCTTTAAAATTCCTAATAATGAGACTTAGATAGCCTATACTCTAAAGGCATCAGGCTTCTCAAACTTTTTGGGCTGCGCAGCACCCCAAACACCATCTTATTTTTTTACACTCATAATGTTGTATAGTAAATGGCAAAATATTTAATCTTTGCTTTTTTCTTTTATTAATTACTTAAATTTTAATTAAATATATTATGCAGCTAATTTTTTATTATTATTATTTTTTTTGTCGCTTTTATCAAAATTTAATAAAAACAAAATCGACGATTTTACATTAATTTTTACGAAGGACGTAAAAACTATTTCAAAATATTACTTTATTATTTTTATTATTATGTTGTTTTAAAACTACACTTTCCTATTTCTTTTTTTTTTTTCTTCTTTTTTTTTTTAAATTTTATATTGAATTGGCAAGACGTTAAAGAATAATTTTTTAGGGGCAAAATTAAGTACAATAATACAGTAGCTGTTTAATTATAATTATCATTTTTATGGATTTGCCTATATACGGAGCACCGGCTGAGAAACTTGGATCTGTCCGCTTATTATGATTTTTAGGCCTATGACGAATCGCACCTCAACAAACTTTTGAACTTTATTGAAGAGTTTTTTTTTCTGTTTTATTAATAGGATAGGCTCTATACAGTTAAATTATCTTCGTCTTTTTTAAGTTTAGTTAAATTAAAACTGGTTCTAATTTCACTATTATATATTATTGTGCAAGTTTATCAAAAAAAAAAAAAAAAAAAATCTAAAGTATTTATTTTTTGCTTGCTTGCTTGAATGAATGAATATAAATCATCATCATAAAATTAACAAACAAATTAATAATAATATTAATAATTCTACACTATATAGTTACTGTATAGTAGATTAAGAAGAAGAAAGCAGAATGAATAATAATATTTTTATAAAATAATGAAAAATAAAGTAATAAATTTCCGCCTAGTCAAAAACCAGTATACTTGAAGTATACTTTTTTTTGTAATTAATTATACTTAAATACAAAAGTATACTAAAATGATAATAATTATAATTTAAGTGTAATCAAAAATTATACTTGAACTGTAATTTTTTTTATACTTAAATTGTACTTTAATTATAATTTTATAATTATACTTTTTTTTGTAATTAAAATACACTAAGAAGCACATTTAATTATAAAAAAATTATAATCATGGTATTTTTTTTGTATTTTTGATATTTGATGTATAGATTTGAACTCATGTAAAAAAAATATATTTTTTTATTGTTTAAATCTACTTAGCAAATATAATATACATTTGTTCCTTTTTTCTTTTTTTTTACATTAATTTTCTTTAAAAAGAGATTTTTTTCGTATTTTTTAACTGATATATATATTTTTTTTTGCATGTAAATATTCTTTTCGAATGCAAAAAAAAACAATTCTGATTGTCAATTTAATTATCAAAGTTTCAAAAGTTTTATGATAAAAAACAAAAAAATGAATATTGTTGAGAAAAAAATATAATTCTGCGGGATTTTTTGTAAAAAAAAAATTAAACGCGATGGTTTACAGAACATGCACATCTGAATATCTTCATGGTGTGTGAATCCGCGGAATATTTTATTTCTTTTGTGTTGGGAATTTCATATTTAATAAACCCGCATCAGTTTCAATAATTTATTTTATACATATATATACCGGTATATATACATATATTTATTTATTTCCCTCATTTTCTGCTTAATTATATGTAAAACGTTGTCTCTAAAAAGAAGTTTACTCAATACAGTATATCAGAGACCAAATTTTTTAAATAAAAAAAATCTTTACAAATTATGGGTCACTATAAGTTTTTTTTTTTTTTTTACATTTTCAGAATTGTGAGAAAAAATTAATTATTTTCTTAAATTATTGTGGGTATATGACTGTATTATACAAATGCATGCCGTGTGCGTTAAAATTTTTTTTCCTGCGTTTTTGTACCCAGCGCAGAAACACCGAGAATGAGTAGAAATAAATGAAGCAATAAATTTATTAAATTTACATGATGTTAAGGGTACATTTTATGTGTCAAAATTACATTTTACAGCAAATTTTTAATATCTTGTTGATTTTATTACAAGATTACAACAGTTTACCATTTAAAACGATGCATTTCATTGTTGTCTAAGTGATGCGTCAAAAAAAAGTTTTGAAATTTTTTACCCATTTCGCGCTAAATAAAAAGTGAGCAACGTTAATTTGGATGACAGTTGATAGAAACTTTTTGTCAATATCTCCGCTGCTTTTGTTCAAACAAGCTATTTTAATGAGCCACAAACGGTAAGTTGTATAATTATTCACTGAGATAGGATAATTAGCTATGATATTAACACATAATTATGATGTTTCTCAAAAATTTTAACCGTTAAATTAAAATTTAAAGTAAGCGTCCTTTTGTACTTTCAAGATTTTTGGTACATTGTATAGATTTCTTTTCATTTGTATTTAATAAAACTTAATTAACATGACACTACAGTGTTTAATAATTACTTAAGAAACAATAGTAATTCATGTATATGTTCTTATGTGAAGTTTTTTTTTTTCTTTCAGTCTAAAATTCAATGAAGACAGCAATCACACTGAGGGCTCGTCCAACATTTGGGCCACTTCTAAAGCAATTGCCTCAGGATATATTATTTGATTGGTAAGCATTATTGAATTAGCGGTCTGACTTTATATTTTATTATTTAATACAGTGTATTTTCTAAACTGATATGTGTTTTTCTTTTTATTACAGATCAGTGCTTGTATTATGTCGTGGTGTGTGTGTTTACCGAGTGCCCTACATATTGGAAAAAGTATGGTATGTTGAATTGTTGATGAAGTTAATGTGTGTCATGATGTATGTTGCAAGAAAGTATGCATATAATATAGGGTGTACATATCTGTATGACGTCCTACTGGAGCAATGATAACATTAATGCTCTTCGTAAACCCTGTTTTTTGCTCCTAAAATGATGATCAGCTATATGGTTAATCAAATGGAATAAATGCTCATTTTTGGGTGCAAAGAGAACAGGGTTTACGAACAGCATTATATTGCTCCAGCAGGATAGGATCACAACCTTTTTTTTTTTTTTTTTTTTCCCTAAAAATTTATTATTATTATTTTTCTCTTGTACTTGAAAATACAATTCAAAATGTTATGAGTATCAAAAGCTTTGAAAATTGCAAAGTATTTTAAATTGGCAAATTGTGTTTTTAAAGTTGTCATCAATGTGTTTATTTTTTGTGTACTACGCTTTGATTTTTTTATGAAACTATACCAAAAAATCCTATACAGTACTATAATGCAACATAACTTAGGTTGCTCAATTTATAATGTGATATAAAACTTAGCTGTCATCACTTCACAGCTCTACCTATATAGCAATGAGATGACGTGAACCTCTGACTTGACGTGGAACATGCACTACCACATTGCACTGCCATGACTGCATGGCCTCGTACAGACAGCAATTTACTTAGGTGTCAACTCACTAAACATCTCTTCTGTAATACTGTTCAATATATTCAACAAAATTATATACATATAATACTGCACGTTATACCCACTGTGAGCCTGCAACATAAGGAATACATACATTATTATTCAATGCAGTCGTATAATAATGTATGTAATTCTTATGTTGTAGGCTAACAGCGGGTAACTTGGAGTATTATACAATTTTTGTTAAAGGCGTAGGACATCTTGATCAAAAAACATGTCTAATATCCTAACGTAGCTAAATATCAACGTTGATTTAGCCAAAGTCATTGATTTCTAATTTATTTTCCATTCACAAAATAGTGCGAGCGGTTACTGACATATCACAGCTTGCCTGGTCCAAGTGCGCGTAAAACAGGCGAGCTGTGACGTCAGTGACCGCTTATTGCACTATTTAGTGAGTGGAAAATAAATTAGAAATCAATGACTCGCAGGTCAAATCAACATTTATTTAGCTATGTTAGGATATTAGACAATTTTTTGTTCACGCCTTTTAATATATTGAACATTGAATATTTGTAATACTGTTCAATATGTTTAACAAAATTCTAGAATACTCCACGTGATCCGCTGTTAGCCCACAACATAAGAATTACATACATTATTATTCAATGTAGTCGTATAATAATGTATGTAATTCTTATGTTGTAGGTATTGAACATTGAATATTTGTAATGATGTTAAATATATTCAACAAAATTGTATAATACTGCACGTTATACCCGCTGTTAGCTAGCCCACAACATAAGAATTACATACATTATTATACGACTGCATTGAATAATAATGTATGTAATTTTTATGTTGTTGTCTCACATTGAGTAACGTGCAGTATTATACAATTTTGTTGAATATATTGAACAGTATTACAGGAGAGATGTTTAGTGAGTTGACACCTAAGTAAATTGCTGTCTGTACGAGGCCATGCAGTCGAATCATGGCAGTGTACGTGGTAGTGCATGGTCCACGTCAAGTCAGAGGTTCACGTCATCATCTCATTGCTATATGCATAGAGATGCTAAGTGTTGATGGTTAAAGTGTATTGATGTATGTATGAGGCATGTATGCATGAAGTCAGTCCTGGCCGTGCAAGGTGGTAGTGGTCCACGTCAAGTCAGAAGGTATCTCGGGACAGTTATTGTTGAGATAATCTTGTTGTATATGGTTAATAAGAATTCATTATTATTTGATTAATTAGGTAGTATACATTTGTATATTTAGTCAGTTCAAGGAAAAATTGTATAATTTAATAGTAATAATATAATGTAATAAAACAAAAAAAAAAAAAAAAAAAAAAAAGGAAAAAGAACATAGTCACAAAAATTGCATACTTTACAGTATTTTCACGCTCTCTCGTGGGGCTGCATTAACTTTCTGGTAAAAATTGTTATCAGTTTTAAAGATTCCATTTCGTGTTTATTCATTAAATAGCACATGTTGTTTTATGTGGTCTATGGCTTTAAGATTAGTTTAATAAAAAAAACTCAGGAAATAAATAACATAATTTATGCTATGGCATTAAACAATTGATATTTTGTTATAACAATTATGCTGAAAATCTTATCTATTTATGCTATGTAGTATACTACAATACATAGCATAAATTATAATGTGCATAAATATTGCTGCATTTTGTGCTAGCAGAATTATTGCACTCTTTTTCTGAGTTAATTTAATAAAATCGTTTTATTTAATCAGGTTTTAAGATATTTTTTTATAGTATATGTAGCAAATTTACTAAAAAATAAAAATAAAATCTATTCATTTTGTCTGTTCAGGACTTTTTTAATCATTTACTTCAGTATTTAATTAAGCACTATTGATATTCTTATTGCAATATAATTTTTGGTTTGTATGCATAACATGTATTGTTTACGGTCAATGTAATTTATGTACTTATTTTTTTATTTTATTGATTGTAATGTCTTTAATTATGTATTTTTCATGTATCACAATCTAATCACTGATTGTATTGCTGCAATTCTTTTAAACAAATATGTATTATATTTGTATATATTATTATACTGTACGTGCAACAATAAATACAACTTCTATACAAAAAAAATGATGTAATATTTAATTAATTGT
This sequence comes from Ecdyonurus torrentis, assembly GCA_949318235.1. Lineage (NCBI taxonomy): Eukaryota > Metazoa > Arthropoda > Insecta > Ephemeroptera > Heptageniidae > Ecdyonurus > Ecdyonurus torrentis. The sequence goes on from OX439130.1 coordinate 4,461,596, forward strand.
GCATGCATTCCAGCTATAATAATTTTTTAGAAAAATTATACTTTTGTAATTATTAAAGTATAGTAAAAGTATCATTATAGTATAATTTAATGAGTAATTTATTACAGTAAAGAGTATAATTTTATTGTACTTCAAGAATTACAAAATGATAGAAAAATGACAAAATAAACTATACTTTTAGTATAATAACTATCATTTAAGTATAATTAAGAGTCCAACATAACTATGTTTATTATAATAAAATTATACTGCAAAAAAGTATAATAATTACAATAAAAAGTATACTACTTTTTGACTAGGCAGTTATTATTATTATTTTTTTTTATTATTTTTTTTTCTTTCCTTTTTCTGATATCTTTTGTAGTAAAGTTTATCAATTGTTATCAGAAAAACGGTCACCGGGACCAATCTTTCTAGGTGGGACTCGTCCCGCCTGGAAATCTCATGGCGGGACAGGTCCCGCCATGTCCCGCCTCACTTCTACCCCTGCACGTAACATTACTTCAAATTACGGCTTCTAGTTCTGCCACCTTCACCCAGTCGGAATTATGGCGCGCATTCGATCTGACATTCCCGCTACTACTGTACCATCTACTGTGGAGCCATAGTCATAGCCACATATTATCTTTCATTAATGCATTATTTTAATTAAAATATTATATGCATTGAAAAAAAAAAGTAATAATTTTCAGTGACAGCACCAAAATGCTTCTTACGGCGGCGCGATCGACGTAATAATAAAAATAATATATGCCAATAGAAAATTGTCGTTGCTTTATGGTTTACCTATAACAGGCTCTATATACTTATAAGATGTAAAAATGTAAAATTATAATGTAACAATATAGATAAACCAAATTTGACTATTAATTTTGACTAAGAGAATTTGTCATCATGAGAATTTGTTTAAAATTTTAAATAGTTCGTTAATTGCGCAAATACGATAGATTAAATAAATAAAATAAATTAATTGTTTGATCAGAATAAAGCTAGATTACAAAAATAGTAATGGACCACTTGCAATAAAATGTTTTTAATTGCAGCAAGTAAGTGAAAACGATTTTTACATAAGAAATGCATTAAGAATTATTCAAATTATTTTAAAAAGTTCGTTCATTGCAAGTATGGTCAATATATATCATTAAGACAGTCTTAATGATCTATAATTAAGACATTATTATAATTAAAACTCAAGAGGTGTGTGTTGTGTTGTCACAATATTATCAGGGTTCAGATTAAACCCAGTTTTTTTAATAAAACTGGCCGGCAGGTAAAACCGGGTTTCTAGTCTTTGTTTTTTTTAAACCCTGTTTTTAAGTAAAAAAAAAAAAAAACTTTTTGTTAATTTTTTCCCCTAATTTTCACAATAACATAAAAAAAAATAATAAAATAATAAACTCGCATATTTTTTAGTCATTTGAAAACAACAACAAAACACATCAAATATCAATTTTATAGAGGTTATTTATTCATATAGTAATTAGTAAAACAAGTAAATTAAGAATTTCGACTGTTAATAATATAGTTTTGGCTTTTCTTTTTTCCTTTCTTTGTTGCATTTTTATTTTATTTTTTATTTTTTTAAAACTATTTGTTAAAACAATTTTTAAAAAAATTTTATTGCTCGGTTTTTTATAAAAAAAAAAAAAAAAAAGAAACGCCCGGCAAAAATCCAGGTTTAAAAAACCAGTCAAACCCTGCATATTATTGATTTTTGCATAACAAAATTCTTCTCATTTTAAATAAATTGATTATTTGTTGGTACGTTTTTTGGCCACTTATACTTATAATTAATATATAGGGATATTATATAATTATGTATCATGTATGTATGATATATCCATATTATTTATTTATACGCCTATATATAGTTATACAAATATACATATCAAGTCTTCCGGATAGAAGTGTCGTTGTAGAGTTTTTTTTTTTTTTTTTTTTTGTGATGCGACCTTGAATCTTACCTGTTCTTTTCATGGAGCTCATAGTCGCATGGCAAAAAAACTCTACAACGACATTTCTATCCGGAAGAACTGTATATAATGTGTGTGTATATATATATATATATATATATATATATAATAAAATTGTGGTTTCATATTTTATGTGATTATGTGAAATAAAGTAAAACAACAAATGAAAAGTCCGAGGAATTGTTATGTTTGATACAGCTTTAATATTAAATTTTATTAATTACTTACTTACAGTTATACATAATCATCTTGATATACCAAGTTTAACATATGTTTTATCACTTTTGCTTCCTTCACGACAAAATAAAAATATGTGACACACACACGTGGTGCAACATTGCACGACAACTCAACATCACTTCAATTATTTTTAACTACCGAGATACATATATTTCATATACATATATTTTTTTATTTTGCATCTCTTTACAATGAAACTATACCACATTATAATCAGTTTTGACAACACATTTTTATCACGTACCTCTGCTCATTGTAACTTTCAAAAATAATTAAAGTAAAACTACTAACAGAGAGTGCTCCAAAAAATCCCAATACTACTATTAATAATAATAACATGCCAAAATTATTGAAAAATTAAATTTAGTCGACCAGGGTGACTTTCAACACCCATTTATCTCTACTTTGGGCACTCATTTAAAAAACTTGAATTATGTCATTAAAAGTACCATAGACCACATAAAACATGTGCCTTTTAATGAATGAACACAAAATGGGATCTTTAAAAAGTGTTGACAATTTTTACCATAATGTTAATGTAGCTCCACAAGAGTGTGAAAAAACTAAAGTATGCAATTTGCGTGACTATTCATGTTTATGACATCAAAATCATACAAAAATTAGTATGAAAATGTTGTGCGGGTTGCATAAATCGACATTTCTGATCACTGCTACGGGGCTACTGTTGGGTTTTGAGACAAACTAAAGTTATTTATGTAAATCCCATCAAGTGTTTTGTGATATAAATGCTTAAGTTTTTATCTGGTCTATTATTCCTTTAAGATTAAAAACAAATTTGAACAATAGTAAGATTCTTCAAATTTCTAAAATGAGGCCCCAAGACAGAGATATTTGGGTGTAAAAAGTCACACCCCAGTTGACTGTACTGTAATGTCATTTTTCTACCTGGAGATCTAATTGCGGAGATCAATTAAGCGATTTCAATCACACCCGCTTCTGTTTCTACTTACTATATACGTGGATTACATTGAAATAGAAGCATACATGAGTGAAATTGTTAATATTGACACAGTCTATGACACACAGAGAAGTCACAATGAGAGATACTGTGGCAAGTTTCAAGACAGTAAAATAACATATTAACACCGATGTACCTGTCGTGCAGTTTCACCCAGGTGTTACATTTCATACTAGTTCACTTTAATTACAGAGCAACAAGTTAACTAATTTTCATATTAAGTTCAGTAGTGACTCATGCTCTTTGCCAATATGATTTGCAGTTATAGATACGTACGTTAGTGTTACGAGCAGCGTTCCTTGCAATCCACATTTAAAACCTAATCAATCACAATTAAGACATCAATATGATATCTCAAGATGACACGTCTACGACTTAATGTTGTGTCGCTGCATGTCAGTGTGCACGACAACACCACTTAAGGGGGTAGGTGACCGACTGATATCCCGCAAACTAGGACGGTTGTGAATAATAATAATAACACAAAGTAAAGAAGAAATGTTACTTAAAAATTTAGTTATGTCAAACATGTGAAAACACGATCAAATATTTAAGTTATTACACTTTTAAGATAACATGTTAATGTGGAAATTTAAATTTGAGCGGGAAATTTTAGTCAAATTAGAAACTTTTTTACAATTAAAAATATCATTAAAAATTTGTTTGGTATAAAAAAATATATTTTAAATTTACTTGATTTTATTCGAAAATTAAAGCGTTTGTTTTATTGGAATTAAATCGTGTACAAAAAATTATTGGAAAATATAGTTCTTCTTTTAGCGATTTCCGGTTCAAGTCGCTCCCCCACCGCCTTAAGTGTGAACCTCAGACATGGAAAAAGCAAAATATCTCAAAATTAGTTCAACAACTTTTTTAAAAAACTTTAAGGGGGTTAAAAAAAAAAAAAAAAAAAAAAAAAAAATCATGATCTGCGAGCTCCAGTTAACGGAATATTTCAAATTTATTTGCAATTCAAGATAATTAGTATTAAAATTTGCATATGATTAGCATTGTGTTTTTGTTTTTTCAGTTTTAAAATTTTTGTCTCGACAACTTATTTTTAAACTTATTAATTTTAAATATATTATTAAAAGGGGTCATGTCAGGACTGAGGTTAATCGTTAAATTGTTGTCAAAATCAAAATAACTAAGGTTTAATTAGTGGTGAACTTACAAAGAATAGTAAAATCTTTGCAGTCAAACCTATCTTGATACAGACTTTAATACGACAATATGCATAACGATGCTTCAAACTAGAGTATCTGCACTTTCCACCAGCGTGGCGAGTGGAGCATCTGCAATGTGAAGTGAATGACCACTAATCCACTCAACTTGCTGCGTGGAAAGTGCACGTACTCTATTTTGACGCAGAAACATCAATAAACAGACACATGGGCACAAGAGCAAAAATAATAGATAAAACAATGAAAATCGAAGCATTTGGCGAGGGTAAAGATATAATTTATACATAATATATTTTTTTAAATTTTTTTTTATTTTTTTTTAATTTTTTTTTTTAATTTTTTTTAATTTTTTTTTTATTATTTATTTAAATTTTTTGCCATTAATTTTAGTTATTTATTTTAATATACATATTTTGAGTAATATATTTAGGAATGAAATGTGAAATAAATTAAATATATAAAAGTTTCATAGTTAGCCATTAAATATTAATTAATATTCCTATATGTTATTTTATTATTATTATTTTTTTTTTACTCCTAATTATTACAGCGACAAAACTTTTGTTTTATTTATTACACGTTATGGTGGAAGGTATTACAAAATGTGAGGGGTCAGATGTTGCTATGGTGACGTTGAGGTTGGTGCAGATGACGCACATGCCACTTCTACACAACATTGGGACACACTCTCTCTCTATTTCTTTTTTAACAATTTTGAGTGATTTGAAAATCAATCTCCCCTTTGTTTACTTTGTGAGTATGCTTCTTTATTGTTGCATAACGTAAAGTCAACAAACACAAAGCAGCTTTTGTATTTATCTTTTGTTTTTGCAAAACTGTACAGTCGAAGACAAATAAAATGTTACAATTTAAACTTATTCCACGTTTGCGCTCCTCCAACTTTATGTTGAAACAAGATTTTTACCTTATATTTTCTCATATATTTCTTCACGTTCTTTCAACACGATATGCATTGTTGTAGTGACTAGAGATCGCCGCTCACACTCAGGTGAGAACGTTCTTAATTACCTGAGCAGCGACCTCTAGTCAGTTATATTTAAAGGCGTAGAACACCTGAACAAAAAAGTTCCGTAATATCCTAACAAACCTGAAAATCAACGTTGATTTGGCCAGTCATTGATTTCTAATTTATTTTCCATTCACAAAATGCCGCTGCCGGTCACTGACGTCACAGCATTTTGTGAATGGAAAATAAATTAGAAATAAATGACTCCGGCCGAATCAACGTTGATTTTCCGGTTTGTTAGGATATTACGCAACTTTTTTGTTCAAGGTGTTCTACGCCTTTAAATGTTTTGAAATGACGTGAAAGTAAGGTAAATATCTTATTTCAACATGAAGTTTGAGGAACAAGTTTCAATTGTAACTTCTTATTTGTCTTCCACTGTCCATGGTATTACACCTTACAAGGGGACATTTATTTACTGCTTTTATTTGTCTTCCACTGTACAGCTCTGGCCAAAAGTTCCCGAACGGGGCAGCGGCGGCCGCTGCGTTTTCTCATAAAGATAACATAGTGTTGTTGCGGGTTGCCTATGCAAATCGTTCGGAAACTTTTGGCCAGAGCTGTACATGGTATTACACCTGACAAGGGGACATTTATTTACTAGCTGCTTTGGTTTGTAAAAAACACAGAGAAACATAAAATCATACTTTTGGAACCTGGCCATGTAAAACAGGTGCTACATTAAAATGTGCCAGATAAGTGGAGTCACCGTGTGCAGTCAGTCACTTTGCCTGCTATGATGACTGAAGAGCTGTCACAATGTTGTTAGTAATTGGACAACGTTCGCTACGTTGATTTGGTACACATAACGCTGTTATTCTGCTCTATTGGCCGATGTCCACTTGGCATTCAAAAAATAAAAATCGTCGGATCGACCCCAGATTTTGGATTTTCGCATTTCAGGTCATTTGCAGCAAAAAATATTTTCCAAGGTCAAGTGGACATCGGTCAATATAGCGGACCAGCAGCGATAAGTAAAAGCTACAACATATATATGACAAGTTTATTAATTAAAAAAACAAAACTTTGAGCCCACTAATATATGTGAAGTTTCTTTTTTTTTTTTTTTTTTTTTTTTTACTAGAGGACTCTGCATAATGACAGACATTTTTTATTATTTGAGTTGATTAATCCTCAATTACTTTGTTTACGTAGCATATTTATAGATATTTTAGCATCAATCATTAATACTTTTAGTGAAGCACCGACTTTTTTACTTACATTCAAAAAAAAATATAATAATTAAAACATGAAACAGACTGGTTGATATTGTACGTGGTGACCCCTGACTTAAGGTGATGCCAAGGCCATGTCAAGGTCACCATGTGCAACGCCATACCACTATTGTCATAGTAATGAACAGTGCTTCTTATTACACATCTCTTGTGGAGCTAGTTGTGAGTGCTCCAGTTGTTGGGCTTCACCATTCGTTGACTAAGTTGTTCTTCAGCAACGAGCAGACGTCTGAAGGCGGCCACTTTCTCCTTGAGCACCACCAGGTGGTTGATCTTCTCCTCTACTAGCTCCTCCAGTTGTTGAGAGTACTCTGCAAGCAAACAAGCACAATCTCACACTTCATACAAAACTAATTTACACAAGGCTACCAATCATCACTGACTTTATTTTATAGGCTGGTTTCATTCATGTTAAAGTCGACGTCATAAGTGAGTACTAAATAACATTGGCCAGTATAGGAAAATGACTCATTTTGCCAATTTAAAAATACTTCGCAAATTTTTGAGAGCATTGATGCTGTTAACAGGTTGAACTAGTACCTCAAGTATGCAAGAAAAATAATAATCACCAAAAAAATAGCTAATTTTTCAAAGAAAATAGCCAAAAACTACGTTAGTCCTATGCTGAGCAATGTTATTCATTGCTCAAGAAGAGCATCAAAAAGCTCTCAGAATGACGTCATGTGCACACACCCTATTATTATGCTCTGTAAAATGAAAAGAAGAAGAAAAAGAAAAAAAGGTTTCTAATATTTAAATTGCAGGGATTTTTTTTTTTTTTTTTTTTTTTTTTTTTTTTGAGGAGGGGAGGAGAATATCAGGTTCACAAACAAACAATTTAAGGCTAGAAATCAGGTACTGCGGGATTTGAATAAAAAGTTATATATAGAAATAAAAATCTGAAATTTGACACAATGATCGATTAGGATAAGGTATCTTCAGAGTTGTAAAAAGATTGTGGGATCATCATGCATGCTAGCTTTTAAATTGTCTGACTTACATTTATTTACATTTTATTTTATTTAATAAATCATATTATTAATAGGGTCTATGCAATCATGTTAAAGTTGACACCATGTTGGATAACTCAATAACATGGGTGGCATAGGAAAAAAAATTATTTTGCCAGTTTAAAACCACTATGCAATATTTTTGAGAGCATTGATGTTGTAAATATGTTGAATTAGTATCTCAAGTATGTGAGAAAAATAATAATAACAAAAAATTAACAGATTTCTCAAAGAAAATTGGCGTAAATAAAGTTTGTCCTATGCTGAGCAATGTTATTCACTACTCCAGTATGGCCTCCAAGCGCAATAAATATGACGTCATCCGCATACACCCTATAATATTATGCAAATCATAGAAAATTAATAGATCAATAATTAAAGTACGTTATATTGAAAATTATATGACGCGGGAATTTTTAATTAAAATAGATACAACAATAAGGGGGACGCAAAAATAGCAGCTCAAGGCTGTATTGTATTTTGAGCTGCTATTGTTGCGTCCCCCTTCTTACTGTATCTATTTTAATTAAAGATTCCCGCCTCATATAATTTTCAATATAACGTGCTTAATTGTTGATCCATTACTTTTCTTTGATTTGCATATTTAACCAAAATGTTTTTTTCTTATAATAATAGGTTATTAATAATATTATTAATAATAGGCCTATTATTTAGATTTCCAAGCACAATCTCAGACTTGATACACATGGTAAGCTGGCTCACAAACATGCCTGTCTTTATTTTAATATAATGCTCTGGAAAAATAAAGACAAAAAAATCTTCTACTGATATTTAAATATTTTTTTTTAGGTTAAGGGAGGGGGTTAGGAGGTTCACAAACAAGCCTTACATGACATTTAAGGGGGTAGGTGACTGACTGATATCTCGCAAACTAGGACGGTTGCGAATAATAACCCAAAGTAAAGAAGAAATGTTACTTAAAAATTTAGTTATGTCAAACATGTGAAAACACGATCAAATATTTAAGATATTACACTTTAAAGATAACATGTAAATGTGGAAATTTAAATTTGAGCGGGAAATTTTAGTCATATTAGAAACTTTTTTACAATTGACTAGTAAAGGAACAACAGTTTTGAGGCCGACTATAAGCGATTTCGGTCACATCCGCTTCCGTTTCTCCTTACTACGCATGCGCAGTAAGTCGAAACGGAAGCGGATGTGATCGAAATTGCTTATAGTCGGTTTCAAAACAGTTGTTCCTTTATCAGTCAATTAAAAATATCATTAAAATTTTTTTTTTTTAATTTACTTGATTTTATTTGAAAATTATAGTGTTTGTTTTATTGGAATTAAATCAGGCACAGAAAATTATTAGGAAAATATAGTTCTTCTTTTAGCGATTTCCGGTCCAAGTCGGTCCCCCACCGCCTTAAACTGTCACACCACTATTTATATATTTTTTAGGTTAAGGGAGGGGGTTAGGAGGTTCACAAACATGCCTTAAACATGACATTTAAACTGTCACACCACTATTTATATATTTTTATTCTATTTCTTCACAAATAATGACTACATCAATTTAAGGAAAAAACCATCGCGGTTAGGATCAATGATAAAGAAAAGGATAGAAAAACCATCAAGGGCCTTACCACAGTAGAAGTTCTATGGAGAGGTCGAGGTCTTGCATGGCACAGTATAATGTTATAAAAGTTTCTTTATAACTTGAGAGCTTTCGTCATATGATAATGACATTATCAATCAAAAGAGAAAATTACTTGAGCACATCACTGAGCAGTGTCTTGTCTTGTACTGCCGTGTTATGCTCTTGCTGGTTTGGAGTTGGTGGAGAGGGGTGGGGGTGGAGTAGGGAATCTGGGAAGGAGTGTGAATGAGTGAGGGAAGGAGTGAGTGAGGGAAAAGGTGGAGAGGGGAGCGGGAATAGGGTATATTTTTGAAATATGTTAGCGAATATTAAGTCCAGGCAGCCCTTGGGCTTTTCTGGATCTTAATATATGTTGATATGCTAATTCATATTGTCGTAATGTCGCATAGTTGGCTGGGCCCGGAATAGTGCGAAGTATTGTTGATTTATAACATAATTGGAAATTTGATATGCCATGAGAGGCCGCATGTTCAGCCACAGGTTTTTCCATCTCATTGTTTTTTACGGATTGTCTGTGGCCATTCATGCGGTCTCTCGCTTTTTGTGTGGTTAAGCCTATGTAAAATGCTTGACATTTTTCCTGTTGGCCTGTGGTGGGGTTGGTGGTATGTTGGGTACATTCAAGTTTATAGATTACGTTTTCTGATGTGCAAGTATTGTGGCCGTGGATAGGGTATGTAAGGTTGGTGACGGGACTTGTAAACGTTTTGCTGGGGATTTGAGTGATGCATGTATCGCATCTCCTTCCGCTGTTGCTCTGTTTGCCGTTGTTTTGACAGGGGAAAGATCCACTAGGTAGGGGCTTAGGTTTTGGTGTGGGATCAGTATGGGATAAGATTGCTTTAATATTTGGTGGTTGACGGAATGCTATTGGTGGTATTTTTGGTAACAGTAGGTTTGTTTCGGTGGTGGCTAGAATGGGGTGTGCATATTGTAACATCTGTCTGATTTCTTTTTCTAATTTGGGGTGATACGTTGTGATGAAGGGTCGGATAGATTGATTGTCATTATTTGTTTTATTTTGGTCACAAGGTGTTTTGTCGCCCAAACTAAATCTATTGGCAGCTTTTGCTATTTGTTTCTCCACCAGGTGCTTGGGGTAGCCTCTGGTGGAGAAAGCTGTAGTTATGCTGTCAATATATTTAGATTTGGTTTGGTCTGTTTGGGATGCGGTTGCCTCGGCATGCTAAGCTCCTGACTGGCTCCTGGTGACCATTGACGTCACGTCCCTCTACACCAACATCAATCACCTCATGGGTATTAGAGCCGTTGAACACTATTTAGAGAAACGACCTAAACCCCATGTCCCCACCACTGGATTCCTCTTACAACTGGTGCGGTTTATACTTCAACGCAACAACTTTCACTTCATGAATGAACACTACGAGCAGAAGTGTGGTACGGCTATGGGTACAAGGATGGCCCCATCTTATGCTAACCTTACCATGGGTCTGCTCGAGTGTGAGTTCATTGGGAGACAGAAGTATAAACCGCACCTATGGAAGAGATTCATAGACGATATATTCATGGTTTGGCAACATGGCATCGGCCCACTTCATGAATTCCTAGATGAACTCAACAAATTCTCCTGCCTAAAATTCACTCACTCCACATCACCTAATTCAGCCACCTTCCTCGATGTTGACATCAACATTGATGACGGTAAACTTATCACCTCAATCCACATAAAGTCTACTAACCACATGTAATACCTCCACTACAATAGCTGTCACCCCCCGAGGACTATCCGCTCCATTCCCTTTAGCTTAGCATGCCGAGGCAACCGCATCCCAAACAGACCAAACCAAATCTAAATATATTGACAGCATAACTACAGCTTTCTCCACCAGAGGCTACCCCAAGCACCTGGTGGAGAAACAAATAGCAAAAGCTGCCAATAGATTTAGTTTGGGCGACAAAACACCTTGTGACCAAAATAAAACAAATAATGACAATCAATCTATCCGACCCTTCATCACAACGTATCACCCCAAATTAGAAAAAGAAATCAGACAGATGTTACAATATGCACACCCCATTCTAGCCACCACCGAAACAAACCTACTGTTACCAAAAATACCACCAATAGCATTCCGTCAACCACCAAATATTAAAGCAATCTTATCCCATACTGATCCCACACCAAAACCTAAGCCCCTACCTAGTGGATCTTTCCCCTGTCAAAACAACGGCAAACAGAGCAACAGCGGAAGGAGATGCGATATATGCATCACTCAAATCCCCAGCAAAACGTTTACAAGTCCCGTCACCAACCTTACATACCCTATCCACGGCCACAATACTTGCACATCAGAAAACGTAATCTATAAACTTGAATGTACCCAACATACCACCAACCCCACCACAGGCCAACAGGAAAAATGTCAAGCATTTTACATAGGCTTAACCACACAAAAAGCGAGAGACCGCATGAATGGCCACAGACAATCCGTAAAAAACAATGAGATGGAAAAACCTGTGGCTGAACATGCGGCCTCTCATGGCATATCAAATTTCCAATTATGTTATAAATCAACAATACTTCGCACTATTCCGGGCCCAGCCAACTATGCGACATTACGACAATATGAATTAGCATATCAACATATATTAAGATCCAGAAAAGCCCAAGGGCTGCCTGGACTTAATATTCGCTAACATATTTCAAAAATATACCCTATTCCCGCTCCCCTCTCCACCTTTTCCCTCACTCACTCCTTCCCTCACTCATTCACACTCCTTCCCAGATTCCCTACTCCACCCCCACCCCTCTCCACCAACTCCAAACCAGCAAGAGCATAACACGGCAGTACAAGACAAGACACTGCTCAGTGATGTGCTCAAGTAATTTTCTCTTTTGATTGATAATGTCATTATCATATGACGAAAGCTCTCAAGTTATAAAGAAACTTTTATAACATTATACTGTGCCATGCAAGACCTCGACCTCTCCATAGAACTTCTACTGTGGTAAGGCCCTTGATGGTTTTTCTATCCTTTTCTTTATCATTGATCCAAATAATGACTACCAAAGCAAAAATATCATGGCTGGTTGTAATTGACACATTAGTTTAGGTTTTCTCTCTCTCTCTCTCTCTCTCTCTCTCTCTCTGTTTTTCTCCTCAAAGATTACATCTAAAGAAATCAGAAATCAATGTTGACTTTTCTGATCTCCATTTTAAATTGAAAGATAGACACTAGATAGAATAACATATAGGATTTGAAAATTTGAGAATAGAGAAAAGCTAGCTTACCATAGTGAAATAATAGTATTTATTAATATTTGTGGTTTGTTTTCAAGTCTGATACATATGAACTCTTGTCCATTAGGTTTATTAAAGGCATAGAAAACATTGAAACAACATGTTCTAAACACGAAATGGGATCTACAAAACTGATGGTACGTATTTTTTACCAGAATGTAAATGTGGCCCCACAAGAGAGCTTGAAAAAAATGTAAAGTATGCAATTTGCGGGACTATTCATGTTTATGACGTCATAAACAGGCAAAAACTAGTATAAAAATGTTGTGCGGGTTGCATAAATCGAAATAGACAACTTGCATGCCGTTTTTTTATGGTCTTAAAAAATTCTTTGGGAAAAATAAATAATATTGGTGCATATAAAACTTCTTAAAAAATGCTCCTTCATATTTAAAATAATTTTTGAAATTCAAATTTCATTTGAAGTAAAGACGGTGACCATTACGCCGATAGACGGTTCGCGTTTCTTTTGCTTTTTAATTGTTGAAATCGTTCTAACGAGTTCGCAACAACTGAAGAATTTTTTCAATGGCCGAATTTTTTAAACAGTTCTGTTGGAGAAAATACAGTTTTTTTTTTTAAAAATTCGTCCGTTGAAAAAAATTCTTAAGTTGTTGCGAACTCGTTTGAACGATTTCAACAATTAAAAAGCAAAAGAAACGCAAACCGTCTTTCGGCGTAATGGCCACCGTCTTTACTTCAAATAAAATTTGAATTTCAAAAATTATTTTAAATATGAAGGAGCATTTTTTAAGAAGTTTTATATGCACCAATATTATTTATTTTTCCTAAAGAATTTTTTAAGACCATAAAAAAACGGCATGCAAGTTGTCTATTTTCTGATCACTGCTACGGAGCTACAGTTGGGTTTTGAGACCAATTAATGTTATTTATGTAAGTCCCATCAAGTGTTTTGTTATGTAAATGCAAATGTTTTCATGTTGTCTATGCCTTTAAGTGTGTGCTAGCAACAACAAAATCTCCACTTTGCAAAGCTAGGATACTACATTCCAGTTGAGTAGCTGAAAATATTGCCACAACGACGTAACAACTAATCACCACTCTCTACTCCTCACTTCTCACTCCATGCACACATATTTACAGATGATGGTTCGATTATCGTAAATATGATACTATAACGATATTCGATTACCGAAACGTTATAGATTAACAGTTTAATAGAAGTTATCGTTATAGATTAACAAAAATTGACGATATTATCATCGCATCTATAACGATACTTTTGGATCAAAACATAAGAAAAAATACAAATAAAAGTAAGAAAAGTGCGCAGAAAATAATAAAGTATTACAAAAAATTTAAAAATTATATGAATGATGCGGTTAATCATTGTAGGTTAGTACAGTCATGAAACAAGTATTTAAAATATTTTATTTCAATAAAAAATTGCATATGATTTACAGTTATCGTTATCAAAAAACTACTGTTATAGTATCGTTATTGAGGGTGAGATTTTTAAAAGTACCGATATCGTTACCGTTATAGTGTGATACTAAAATATAGTATCGTTATAGAAAATTTGGGTATTGAACCCTAGACTGGCAATACGTAAAGTAAAGCAGTGTAGGAGCAGATCCAGCCTGGCAATACGTAAAGTAAAGCAGTCTAGGAGCAGATCCAGCCTGGCAATACGTAAAGTAAAGCAGTCTAGGAGCAGATCCAGCCTGGCAATACGTAAAGTAAAGCAGTCTAGGAGCAGATCCAGCCTGGCAATACGTAAAGTAAAGCAGTCTAGGAGCAGATCCAGCCTGGCAATACGTAAAGTAAAGCAGTCTAGGAGCAGATCCAGCCTGGCAATACGTTAAGTAAAGCAGTCTAGGAGCAGATCCAGCCTGGCAATACGTAAAGTAAAGCAGTCTAGGAGCAGATCCAGCCTGGCAATATGTAAAGTAAAGCAGTCTAGGAGCAGATCCAGCCTGGCAATACGTAAAGTAAAGCAGTCTAGGAGCAGATCCAGCCTGGCAATACGTAAAGTAAAGCAGGCTAGGAGCAGATCCAGCCTGGCAATACGTAAAGTAAAGCAGTCTAGGAGCAGATCCAGCCTGGCAATACGTAAAGTAAAGCAGTCTAGGAGCAGATCCAGCCTGGCAATACGTAAAGTAAAGCAGTGTAGGAGCAGATCCAGCCTGGCAATACGTAAAGTAAAGCAGTGTAGGAGCAGATCCAGCCACACTAATGTGACATTCGAAGAGAACAAAACAGTTTGGCAGGAAATAATTTTATTTGAAATGCAAAGTTACTTCAGTTATAACAAAACATAAAGACCATACCTCACAACAGACAGTTTCATTATCAGAACATATCGTGCATGCTTCATTGACCACTCAACTACACCCAGGCATCGCAATGCTACAAAACTGAAGCAAGTTTATCTACTTGTACGAGCCAAAGTACAACTATCTATAAATCTAACGTGCATATCCAGTCAGAGGTGTGGTCTAGTAAGAGGAACGTCAACATCAGTGTCGGGAATAGAAAGAGAGACAGCAACACTGCCAGCAAACATGGATTGTTGTTGACGTAGTCAAGGGTAGGACGTGCAGTATCACATGTTTGTGCTGTAGAGGCACGTACAATACGAGACATTAACGTAGGCCTAAGCTCACCCTCTTGGTCGTAGTCTACTGCATCGGTGTGTTGCAACAACAACGTATCTGTCTCCAGCCATCGCTCGCTGTTCTCGTAGATGGTCTTGTGACACTCGAGCAGTTCGTCCTCCATGACTTGCAGGTGCGACACTGCTTGGTGGAACGTAATCAGGTCTGCAGAAAGCTCATGCTCCTGTAATAAAAAAGTAAAGTTAACACTTTGTACCTGCTAGATGTCCAGGTAATGGAGGTTGGAACTTTGAGACCCCTACTTTGCTATTCTCCAACATTGCAAGACATGTTCTTAATATTTAGTAGTATTAAGAAAACTTTGCATGATGTACATACGCTAATATTTAGTAGTATTAAGAAAACTTTGCACATACGTCTTAGTTCTAACTCTGATGTACGTACGCTAATATTAAGTAGTATTAAGAAAACTTTGCACATACGTCTTAGTTCTAACTCTGATGTACATACGCTAATGTTTCCAAGCCACTTACATTAAGTGACCTCAGCTGTCTGAGGTCATCATCCTCTTGCTCGTCAGAGTCCCCACTGGTCAGTCCCACGGTGGGAGAACTCTTGTCTTGTGTGGGGTCCTGGGCAGCCAGCTCCTTCACTCTGTCAGCGTACCTCAGCGTGTTGAGGGAGTGTTCACACGAGCTCATGCCAGGGCTGATCATCGCAATCTGAAATATAGCACCAATCTCCATGTAACATCTGACTAAATTAACAAAAAATTAACAGATTTTCCAAATAAAATTGGCTTAAATGAAGTTTGTCCTATGCTGTGCAATGTTATTCACTACTCCAGTATGGCCTCCAAGCGCAGTAAATATGACACCATGCGGATATACACTATAGAGTATGCCCTGTACCCAGGGTTCCATTAACCCCCCCCCCCCCCCCAAAAAAAAAAAAAAAAAAAAAAAAAAAAAAAAACAGCTAAAATAACCCAGCAAAAAACCCAGTAGTAGTAGTAGTAGGGGGGGGGGGGGGGGGGCAAACTTGAATTTATTTAAAAAAAATACGATTTTTTTTCCATTCTGCATAAGCTTGTTTATGTCAAAGCTATGTATTTGTATACATGTAATTCAAAAAATAAGGCTATCTTAAGTATTTTATGCAGTATGGTATAAATTTACAAATTATGAAATAGGCGGGCGGGGGGCACAAAACAATTCTTAAGTGTAGCTACAATTGATTTATTTTTTAACTTTTTTTTTCAATATATACCACAGAACTTAATTCATTAAAAATTGTATATTTGTTTATAATTCATTAAGCTTAAATTTTTTTAGAGTTTTCGTATAGTTTTCATGCTGAAAAATATAACTTTAAGTTTCTCAATGTATCAGAAAAATGTATCTACCTATTTAGTTCATCTTTTTTTCTTCTTCATATTTATATTTTTTTTACTAGATGCAAGATAAATATATTAAAGTTGCGATTGTATGAAAAACAATAAGTTTTATTTTGTCTGATTCACCCGGATTCGCCGCCGGAACTTATTTTATTGCGCCAAAGATTTTAAAAATATTTGCTCTACAGTATCTTATGTATTTTGAATAAATCACATTAACTATTTATTCCTTTTTAATAATAAATTATAAATAACCGAGTTAAAAATGCATTAACAATCATTATTAATGTTTTCAGGACAATATTAATTGCCCCTTAAAAAAAATTTTGGAGGTTCAAGATTTTTTTTTTATTTTTTTTTTGTACCCCTATATACTTTTTAATTTGTAAATTTATACCATATACTGCATAAAATACTTAAGATAGCCTTATTTTTGGAATTACATGTATACAAATACATAGCTTTGACATAAACAAGCTCATACAGAATGGAAAAAAAATCGTATTTTTTTTTTTAAATAAATTCAAGTTTGCCCCCCCCCCCCTCCAAATACCCTGTGGTCTCACTTATCACAGTACCTCTTCTTTTATAAGCTTTTTTAACTTTTATACAAGATTTACCGCTTATATGCAACATAATAATGAAATATATACTCATTTCATTTTTTTTCATTGATTTTTTCTTTTTCTGCTATTTTTTTCCGATTTTTTTTAATTACGCCAATTCTACCTGCTGAAAACTTTTTTTTTGTATTTCCATACTCTTGAATATTTTATTCAAGCCACATATGCATAAGAAATAGTTCAAAAAGGTATTTTAAACTCGATTAATGAATCCCCGTAACGCACGTAAAAATGTAAAAAAATCTCAATTTTCAGCTTAGCGTAAAAAATACTTAAAACAAAATATACATTACGTCTTTCATAACACCGTCTTTCTTACATCCTAGACTACACTTTTTCATCAAAAGCTAGAAAAAATGTTTACAGCGCCCTTTTTATTTTTTAAGGTTTTTGAGGTCACCTTTTCGGGTTAGTGACAAGTTCGGAACCCAGCCACTAAGCTAATTTTTACTTTAAAATTTTTTTCTTCTGCGTATTATACATGTTAATAAGCTCTTTTAACTCTAATTAAAATTTGGTTAAAAAATTTTAAAAATTGAATTAGTTATAGCGAAATCAAAAGTCGAAAAAATCTGCCCGCGCGCCATTTTGGGGATTTTTTTATGAAAAAACTGTACTATTTGAAAAATTTTTAATCACAATAATTTACTCTCATAGCACTATATTATGTATAAAAAATACAAATGAGAGCATGCAATGCATATTTAGTAAGAAAAATGCATTGGAAAACGTTAAAAAACAACCCCTTACTTAAGGTGCCACCAAACGATTTTTTTTCAAATTGCTCTCAAAATTCGAAAATTTATTAGATTGAGCTAAAACTTGATATTTACGGTTCTAATGAGTCCCCGAACCACATATATTTTTTTCAGACATTTTCTAGGGGGGTCCATAGACAGGCTCGTGAAGTGACAAAAACTACGTCCAATAAAAGTAAAACTTGAAATTTTTACCTTTTTTGTAAAATTATCACCTTTTTTAGTCACTTTTTTCAAAAAGTAATCACCCAAAAATCCGTGCTCTTGCCATAATGTAGCCTAATGTAAATTACAGTACAAAAAATAAAAATGTAGTACATAACTTTTTTATTCTTTTGTATTAAGTTTATTGAAAATCATTAAAGATAAAATGATATACGTAGCTTTTAAAACAAAAGCATTTTCATTTTTGACAAAATTAGAGGTTATTTTATTTATATTTATGGCTTTCATTAGTTTTTAAATAAAAAAAAAAAAAAAAAAAAAAAAAACGGTTTTATTGTTTGTTTTTAAAAAAAACACAACAACAATAAAAACCCCTTTTTTTATTTTTTAAAAACCGTTTTTTTTTAAACCCTGCCTGTACCACATTGCACTAGTACCTATGCACTGGTAGAGCTAACAAAAAAAAAAAAAAAAAAAAAAAAAAAAAAAAAAAAAGATCTCTAAGGGCTGTAAGCTGCAACCTCTAGTTAAACCTTAGTTATCTTTTTTTAATTGTTGCAACAATCAAAATAACAACTTAACTACGGTTTAACTAGTTAGTTAGCGTTGCAGCTTACGGGGGTAAGGGCTGTAAGCTGCAACCTCTAGTTAAACCTTAGTTATCTTTTTTTTTAATTGTTGCAACAATCAAAATAACAACTTAACTACGGTTTAACTAGTTAGTTAGTGACGCAGCTTAAGGGGGTAGGTGACTGACTGTTATCTCGCAAACTAGGACGGTTGCGAATAATAATAAATAACACAAAGTAAAGAAGAAATGTTACTTAAAAATTTAGTTATGTCAAACATGTGAAAACACGATCAAATATTTAAGTTATTACACTTTAAAGATAACATGTAAATGTGGAAATTCAAATTTGAGCGGGAAATTTTAGTCAAATTAGAAACTTTTTTACAATTAAAAATATAATTAAAATTTTTTTTGGTATAAAAAAAAATATTTTAAATTTACTTTGTTTTATTTGAAAATTATAGTGTTTGTTTTATTGGAACTAAATCATGTACAAAAAATTATTGGGAAAATATAGTTGTTCTTTTAGCGATTTCCGGTCCAAGTCGGTCCCCCACCGCCTTAAAGGTTTGTCCACAATGACGCGTAATTTACGGAACTCTTACGTAAAGATAGGACGAACAATATTATTTGGATTCTTACGTGAAAGTTACGTGAATTTACGCGTCATTGTGCACAGACCATAAGGGGGTAATTGAATTATATAAAATGTTAGTGTGCATTAGTATGATGTATAAACATGTGTAAATGTGTAGTAAGTAAGTAGGTACTCACCATGCATGTTTTTGATTTCTCCCCAATGAAGGAGTCTCGTAGGACCAACGTCAGCTTGCTGGCTCTGAATGGCAAATGTGCTCCTTTCTTGCCTAGCGCTCTAATACATTCTTTGAGTGCTAGCAGCGACTTGTTGATCTCAGCTCCTTCCATGCCTGCAAGGTACAAACAAAACACATAATTACATAGGGTACAACCAGTGGTCAGCAATGTCCAGCTACTGCACCAAGGTAAGTGTACTGTACATAATTACATAGGGTACAACCAGTGGTCAGCAATGTCCAGCTACTGCACCAAGGTAAGTGTACTGTACATATTACATAGGGTACAACCAGTGGTCAGCAATGTCCAGCTACTGCACCAAGGTAAGTGTACTGTACATAATTACATAGGGTACAACCAGTGGTCAGCAATGTCCAGCTACTGCACCAAGGTAAGTGTACTGTACATATTACATAGGGTACAACCAGTGGTCAGCAATGTCCAGCTACTGCACCAAGGTAAGTGTACTGTACATAATTACTTAGGGTACAACCAGTGGTCAGCAATGTACAGCTACTGCACCAAGGTAAGTGTACTGTACATAATTACATAGGGTACAACCAGTGGTCAGCAATGTCCAGCTACTGCACCAAGGTAAGTGTACTGTACATAATTACATAGGGTACAACCAGTGGTCAGCAATGTACAGCTACTGCACCAAGGTAAGTGTACTGTACATAATTACATAGGGTACAACCAGTGGTCAGCAATGTACAGCTACTGCACCAAGGTAAGTGTACTGTACATAATTACATAGGGTACAACCAGTGGTCAGCAATGTACAGCTACTGCACCAAGGTAAGTGTACTGTACATAATTACATAGGGTACAACCAGTGGTCAGCAATGTCCAGCTACTGCACCAAGGTAAGTGTACTGTACATAATTACATAGGGTACAACCAGTGGTCAGCAATGTACAGCTACTGCACCAAGGTAAGTGTACTGTACATAATTACTTAGGGTACAACCAGTGGTCAGCAATGTACAGCTACTGCACCAAGGTAAGTGTACTGTACATAATTACATAGGGTACAACCAGTGGTCAGCAATGTCCAGCTACTGCACCAAGGTAAGTGTACTGTACATAATTACATAGGGTACAACCAGTGGTCAGCAATGTACAGCTACTGCACCAAGGTAAGTGTACTGTACATAATTACATAGGGTACAACCAGTGGTCAGCAATGTACAGCTACTGCACCAAGGTAAGTGTACTGTACATAATTACATAGGGTACAACCAGTGGTCAGCAATGTACAGCTACTGCACCAAGGTAAGTGTACTGTACATAATTACATAGGGTACAACCAGTGGTCAGCAATGTACAGCTACTGCACCAAGGTAAGTGTACTGTAGAAGTACTTGCTGAACAGTGACTACTTACGTGTCTGTCTATTGGCTGAAGAAGTGTCGGCCCCTCGCTCGTTGCCTGCCAAGTCAATCAAAGAGAACTTGCCGTGCAGTTTGTGAGGCTGCTCAGCTGGCCTCAGTAACAGTTGGAACACAGCGTGCGACCTCGAGGAGTTGGTGTTGGCGGAGGTCTGGCCTGACGTCCTACACATAGTATTAACAGTTAACACTAAGGATAACTACCTACTGTTGGCGGAGGTCTGGCCTGACGTGCTACACGTAGTAACAAGCTATGAGGATAACTACCTACTGTTGGCAGAGGTCTGGCCTGACGTCCTACACGTAGTAACAAGCTATGAGGATAACTACCTACTGTTGGCTGAGGTCTGGCCTGACGTCCTACACGTAGTAACAAGCTATGAGGATAACTACCTACTGTTGGCGGAGGTCTGGCCTGACGTCCTACACGTAGTATTAACAGTTAACACTGAGAATAACTACCTACTGTTGGCAGAGGTCTGGCCTGACGTCCTACACGTAGTAACAAGCTATGAGGATAACTACCTACTGTTGGCTGAGGTCTGGCCTGACGTCCTACACGTAGTAACAAGCTATGAGGATAACTACCTACTGTTGGCGGAGGTCTGGCCTGACGTCCTACACGTAGTAACAAGCTATGAGGATAACTACCTACTGTTGGCGGAGGTCTGGCCTGACGTCCTACACGTAGTAACAAGCTATGAGGATAACTACCTACTGTTGGCGGAGGTCTGGCCTGACGTCCTACACGTAGCTATGAGGATAACTACCTACTGTTGGCAGAGGTCTGGCCTGACGTGCTACACGTAGTAACAAGCTATGAGGATAACTACCTACTGTTGGCGGAGGTCTGGCCTGACGTCCTACACGTAGCTATGAGGATAACTACCTACTCCAAAGTAGGAAAATGCATATTGCTGACCAGCTGTTGTCAACTTACTTTTGTATTTTGACGATTATTTCACGCATCTGACGTCACAATGTACCGCCGCCAATCACACTCACCGCTCTGGTCACGTGATAAATTTAAAACTCTCCCTCAAGTTCTTTACCCTTATCACAACCCCATTGGTACATTGTCACGTGCGTGAAATAACCATTAAAATGAAAATAAATACAAAATCAATGTGTTGGTGTGTAATTCATGGATAATAAGATACAAGAACCTGGTCTCCCTATTATCCAATATTTGCTTGCTTGCTTGCCTGCCTGGTGCGACTACATACCTTGCGTTGTTGCCATGTTGGATCAGCTTGAGAACATCCTCCACAGAAGTGACGACTCTCTCGGTCAATCCCACGATCTGCATCTCTTGCTTGCCGTCCTCCAGTACTCGAAGCTTAGTCTTGTTTGCCAGCAAATCAAACACCTGACAACACACACATATCAGTAAGTCAGTTATACTTTGCTCTTGCTAGCACATAAATAATAATAAGTTTTTATTTCAAGACTACGAGAGTATGTGTGAGTGCCTTTGTCAGTTCTTACAGCAGGGTTTAACCCCCCCCCCCCCCCTTAAAAAAAAAAAAAAAAAAAAAGCCTGTGTATTTTTTTAAAGCCTGTGGGTAGTGGGTTTTATTATTATTACTATTAAAAAAAATGCCTAATAAAACCCACTAGTTTTTTTTTTTTTTTATTTTTAAAACAGGCATGTAAAAGCATTTTTTTAAAGGTTGTTAAAAAAGCAATTATTAGCCTATTATTATTATTTTTTTATAATATTTTTTCCATTTATATTTTGTATCATAAAATTAAAAATAAACAAGAACTTTTTATATTGGGACCATCATTTGTTGCAAAAAAAAAAAAAAAAAAAAAAAAAGAAAAGAAAGAAAGAAAAAGAAAGAAAAAGAAAAGGTAAATTTTATAAATCAAAGAGACGTCAAAGTAATGTACTGGTGGAAGATAAAAGTTAAAATGTTTCAAATCATATTTTAAGTTTTATATTTTCTTCTATTATTTGAAAGAAAATGCACTCAAAGCTAGAGCAGTGTGTTGTTTATTATATGTGTTAGCATGACCAACTATAGGACATGTATCTCTTCACCACTAAGTAAGTTAGACCTAACTATAGGACATGTATCTCTTCACCACTAAGTAAGTTAGACCTAACTATAGGACATGTATCTCTTCACCACTAAGTAAGTTAGACCTAACTATAGGACATGTATCTCTTCACCACTAAGTAAGTTAGACCTAACTATAGGACATGTATCTCTTCACCACTAAGTAAGTTAGACCTAACTATAGGACAAGTATCTCTTCACCACTAAGTAAGTTAGACCTAACTATAGGACATGTATCTCTTCACCACTAAGTAAGTTAGACCTAACTATAGGACATGTATCTCTTCACCACTAAGTAAGTTAGACCTAACTATAGGACATGTATCTCTTCACCACTAAGTAAGTTAGACCTAACTATAGGACAAGTATCTCTTCACCACTAAGTAAGTTAGACCTAACTATAGGACATGTATCTCTTCACCACTAAGTAAGTTAGACCTAACTATAGGACATGTATCTCTTCACCACTAAGTAAGTTAGACCTAACTATAGGACATGTATCTCTTCACCACTAAGTTAGACCTAACTATAGGACATGTATCTCTTCACCACTAAGTTAGACCTAACTATAGGACATGTATCTCTTCACCACTAAGTAAGTTAGACCTAACTATAGGACATGTATCTCTTCACCACTAAGTAAGCTAGAGCACTAAGTGTGAAAGTTACTCACTTTGCCACTGTATATTTCAAAGAAGGAGGCTGAGATTCTCAAGTTGAGGTTTCTGTACTTGGGAGAGTGCAACAGTTTGAAGACATCTCCCGCTGCCAACGCGTATATTCCTTTCTTGCAGTCCTGGGTACGTCCATGGAAGTCACCCCCCATGGTGTGCGTCTTGCCACTGCCTGTTTGACCATAGGCAAAGCACGTGGCCATGCCGCCTTCAAAGATGGTTTGTACCAGGGGCTGAGCTGTGAACCTGCAAGCAAGCAAGCACATCAATCTCACTTTAGCCTCTCAACTATACAATGCTAAGTATACATATATCATATTTAAATAATTAAATTTGCAATAGAAAAAAAGTGGGAGAGAGATTAGAGCACAATGAGTTTAAAATTAACAAAATGTGGATATTGTCTAATTTACATTGCCATAGGGTGTATGTGGATGACGCCATATTTATTGCGCTTGGAGGCCATACTGTAGTAGTGCATAACATTGCTCAGCATAGGACAAACTTCATTTAAGCCAATTTTCTTAGGGAAATCTGTTAATTTTTTGTTGATGTTATTTTTCTTACATACTTGATACTAATTTAACATATTTACAACATCAATGCTCTCAAAAATATTGCATAGTGGTTTTAAATTGGCAAAATGATTTTTTTGTCCTATGCCACCCATGTTATTGAGTTATCCAACATGGCGGCGACTTTAACATGATTGCATACACCCTATAGGATTTACATGGCATCAAATGTAATCTTCTCATCAACCTATTTATTTATTTATTTAATGTTCTATATGAGGGGAAGTCCCAATTAACTAATAGAATCTTTGTGTGAAATTAATTTTTAATTCAATGTGCTTTAATATTCGTCTATTTTTTTTTTTTTTTTTTTTTTCCCCCTAACAATACACGACAACAACCGACGTGATTTCTTCATCATTTTAAAGACTTGCTACGTAGGCAATTCACAAACTGACAGCTCAACAATACTATCAAAGATCTAGGAGATGACTTTGGTTTACTGTCTTCATTTAACATGCTTTCTTATGGGGAAATGAAGCTGTATTAAATTTTCTCAATGCTGAAATTGCTTAAAATCCAGGAAAACAAAATCTCTGAGGCGCAGCAAGTATTTAAAGTTAGAGAGCAAAAAAAAAAAAAAAAAAGAAAAGAAAAAAAAAAGAAAAAAAAAAAAAAAAAAAAAAAAAAAAAAAAGGAGAAGAAGTTTTCAATGTTATGTATAAATGAAATGTTGGGTTAGATAATGTTGAGTTTGTCTGTGCATTGTTGAGTTTGTGTCCAAAGAACTGACCTGTACACCATGTCGTTGGTGGCTGTCTCGTCGAAGGCATAGTCAAACCTGAAGAGATGGTTGTCCACGTACTTGGTGAGGTCAACTTTCTGCTTTGGTTCATGCACCACCATCTGGTCCTTCTTAGGGACAGTGATCACGTCCACCTCCTTCTTGGCAACGTCTGCAAGTCACAACCAACATGTCAATTACGTCCCTCAATCTTCTACACTTCTCTAATTAAAGCCATACACCACATAAAACAACATGTGCTTTTTAATGAA
This sequence comes from Ecdyonurus torrentis, assembly GCA_949318235.1. Lineage (NCBI taxonomy): Eukaryota > Metazoa > Arthropoda > Insecta > Ephemeroptera > Heptageniidae > Ecdyonurus > Ecdyonurus torrentis. The sequence continues at coordinate 4,486,743 of OX439130.1, forward strand.
TAAATACGAAATGTAATCTTCAAACCTGAGGACAATTTTTACCAGAATGTTAATGTAGCCCCACGAGATAACGTGAAAATACTGTAAAGTATGCAATTTGATTGAATATTCATGTTTATGACGTCAAACACATGCAAAAATTAGTATGAAAATGTTGTGTGGGTTGCATAAATCAAAATTTCTGATCACTGCTAAACAGAGCTACAGTTAGTTACGTTTTGAGACAAACTAAATGTTATTTTTATGTAAATCCCATCAAGTGTTTTGTGATATAACTGGAATATTTTAAATTGTATGAGATTTTCATCATCTCTTATGAGGGAAAAAAAGAAAGAAAAAAGAAAGAAAGAAAGAAAGAAAGAAAGAAAGAAAGAAAGAAAGAAAGGAAAAGAAAGAAAGAAAGAAAGAAAGAAAGAAAGAAAGAAAGAAAGAAAGAAAGAAAGAAAGAAAGAAAGAAAGAAAGAAAGAAAGAAAGAAAGAAAGAAGAAAAGAAAGGTAGAGAGAAAGAGAGAAGCAGCCATAAACAATTTTGATTGTGTACAAATTTAGTATTGGGATGACTCACCTTTCTTGCCCAGTGGCCTCTTACGTACACAAACAGTGATCTGGTGTGTTTCTACATTGTCGCTGGCTCGCAGAGGTCTGAAGTCAATGCCAGACTGGTACTCCCTGAGCAAACATAAACAATCAATCATTACATATGGAGCACGGACAAAGTTAATCACCATAAATACGTCATTTAAAAGAGAAAAAGTACTAGATAAACTTACCATAGGCAATTACCTGCAAAAATGATGTTTTATTTAATATAAGAAGAGATAAAAAATGTCCCAACTCTTTGCCGACTGTGACGTCACTTGTTTACATCTGATTTTCAATTGTCTTCTGGATTTCAAACGATCCCATTGTTGAAAGGCGGCCGTTGGCCGATATATTTTTTTTAATTTGTAGCAGTTGCATGAAATCAAGAAGACAATTGAAAATCGGATGTAAACAAATGACGTCACAGTCGGCAAAGGGTTGGGAATTGAAATTTTTTATTTCTTCTTTTATTAAATATAACATCAATTTTGCAGGTAATTGCCTATGCCAAGTTTATCTACTACTTTTTCTCTTTCAAATGACGTATTCAAACCTAGGGGTGAACTTTGTGTAGACTTCATCATTTACACTACAGCCTGTCATTAGAGCATAAATATTGCTGGTTCATAAATATAGATGCTGTACAGCCTTATTGTTCTACTGCGTAGCATAATTATTATTATTGAATACAGCTTATATTATGTTGCTATCAATAAAGGTTGCTGAAATACAAAACTGTCCTGAGAGGCCAACAATACTAACATTGTTACTTAATTAAGGCTTGTATCTCAAAATTAAAAAAAAAAAAAAAAAAAAAAAAAAAATTGAAACTTTATGATGCCATTTGAAAGCTACCTATGATAAAATTTTCAGAAACCATGACCATCAGATAAGAGAGAAAATAATTATTGAAATTAACATGGGCTCTTATGGGACTAAAACTTCAAAAAAATTATAATTTAAAATCTAGCATGGTGACCCCCCAAAATTGTTACATTTTTTAAGATACCAAATGCTAATGTATCACCGTGCAAAATGTCACATTTTTTTTCTTTAGATTTATTTTAGTCAAATCCTACAGTAGCTGATTTCCTGCCTTAAGGATCTTTACCGCCTTCATTTAACATTCTTTCTAATTGGGCAATGAAGCAATTACAACTGAAGAACACACTATTTCTTGATGTCAGGGTTGGACTGGCAATCAAGGGGCCTCGTCCGCAAAAGGGGTGTAACACCCTCTTTAGGGGCCACAAAGGGGGCGTACCACCCTAGTTACGCCCCTTTTTGGGCCTTAGGGGCCTCCAAACAGGGGGGGGGGGGGAGGGGGCCACGTCCGCAATTGCGGATTGGTTGGTTGGTTGTACGAGGCTAATTATTAAACTAATTAGCCTATTGTTTTGGCTGTGGAGCTTTAACGCAGCTCACATCGCCACCATCGATTTGAAGCAGTTTTTGTTTTCTATAATTGTTTAATTGGGTAAGGTAATTGGGATAAAAGGTTTGGGTTTAGAATTTTGTTAAAAATGTCCACGCCCTTGTGGTCATATGTGTGGTACTATAGGTCTTTGATATTGGTTTCGATTTATGATGATGATTGATGGAGTCAAGTAAGGAGGGAAGGAAACATTAAAACAAAGGAAAAGAGGCGTTACAAATATTTGGATGGAAGCCTACTTGACATGTCATGACAAGCAAACCACGTGATATGAGAATCAAAATGGAGGTACTTGCCCACTGTACCGGGTTTACTTTTGAGGATGATTATAATGATTATGGAGATTGTGTGATGCAGGATTTTTAGTGGAAACGGAAGAATAGGTATTTGGAAAGAAAGGAAAATTAGAACAAAAGACAAAGACGAAGTAATTAACGGCACAATAGAAAAGATTTGATCACACAATCACTAGCGATATGGCTGATCAGACGCTCGCCTTGCGGATCCCGCAATTGCGGACCTGCTCTTATGGCCAGTCCGAGCCTGCTTGATGTAGAAATTGTTACTGTGGCTTAGCAAGCAAGCAAGCTTTGGTTTTCCTGACTGTGTAGCAATTTCTATTATTTGTCAAAACAATGTAAGTTGTAGCTACTTCACATGAAGGTTCACATGAAAGTCAACTGCTAGCAAATTGTTAGCCTCGCCATGGGCTTGCTCCAGGGTTCGCAAAAAGCCGGCTTTTATTAGTTTTATCCTAGCCAGTGGTTTAAACTGGCTTTTACTGGTTTAAACCACTGGCTAAAACTGTTTTTTGGTAGCCTTTTCCTTAAAATGAAGTTAAAAGGCAAAAAAATCATTACTAAAGATTCTATGGCTTTAGACGATTTTAGGAACACATTATATAATTACTTTAGAGTTTATGATAACTTAATTATTTTCAATTTAAAAAAATAAAATAAATTAATTAAACATTAAATCCCTTCATTGTAAATAATAGCAATAGGCTATATAGGGGATAAATAAATTATAAATAACTGTTATTTTTTTTTATAGGGCTATATATGATTTTTTTTTCTTTTTTTTTTTTGCAATTAGTAAATGGTTTTTAATTATTTTTAATACTTTTTAGCTCATGATTTAAAATTAAATTAACATTTTAGAAAAATAAAAATTAGCCTTGAAACCCTTAAATTTGCTTTTATTTTATGAGAAAATCATTACTCACAATCATTTATTTAGTTACATATTATATTTTGAGCATATTATAAGAACTTATTTTAAAAGTGGTTTAAACCGGCTAAAACAATAAAAACCGGGCCTGTTTAAACCAGGTTAAAACCGCCGGGTGGCTAAAACTTGCGAACCCTGGTTTGCTCACTAAATCTAGAGTTGTTGTATTTAGCAAGCAAATGTATTATTATGAATTTTAGTTACATATCTCACCTGATCATGCCCATGAACTCCCAGTTAGGGTTTCCTGGATCTTGATTTTTTAGAGCCTCTTGGTTTTCTTTCAGCTCAGCCTGCTTCAATCTTCTTTCTTCTCTGTTCTTTTTCAGTCTCTCCACCTCTTTGACTACGTTGCTTCGTCGTGGTGCCTTGCCATTGGCTATCACTGCAGCCCCAGCTACAAGATAGTGTTATGTCAGTTATGTGAATATCACTGCATTATCAGCAACTGCACGGCCAGTCACAACGTTACAAGTTTAACTTATTGCTTATTTGGCAATATTTGGGCACCTCAAACAATTTGTGGAAATACGATTTCCCCCTGACCAATTCATGTTCTTGCAAAAAATTATAAAAACTATGAAGGTCACTTGTCGTGATTAGGTTAGCTGCTTATCCAACAAGCACACACTTCTGTTGCTGCACGTCTACACACATCACTCTCCTAACTCCCTTCTCTCTCTCCTCCTACTCTCCCTTATCCAACAAGCAAACACTTCTGTTGCTGCACGTCTACACACATCACTCTCCTAACTCCCTTCTCTCTCTCCTCCTACTCTCCCTTATCCAACAAGCACACACTTCTGTTGCTGCACGTCTACACACATCACTCTCCTAACTCCCTTCTCTCTCTCCTCCTACTCTCCCTTATCCAACAAGCAAACACTTCTGTTGCTGCACGTCTACACACATCACTCTCCTAACTCCCTTCTCTCTCTCCTCCTACTCTCCCTTATCCAACAAGCACACACTTCTGTTGCTGCACGTCTACACACATCACTCTCCCAACTCCCTTCTCTCTCTCCTCCTACTCTCCCTTATCCAACAAGCAAACACTTCTGTTGCTGCACGTCTACACACATCACTCTCCTAACTCCCTTCTCTCTCTCCTCCTACTCTCCCTTATCCAGCAAGCACACACTTCTGTTGCTGCACGTCTACACACATCACTCTCCTAACTCCCTTCTCTCTCTCCTCCTACTCTCCCTTATCCAACAAGCACACACTTCTGTTGCTGCACGTCTACACACATCACTCTCCCAACTCCCTTCTCTCTCTCTCTCCTCCTACTCTCCCTTATCCAACAAGCAAACACTTCTGTTGCTGCACGTCTACACACATCACTCTCCTAACTCCCTTCTCTCTCTCCTCCTACTCTCCCTTATCCAGCAAGCACACACTTCTGTTGCTGCACGTCTACACACATCACTCTCCCAACTCCCTTCTCTCTCTCCTCCTACTCTCCCTTATCCAACAAGCAAACACTTCTGTTGCTGCACGTCTACACACATCACTCTCCTAACTCCCTTCTCTCTCTCCTCCTACTCTCCCTTATCCAGCAAGCACACACTTCTGTTGCTGCACGTCTACACACATCACTCTCCCAACTCCCTTCTCTCTCTCCTCCTACTCTCCCTTATCCAACAAGCAAACACTTCTGTTGCTGCACGTCTACACACATCACTCTCCTAACTCCCTTCTCTCTCTCCTCCTACTCTCCCTTATCCAGCAAGCACACACTTCTGGTGCTGCACGTCTACACACATCACTCTCCCAACTCCCTTCTCTCTCATCCTCTCCCTTATCCAACAAGCAAACACTTCTGGTGCTGCACGTCTACACACATCACTCTCCTAACTCCCTTCTCTCTCATCCTCTCCCTTATCCAGCAAGCAAACACTTCTGGTGCTGCACGTCTACACACATCACTCTCCCAACTCCCTTCTCTCTCTCCTCCTACTCTCCCTTATCCAACAAGCAAACACTTCTGTTGCTGCACGTCTACACACATCACTCTCCTAACTCCCTTCTCTCTCATCCTCTCCCTTATCCAACAAGCAAACACTTCTGGTGCTGCACGTCTACACACATCACTCTCCTAACTCCCTTCTCTCTCATCCTCTCCCTTATCCAGCAAGCAAACACTTCTGGTGCTGCACGTCCACACACATCACTCTCCTAACTCCCCTCTCTCTCTCCTCCTACTCTCCCTTATCCAGCAAGCAAACACTTCTGTTGCTGCACGTCTACACACATCACTCTCCCAACTCCCTTCTCTCTCTCCTCCTACTCTCCCTTATCCAACAAGCACACACTTCTGATGCTGCACGTCTACACACATCACTCTCCCAACTCCCTTCTCTCTCTCCTACTACTCTCCCTTATCTAACAAGCAAACACTTCTGGTGCTGCACGTCTACACACATCACTCTCCTAACTCCCTTCTCTCTCTCCTCCTACTCTCCCTTATCCAGCAAGCACACACTTCTGTTGCTGCACGTCCACACACATCACTCTCCCAACTCCCTTCTCTCTCTCCTCCTACTCTCCCTTATCCAACAAGCACACACTTCTGATGCTGCACGTCTACACACATCACTCTCCTAACTCCCTTCTCTCTCTCCTCCTCCTACTCTCCTTTACTCCACTCGTTGGCTTAAAAATATGGATTTGCTAGAGAATTGCAAATCCTGATGTCACTCCAAAATACTTATTTATTTTACTAAGCATTGATAATGTAGCTGCCTGCAGCACTTCACTTGTGTGCAAGAAGTGACCTCAAGTGAACTTGGCATCAAACTTCAAAAACAACATAACTAATAATTCAGTAAAAAATCGATTTAATGAATTTGCAAAGGACCTAAACAATAGAAACTTCATAAAATCGAGTATATTAAGATTGAAGCGCTTACGTAACTCAATGGCTGGGACCTAAAAATTGACTTTATAATATCAAAAAATGCATAAAATCAAACTACATAAAATCGAGTTTTTACTGTAATAAAAATTTGTTTTCACATAAAATTTGAGGCATGCACATAAGTAGCAAATGGCAATGATTTCTATGTGTACAAAACATAAGGTAACACACACCTGGTCCTAGCTGCTGTTGAGGAAAAGTCTGTCTGGAGGACGGCGTGGGCTCAGGGACCACCTCTGCAATATAAGCTGGTGTCGGGGCGGGAATACTTGGCACAACGACAGGCGTTGCATCGGCCCTGCCATTCTGTCTGGTAGCTGCTCGTGTTGACCTGGTGGTCTGCCCTTTTACCTCGTCAGGGGGAGCCACTGAAAACACACCAATGTTTAGTATTGATCGTGCACGGCTGTATTTCACTTAATAATAAAACTCTTACAGCCTATAGTGTGTATGTAAGTAGCAGTGATATATGGCTACTTTAGCTAAACATTAGTGTACCACAGTCACTATAGAGCATGGATATATAAACAGGATAGGAAGCTATTGTTGAAAAAACGATCCCTTAATGATGTAATTCAAATTTTCGCCGCAAAAATGCAAGAATACAAAATTACGTATAAAAGTGGCGCTGTAGTCCGTGTGTGAATTTAAAAAATTCACACACGGACTACAGCGCCACTTACATTTTACATGTTGATTGTTGCGGTGAAAATTTGAACTACATCAACAAGGGTTTGTTTTTAGTATAGGGCAATAACACAGGAGCTCACGACCCTGCTATAGAGAGTAGACATTTTAATAAAACTTTGTGTGTACTAGCTTAGTACATATGTATGAACTACAAGTTAGTGGCAAGTCAAGTAACAACAAGCCACTAGGTCACTTAACATTTATTAAAAAACTATGTTTTCAAAAAACAGTAATAAATATGCTAATAAAAAAAAAATAAAAAAAAAATAATAAAATAAAAAGCATTTCAAGTTTTCCGGATAGAAATGTCGTTGTAAAGTTTTTTTTGTGATGCGACCTTGAATCTTACCTGTTCTTTTCATAGAGCTCATAGTTGCATGGCAAAAAAACTCTACAACGACATTTCTATCCGGAAGAACTGATTTACTACTATTCAAATGGCTAAAAACTATTTTTTATACAAATGTGTGAAAAGACAATCACCTAATCTTTCTTATCTTTTTTTATAATTTCTAACTATGATATTGCTTCGACACGAGCGAATAGCTCTCTGAAGTGGAATAATATATAATGACCTCCAAACTGTATAATACTGTATTCTATAGGAGTTAAATAAAATAAAAATAAAATTTAATTTTATCACTGATTGTCAGCCAGTGCCAATTTTACTTTCTTTCCTTTACCCCTAGTCAAATGTTGTCTCCAATATTTCTCAAAAATAATAATCATAACAAATGTTGATTTTTGTTTTGTGTAACTTTTTTTTTACCCCCCCCCCCCCCTATTTGTTATTATTATTATTTTCCCCATTTTCAAAAATTGTAATAATTATATAAAAAATAGCAAAAATAGACACTTGCTTATAAATGATAGGTAATATTGAAATGTAAATTTCAGTTTGTTTGTGCATAAATATAATTACCTCTTGATGTGAGCACTGGTTGCTTGGCAACGTACTGAAAACAAAGAAAACCATATTCATCAGTTACATAATATCTCAGTGAACCATACTAGACAGAAAGACACACATACAACTAAACACTGATTGTCAGCATGACAGACAGACAGACACAGACATGTAACTACGAGAGTCAGCAGGTTTCAAGCCAGTCTGCACGTCACTCAAACATACCAGCGACAGAGCGACACACAGACAAAACAACTGAACACTGATTGTTAGCATGACAGACAGACAGACACAGACATGTAACTACGAGAGTCAGCAGGTTTCAAGCCAGCCTGCATGTCACTCATACGTCCACAGACATTCACAACATCAAGGGACGTAACAAAACATTGATTGTTAATATAGCAACACACAGGTAACGTCTAGCACATAAGTAAAAGCTAGAGCTGATCTTAGCGTGGTGAAGAGATTTACTTGTTCTTACGGCATGGAGAAGAGAGAGAGAGAGAGAGAGAGAGAGAGAGAGAGAGAGAGAGAGAGAGAGAGAGAGAGAGAGAGAGAGAGAGAGAGAGAGAGAGAGAGAGAGAGAGAGATTGCTGTTGGTAGCACACAGATTATGAGCAAGACATTACATGGCTTGAAGTACAGACTGCAAAACAAAAGTGACAATTATTGTAGTTTGTCTCACGGACTGACACACATTAGAGCAACCAACTGGTGCCACGTTTTACCCCCTTATTGATGGTGCATAGTTTGAATAGCTAATATGCTTTTCTTCAAGATTTGGGGTTTACAAGCGTGCTTTCTTGCTTGATTATTGTGCCTCCAGTGATCACTCGACAAATGTTCGTTGTGTTTAAATGTCTAATAGCATATGTTTATTCGTTGTTATTCAAATTATGATCCATCAATTAGGCAGTAAAATGTGAAGCCAATTTGTTTCATTTCTATGTTTTGTCACTTCGTAAAGCCGTGTTCTGTTATATACTGCAAGCTATTGAAAGACCAACGTACATGGTGTCTCTGCACCATGCTATCCTAGCCCAGCACTATCCTTCACTTGTTAATACACAATGAGGAAGACTAATGATTTTTGGGACAGTATTTGAGCACATTTTTAGAAAGAGCATAATTAGTAGATTCTATTGACATCAATATTTACCTTTATTACTTAAATGTCAGCGATTAATTAATGATTTAAAAGTGGCGGCCACGCCCCCAAGAAGCCTGTGCCGTTAGTCATTTGTTTGAATTTGCAGCGGAGTCTGATCTTCTTCTGCAAATTTGGATACGAGATTTTAAAATTTCGCGTAAAATTTAAAATCTCGTATCAAAATTTGCAGAAGAAGATCAGACTCCGCTGCAAATTCAAACAAATGACTAAAGGCACAGGCTTCTTGGGGGCGTGGCCGCCACTTTTAAATCATTAATTAATTGCTGAAATTTAAGTAATAAAGGTAAATATTGATGTCAATAGAATCTACTAATTATGCTCTTTCTAAAAATGTGCTCAAATACTGTCCCAAAAATCATTAGTCTTCCTCATTAAACCAAGCAGACATATATGAATATACAAAATAAGATTTTAGTCAATAATCCGTGCAATTAACTTTGTTATTTAGACATAATAACATGGCTAAAGAAAATAATAAGCAGTCCAAACAAAAGCAATGGTCAATAATAACAAGAAAAACATAGAATGCAAAGTTTTAAGTCTAACGTCCAGGCCACAATAAACTGAACAACTTTGGAAGCTTTGTGAGTGAGTGATCTAAAGGTCGTTTTTACCAATCAAAGCACAGGTACTGCCGTTGTGTTTGGCCAGCATAGAGTGAGTGCACTGTGTATCTGGCTCTACTTACATTTTGTTACAATACTAACGCTAACTCTCAATGCACAAATAATTAGAGAGAACATCAATACTAACGCTAACTCTCAATGCACAAATAATTAGAGAGAACATCAATACTAACGCTAACTCTCAATGTACAAATAATTAGAGAGAACATCAATACTAACGCTAACTCTCAATGTACAAATAATTAGAGAGAACATCAATACTAACGCTAACTCTCAATGTACAAATAATTAGAGAGAACATCAATACTAACGCTAACTCTCAATGCACAAATAATTAGAGAGAACATCAATACTAACGCTAACTCTCAATGTACAAATAATTAGAGAGAACATATCGTGCAACAGTATATTTCACTACTCATTCAAACTGGCAGTGTAGATGGATGTATAATGAGTATGTACTCTATTGAGTACCACAGATAAATAGGTACTATAGGGTGTTTTCATTCATGTTAAAGTCGACGTCATAAGTGAGTACTAAATAACATTGGCCAGTATAGGAAAATGGCACATTTTACCAGTTTAAAAATACTTGGCAATTCTTTTGAGAGCATTGATGCTATTAACAGGTTGAATTAGTACCTGAAGTATGTAAGAAAAATAATAATGGCTTTAATGACCAAAAAGTAGCTAATTTTGCAAAGAAAATAGCCAAAAACTAGGTTTGTCCTATGCTGAGCAATGTTATTCATTGCTCAAGAAGAGCATCGCAAAGCACTCAGAATGACGTCATGCGCACACACCCTATAGACCTAAACATTATTGTATGCTCTAAACCTAATTTCACTATTACCTATGCACTGGAAATGAGGGCACATTTTATTAGTTTTATCTCTAGTAGTATTGTGTATAGTTTTAGGTAGAGGTGGTAGTTTAATCTCTTGTAGTATTATGTAAAAAAAAAAAAAAAAAAAAAAAAAAAAAAAAAAAAAAAAAAAAAAAAAAAAAAAAAAAAAAAAAACTTCAAAAATTTAGGAATAAGTTGGTGCCATTAAAATTTGATTTTTTTTTTTTTGTACTTTGAAAAAAAGAAAGACAAAAAAAAAAAAAAAAATAGAACTAAAATCATAGTTTATGTACTTTTTTTTTCCACCATAACCGTATAGGACAACAGCTAACAAACGACAATTTTAATTGTTTCATTTATGAAATCGTAGAATAATATTAATTCAAAATATAAAGGGGGGGGGGGGGGAGAGCATTAAATATTTTTAACTACGAAATTTTGAGATTTTAAGCCAATTATTTTATTCATTTTTTTTTTATGACGTCGCATGTAATAATGTTAATTCAATATAAAAAAAGTAAATATATATATATATATATATAGGTATATATATAGGCCTATATAAAAATAAACTTATAATACCCTAAAGTAAAAAAAAAAAACTCCCTCATTTGACAATTCTACGATGAGCTCTGAAAATATTCAGTAGTATTTTGGTACATTAAATAACAACGAAAATCTTGGGGATAAAAATTTGAATTTTAGAGATATGGACTTTTTGACTATTTATCTAAACGTTGAAAAATATCTTAAAACTGAAAATTTTAGTAGACATAGAAAAATATGTTAAAAACTGGATTTCTACAAGTCAATTATTAATATTTAATGTATTTTTAACATTTATTTTTTATGAAATTTTAGCAACCACAAAAAAAAACTTGAAAAAGTTTGTGTAATCATTGCGGAAGCATAAATAAACAATTTTTGTGCTATTTTATAATTTTCAACATTTCCAATCGGGCGTTCTAGGTCTGAGGTTCACTGTTAACCCAACACATGAATGCTGTTCGTAAACCCTGTTTTCTTGCACCAAAAAATGCGCATTCCATTTGAATAACCATAGGCGATCGTCATTTTTGGTGCAGAGAACGGGGTTTACGAACAGCATTATGGTGAGCCTATGGGTGCGTACCGTATTCACTTGCGAGCGCTGAAAGTGCTGACAAAACGTACCGTATCACCTCTGTCAGCGCTTCACAGCGTTTACCGAAGAGACCCGAACGGACAACAGCTGATGCTGATAACCTCTGCGCGCTTCTGAAGGTAAATAGGTGAGGCGCCTCACAGAGGTCTGGCGTACCGTATTTGCTAGCGCAAAGTATCCAAATTGCTCAGAATTCGTACCGTATTGCCACAGCACTACACAGCGCTCTCATCGAAATACGGTACGCACCCTATGATTGTATACAACTGACTGTGACGTACAGTAAGTGTTAGTAAGTATAGGCTACATAAGGTGATATATAACTACATACATAGCTAGTACTGTGCAGTGAACATCAGTGATATAGTTTACCCCAACACATGGTGAGCCAGTGATTGTATACAGCTGACATGTGACGTACATGTTAGTTAGTATAGGCTACATAAGGTGATATATAACTACATACATAGCTAGTACTGTGCAGTGAACATCAGTGATATAGTTTACCCCAACACATGGTGAGCCAGTGATTGTATACAGCTGACATGTGACGTACATGTTAGTAAGTATAGGCTACATAAGGTGATATATAACTACATACATAGCTAGTACTGTGCAGTGAACATCAGTGATATAGTTTACCCCAACACATGGTGAGCCAGTGATTGTATACAGCTGACATGTGACGTACATGTTAGTAAGTATAGGCTACATAAGGTGATATATAACTACATACATAGCTAGTACTGTGCAGTGAACATCAGTGATATAGTTTACCCCAACACATGGTGAGCCAGTGATTGTATACAGCTGACATGTGACGTACATGTTAGTTAGTATAGACTACATAAGGTGATATATAACTACATACATAGCTAGTACTGTGCAGTGAACATCAGTGATATAGTTTACCCCAACACATGGTGAGCCAGTGATTGTATACAGTTGACCTACAGCTGCTTGTGACGTAGAATTCTTGTGTTTGCCTGCAGTCCTGGTGTCTCTAGTAGCTGGCTCCTCGTCACTACTCACATTGTGTGCCTGTGTTCTACGTGCAGCTGTATAGGCAGTGCCTGCACTGGCACGACGTTGCAGAGACTGTGCAAGGTATTTGGACTTGACCTTTGACGTCAACCCCGCGGTGCCAATAGTGGAGGCACGGGGACGTAGGTCTACTGGAGAACCTGCCAGTGAAGTGGAGGTGCAGGCATTCAGCTAAACACATACATACATACACACATACTACACTCACACGTACAAGCCACGACAAAGCTTATTGGTCATAGCAAGGCAGGTTGCAGATGCAGTTAGTGCGTTGCTTGCTTAAGTCAGCTTGCAAGATAGGAAGGACATCATCACAACTTAAATCAAATTGTTTACATAACAACTCAGAACCAAGAGGAATACAAATAGTATGTGACAATCAAAGTATCACCATGCAAAAATTTGAAATAATAAGCAGTTTGAAAGTTGAGGTCCGGTAGAATTTTCTTTATTGCATTTTTTTCAAACAATTTTAAGCTTGGCATCTATAGACGATGCAAATGGGTATACTAGTGGTCAAAATCTGGGCAAAGTATCTGGATTAAGGATAATAACTTATCCCAATCAAGTATTTTTGCACACACAATTTTGATCTGTATTAACTGGTCTTAGAAACAAACCAACAATCACCAGATAAAAAAAAAAAAAAAAAAAAAAAAAAAAAAAAAAAAAAAAAAAAACGTTTAAAAATTAAGAGCATTTTTTTTTTTAAACCACTAGTATGCAGCTCTGCATTTTCACAAATTGAGATGAAGACTAATTGTTATATATTTTGCAAGCCCTAGTAGATAAGAGTAGATTTGCTATATTGGAGCTGTGACGTTTACTTAGCGCTGACAAGAGTGTTTTGAAATAGATACAACTTACCCTCTTCAGTTTACTGGGCAGGATGTTCTGTGCCTCGTTCACAGTTCTCTGTAGTTCAGGGTTTAGCTTGAACAAGGCCTCTAACTCAATCTAAGACAAACAGTCACAATACAATAAGTTAAAACACCAGTCTTCAAAACACAAGCGTAATCAAATTGCATCCAAACACAAAATACAGTCAAACTTCATTATAGGCATAGAAAACATGAAAACATTTGCATTTATATCACAAAACACTTGATGGGACTTACATAAATAACGTTAGTTGGTCTCAAAACCCAACAGTAGCCCCGTAGCAGTGATCAGAAAATTTAGATTTATGCAACCCGCACAACATTTTCATACTAGTTTTTGCCTGTTAATGACGTCATAAACAGGAAAATTCACGCAAATTGCATACTTTACATATTTTTAAAGCTCTCTTGTGGGGCTACATTAACATTCTGGTAAAAAATATCATCAGTTTTGTAGATCCCATTTTGTGTTTAGAACATGTTGTTTCAATGTTTTCTATGCCTTTAAAACAGAATTCAAGGGACCTCGGGAATATATATATATATATATATATATTATATATATATATTTTTTAAATAATATTTTTTTATTGCGCGCGTTTCTGGAAGAATTGTCGTAAGAAAGAGCGCGATGTATTGACAAAAGTTTGGATTTATTATCTAGTTTTGGCGGAAAATTTATAATTTTTTGACTTTGCTATAGCGGGTTTTCCTTATGCTTTTACATGTAAATTTCGGCGGGACAGGCGAAATTTATACTTTAGCAGATGGCTAAAGTATATTTCACACTTCCTATAGACATTATATCGCGATACAACTACAGTGTTGTTATAAGTATTATAAGCACACATTTATTATCTCTCATTGTAACTTTGAAAAATATTACAAGAAAAAAAAAAAAAAACTCCCGTGCTCTAAGAACCCAAGTTGTTACAGCTCAAAGAATTTGTCTAAAACTTGATGTACAAACACTGAAGTGAGAGAACACGACTTTTCTCTCTGTCAAAATGTACTGTGATATTGTTCATAAAACTGTCTTCAGTCAAGAAATTTCAGGAACAAAAAAAAAAAAAAAAAAAAAAAAAAACTGCAAGAACTCACTATTAGTTTTGATGTGACACCTAAACATATAAGCCAGTTTGAGGAAAATTATAATTTTTCACTATACAGAAATGACAAGTGCAATGTTCACTTGCTGCATTAGCACTGGTAGATAGTCAACTGTAGCCTCGATGTTATAGACAATAAAATATAATTATGGTAATACTAATAAATACTCCAGGCGAGAGAGAGAGAGAGAGAGAGAGAGAGAGAGAGAGAGAGAGAGAGAGAGAGAGAGAGAGAGAGATGCGATGAATCACAACTTTTATATAAACAAGTTTGGACATTAGGTAGATACAGTGGTAAAAATATCACGTTATTGTGACAGCGATAGTAAACTAGCTCTCTGATTGGCTAGTGGGTTTCTTCTAGCCAATCAGAGAGCCAGTTTACCATCACTGTCACAATAAAAACGTGATATTTTTACCACTGTATCTATAATATACCTTTAATAGTTTTACATTACTCATCTGTAAGAACATACAAAACTGTGCTGGCCACATGCACGCAAGCAAGGACATTTAACAATTGCAATATCAGTTTATTATGCAAAGTATGGTGAGAATGCTCTTTATCAATGATTGGCTGCTCAAAAAACAATTCATTGTTTGACATTGTTTTTAGAGCTGATAAAAATAAGTTGCTGTTGAGGCGATTGTTTATCAGGTCTTTAGTTCTCAACGAAGAAATAGCAATGATCAACCTACATATTTATAAGATAAACTATATACACACAACTCTTAAGCCAGCTTCGACAATTTTCCTTTGTTAAAAACATCTGATCATGACGTCAGTACCTGTTTACTACGTCTATATGTATAGTTGATCATTGTTATTTTTTCGTTTAGAACTTTGGACCTAATAAAAATAAACGAAACTCAAATCAAATCAGGCATTTTAATACTTTTTTTGTATATATGCAGAAAAATATAATAATGAAAATATCGATGATGTTGCGAACAATATGTGTAACTCATATTTTGTCAGGCGAAGCAAAATGTGTAACTCGTTTTTTGTCAAGCTAAGCAAAATTTGTAAGTCGTTCCCGAACGTAATGGAGATGGCGCTCGACTTACACATATTGCTTCGCGTGACAAAAAACGACTTACACATTTTGCTTCGCCTGACAAAATACGAGTTACACATATTGTTGGCAACATCATCGTGTGTAGTCTATAGGTGTTTTAGAGCATTTTCTTTCTAGTAAGCTATATGTATGGTATTTACCTCTTTTCCTTTGGTCTCTCCTCGCTCAAACCACTCCACAGTGACGCTGTTTGTGTCATTGTTTACCCCAGAGATGACAGCAGTGTGTACTCGTCCTGAAACATACATAAGTCACATCTACATTAAAAAGGAATAGAGTAGAGGAGGCTAGACAAAATATAATTAGGTGTATATCATCTCACTCAAGCAGGTAGCTTGCGAGCCATGGTTTTTAACCCTAGCTGTCACATGCAAAAAGTAAAGTTTGGCGCGGTGTCACTGGCCATCAATGCATAAAATTAGATAGATAGATAGATAGATAGATAGATAGATAGATAGATAGATAGATAGATAGATAGATAGATAGATAGATAGATAGATAGATAGATAGATAGATAGATAGATAGATAGATAGATAGATAGATAGATAGATAGAAAGATAGATATAGATATATAGATAGATAGATAGATAGATAGATAGATAGATAGATAGATAGATAGATATAGATAAATAGATAGTAAAATAGATGAAGAGGTACTTATAATAATTAGAAAAATATGAAAATTAAAGACTAAATTGATGTAGAAACGTATTATTATGATTAAAATTTGAAAATTTTAATTCTTTAATTTTATCATAAATTGCAAATATTGCAAACCAAGAAAAAAGATGAACATGTGTTGCCTCTCTTTGTTTTGCAACCTTGGCATGTTCAAACTAAATTGTTGTACCTGCACTTGGTCTGTTCGTTGGTCAGAGTATAAATAAAAAGAGTTTTTTTTAGTGCCCTATTGATATAACGTCTACCACTGGTACAAATATTTGAGATACTAGCCCTCTAACTACAGGCCTGCAGACTTTACATTTCAGTGGTACTAATGCAAGACGTACAGAGCACACGCTAAATATTATATAGGTGTCAATTGTGAAGCAGCTGTCATTAAGCCTGACAAATATTTGAGATACTAGCCCTCTAACTACAGGCCTGCAGACTTTACATTTCAGTGGTATACTAATGCAAGACGTACATAAATATGACTGATTGAGAACACACGCTAAATATTATATAGGGTGTATGCATTCATGTTAAAGTCGACGCCATGTTGGATAACTCAATAACATGGGTGGCATAGGACAAAAAATCATTTTGACAGTTTAAAAACACTATGCAATATTTTTGAGAGCATTGATGTTGTAAATATGTTGAATTAGTATCTCAAGTATGTGAGAAAAATAACATGAAGAAAAAATGAGGCGTTTTCCCAAAGAAAATTGTCTTAAATAAAGTTTGTCCTATGCTGAGTAATGTTATGCACTACTCCAGTATGGCCTCCAAGCGCAATAAATATGATGTCATCCGCATACACCCTATAGGTGTCAATTGTGAAGCAGTTGTCATTAAGCCTGACAAATATGGTCTGCCTGCCTGCGTGCTAGCCGAGCCGAGAGTTATAAAAATAATACTTTTACATCGGGTTTGCTACACAAATACTTTTACAATTTACCATACAATCGCGTTTTAATTTAATAGTGAAATAAAAAAGTGGTGTTTCTTGAGGATTGCCTTATATATCGCCAATGTTTACATCATTTAGGGCCTCTTTTGCTTGCAACAACCTCGCTTCTCTTTCTCTCTGTAGTCGGTGAGAGAAAGAGGCCGCCACGGTAAATATTGCAATGCGCCGGCCCGCGCTCTCTCGCTCGCTGAGTGACTCGAGGTTTGGTGCCATATAAGGTGGTGTGGCGAGGGGGCGGGCAGCAAGGCCGTGCAGTCAGTGACATGAGTCACTTACGGAGCACCGCGCAGCGCAGCTCGCTCGCTCGCAGCACGCCAGTGACTGTCGGTCGGTCGGTCGATTGCAAAGCGAGTGACCCCGAGTGGAGACAGGTCACCATATGACCAACATTTACACCCTAGCTGCGAGCTGCGAGCAAGCAAGCGAGTGAGGGGTGGACTTCTTACTTTAATAAAAAAATGTCTGATAAAAGACATCGACCTGTGGCTGTGGTACTTTTTGTCTCCGGCCTATATAATGTTGTTTTTGTAGTTGTGACATCAAACATACGGCAATGTTCAACTTTCTGTCGCTCCGTCAATCAATAATAATATATTTTTATTTACATGCAGTTGCAATTACTAAACGGAAAATAAACTATGTTGCAAGTTGTGCTTTACCATAGATATTTGCATCATCTACAATATATTTTTTGTTGTTGGATGTACTGTACTGCTTTGTAAGGCCTATTTTGCAGGGGAGCTTTATTTCTTTAGTGCTGACAAGTAACTTTGCTGTACTGCTAAGTTAACTCTTCAGCAGTCTATATCACTTGCGACGCAAGCCAATCACGAGTGGCGTGAGGAAACCAGAGGAAACCAGAGAAGTTCCCATCTTTTAATTTTTTTATTTTTTTTTTAAGAAATTGATATTGCACTCAAGCTGTCAACATACAAATCAGAAAAACTAGACACTTTTTTTACGTGATTTAGGTTAAGGGCTGTATGTAGATGGCTTGTATCTCAAAATCCAAATAGCAAACTTCCAAACTTTATGATGATATTTGAAAGTTAACAGTAACAGCTACCTATGATAAAATTTTCAGAACCCGTGATCATCAGATAGGAGAGAAATTAATAATTGAAATTAACATGGGCTCTTATGGGACTAAAACTTCAAAAAATCATAATTTAAAATCTAGCATGGTGACCCCCCAAAATTTTTACATTTTTGAAGATACCATATCCTAATGTATCACTGTGCAAAATTTCAGATTTTTCTGTCTTTACAAATTTTTAGTCAAATCCCGCAGTAGCTGATTTCCCGCCTTAACTTATTGTAAGGAAAAAATAGGAATAAATTAAAAGATCGATAAGCGCCATCAATTAACTCAATGAACATTCTTAAAATTATTTCAAATTTACTGAAATCAAGTCACCACGGTAGTAAATCCATTTCTCAACATGAACGAGATTTTTGAGAGTGACATGCTGCGAGTCACGCGATGCATTTGCTCATTTGGTGCAATCACGCGTGCATCAACATGTAGTGTAGGTACAAGGTACACACATACAGTGCAGGATCACAACTTACTGACTGTACACTGCGGTATACATAAGCTTGTTCTGCAAAGTCAGACTTGCGGCGCAACTTTTGTGTCGATATGTTCCTTTGTTATAACAGCTGATTATGACTTCGTTACCTGTTTACTACATTTATACATATGGTTGATCATTGTTATTTCTTCGTTTAGAACTTTGAACTTGATAAAAGAATGAAAAAGTAGAGATAAATGTGTGTTCAAAGTCACCCCGGTTCACTGTATATCGAGAAACTTTAAGGCGGGAAATCAGCTACTGCAGGATTTGACTAAAAAGTTGTAAAGACAGAAAAATCTGAAATTTTACACAGTGATACATTAGGATTAGGTATCTTCAAAAATGTAAAAATTTTGGGGGGTCAACATGCTAGATTTTGAATTATGATTTTTTGAAGTTTTAGTCCCATAAGAGCCCATGATAATTTCAATAATTAATTTCTCTCTTATCTGATGGTCACGGGTTCTAAAAATTTTATCATAGGTAGCTGTTACTATTAACTTTCAAATGGCATCATAAAATTTCGAAGTTTTCTTTTTAGATTTTGAGATACAAGCCATCTATATACAACCCTTAACGCCAGCGGTCAAATTTATTCGGGAGGAGTGTACAGTACGTATATATCTGCATCTGCACTATGTTGCAGTATCGAGCTTTATAATAGCATTTATCTAGATCTCCTTTGTGCATGGCTGAGAGTCGAGCAAGCAAGAGACAAAGCGAAAGGTGACATCTTTCATACATACATACAGAGTACAGAGAGAGAGAGAGAGAGAGAGAGAGAGAGAGAGAGAGAGAGAGAGAGAGAGAGAGAGAGAGAGAGAGAGAGAGAGAGAGAGAGAGAGAAGCAGACTGTGGTGGTGGTGGTGGTGGACTGATGCTAGCTATACAGTATAGTGTCACGACGATCAATAAACTTCAAGCCACACTCGACTGTACAGAACTGAACTTCTGTCTTAAAGGCATAGAACACATTGAAAAAAAAAAAAAAAAAAAAAGTCTAGTATCCTAACATACCTAAATATATCAATGTTAATTTGACCGGAGTCATTGATTTCTAATTTATTTTCATTTAGAAAATGTCAGATGCATGTTTATGACGTCACAGCTTACTAGTCCACGCGCGCAGAAACATGCAAGCTGTGATGTCATAAACCTGCAGCTGATATTTTGTGAATGTAAAATAAATTAGAAATCAATGACTCCGGTCAAATCAACGTTGATATTTAGGTATGTTAGGATACAATAGACATGTTTTTTGTTCAAATTGTTCTATGCCTTTAAAAACAGCACATGTCATGGCAAAATTATGCAATAAACCGATTTTTTTTAAATTATATTTTACTTGATATTAAAATGCAATAAATTGCAAATCCTAGATGATTTAATGAGGTTTCAGTTGGGCTGACACTCGGCCCATGTTATCGAGTGATCCAACATGACATCGACTTAAACATCAACACAGCCACCCTATAGTGGTGGACAGGGCCGGCTTGGGAGCTAAAAGCCCGGTCCGGGAGAAAAAAGAAAAGGCCCGCACCCGAACGGGGGGTCTGGCTGGGGGGCGCCAGCCCCCCAGTGGATTTTTGGCTAATTCTGAACTAAATTTTTATTTTTTCACTCTTCCAGAGAAATTAAAAATTTTTCCTTAGCAAGCTTTAAAAATTTAGAGAACAAAAATGGATAAATAATAGAAGAAAAAGATACTTCTTCATTAAAGAAATACTTTTATGTGTTTATGTTAGAAATTATTAAGATAAAAAAATGCAAATAAAAAAGTGAAAAAAAAAAAAAAAAAAAAAAAAAAAAAAAAAGAAAGTATAATATCCGTAAGTTTATAATTAGAACTATAAAAAGTTTGATTTTTTTAGAACGGTTGACTTTAAGCCCGAGTTATGCTTAAAATCTTAAATCCGAAAAATGAGCTACAACTTCTCAAAACTTGATGTTTGAGCAGATGTTCAAAAATGAGCTCTCGAACCTATAGCAAAAAAAGCCCGCTTTTCCTTGTATACAAAAATAATGATTGTTATTAAAGTCAAAAGTTGTAAATTATAAATTAAAATAATAGTAATTATAAAAAAAAGCATTAAAATTCTAAAGAAATTTGCACGAGTTGAACGAGTTTCATGGGTTGAACTGGAGCTGGATCGTTCTTGAGCTAAAAGCTCAAAACCCAGGTCAATTTTTGTTTAAATTTTTTTAAGGGTACCCTAAGATTTTGGCCCGGGTGGGAGCTCAAACCGGTTTAAATTGCAGCTACAATATTGTACACATATATTATAAAAAAAAGGAGGAGGAATAATGCTGATGTGAGCCATTGAATTCAGCGCGCGTGTGGCTTAAATCGTTTACAAAAAATTAATATTAAATTGAAAAGCTTTCAAAAATATAATAATATACAAGAAGTAAAGGGAAGAAACAAAAATACGACAGGTTTAAAAAATAAATTATAGTTAAAAGTGACAGTTTCAGGAAACAACGATGATCTTTCTTCTTTTAAAAACAAAAGTAAAATAAAAAAAATAATAAAAAATGTGCGAATTTTTTCAAATCAACTTTACACTTCATTTTCTTTTCCTTTTCCTTTTTTTTTTTCTTTTCTTTTTTCTTTCTCTTTCTATTTTTTTTTCCCCAAAATAAAAGGCCCGCAAAAGCAAAGGCCCGGTCCGGGATCCCGGACTAAGGCCTTATGCCAAGCCGGCCCTGGTGGTGGGAAACACAAAATATATATTTCGACGACGTAAATTTATTTTTAAGTGGCTCTCTCAGTCATTTTGCTTTGCATAAGTCAGGTACGTATAATGTGGGCAATTAGTGGTTAAATACCGTGCTAAATATGCACGTATATACAAAATTAGACCGACCATGACGTCATACACCGTACCTATATACTGTATATATAT
The DNA here is from genome assembly GCA_949318235.1 of Ecdyonurus torrentis. Lineage (NCBI taxonomy): Eukaryota > Metazoa > Arthropoda > Insecta > Ephemeroptera > Heptageniidae > Ecdyonurus > Ecdyonurus torrentis. The sequence continues at coordinate 4,508,531 of OX439130.1, forward strand.
ATAATATACTTACATACTTTACTATAATGTATAATTATACTCATTCGTTCTAACGTATGCCTTTTATGGCAACAATGTGTAAAACAATTCACTTTCTCTAGCTCTCTACTTACCTTAAGGTGGTGGGGGACTGACTTGGACCGGAAATCGCTAAAAGAAGAACTATATTTTCCCAATAATTTTTTATACTTGATTTAATTCCAATAAAACAAACACTATAATTTTCAAATAAAATCAAGTAAATTTAAGATATATTTTTTTATACCAAAAAAAATTTTGATATTTTTAATTGTAAAAAAGTTTCTAATTTGACTAAAATTTCCCGCTCAAATTTAAATTTCCACATTTACATGTTATCTTTAAAGTGTAATAACTTAAATATTTGATCGTGTTTTCAAATGTTTGACATAACCCAATTTTTAAGTAACATTTCTTCTTTACTTTGTGTTATTATTATTATTCACAACCGTCCTAGTTTGCGAGATATCAGTCGGTCACCTACCCCCTTAATGCTTTACAAGTTTTCTGTATCTCAAAATAATATTTCTCAATATATAGAGGTAACAAAATTTTATATTGAAAGTCTGTAGGTACAGCCACGGCAATATCAAATTTTAAAAGTCTGGCAAGAGTACCTATATAGGGTGGTTTCATTCATGTTAAAGTCAACGTCATAAGTGAGTACTAAATAACATTGGCTGGTATAGGAAAATAGCACATTTTCCCAGTTTAAAATCACTTCGCAATTTTTTTGAGAGCATTGATGTTGTTAACAGGTTGAATTAGTACCTCAAGTATGCAAGAAAAATAATAATAACCAAAAAATAGCTATTTTTCCAAAGAAAATGGACAAAAACTACATTTGTCCTATGCTGAGCAATGTTATTTATTGCTCAAGAAGAGCATCGAAAAGCACTCAGAATGACGTCATGAGTACACACCCTATAGGTTTAGTGAGAAAGTATATAAACTGGGAGAGTGTGTTCTGCAACAATACTATAAAAAAAAAAATATAAAAAAAAAAAAAAAAAAAAAAAAAAATAGCACGTGCCCTTTTTTTTTTTACTTAAATAATAGGAGTTGGGACTACTTTGAGGGCCTCTGGGACCCAGAGTTTCAATTTTACAACATTTAAAGTACAATTTTTGATTTCCCAGTTTTTTTTTTTTTTTACATATAATTTGGTGTATGTATTGATCACTATGGCATGAACATAAAAATGTCGTCTCTTTAAATACATGTAAAGCCTATGGCGAAATACAAAAAGGCCCAAAACTCCGCGAAAAGTGCAATATTCCGACCGAGATATTTTACATGGTTTCATTTGGTCTTAAAGTAACCAAGTTTCATCAAACTTGGAGTGCCACACATGGCACACCCTCTTTGTTATAGTATGCTTTCTTATGGGGCAATGAAGTAGATAGATAGATATATAGATAGATAGATAGATAGATAGATAGATAGATAGATAGATAGATAGATAGATAGATAGATAGATAGATAGATAGATAGTAGATAGATAGATAGATAATTTTTATTGAGGCGACAAAAGGTACAAAACCCACTGAAGTGGTCCTCTGATATTCTTGCTGTATAAATTGAGTAAGAATTTGTTGCTCTGCATTTTGAAATATTTAAAATTTTATTTAGTAACAATCATATATTTAAGGCAGCTAAAAATTGTATTCTTAATCCAAATAACTTCTACAAAAAAAAAAAAAAAAAGTTCAAATATTCCGGTTACAAATTCGGATAACTTTTATCTCGATATCTCAACCCGGATTTAACTTCAGATTTGTGAGCATCTGCTTGCGGTCATGGTGTTGTGTGTGATGACGTCACGACTGATTTTACACCGCAGCATGCTGCAATTAAGTTATACTGCATTGTTGTGCAAGTAAAACACAACAACATGGAGTTGAGTTACATGACAAAATATCCACGGTCCAGTTTGTTATTGCGAGCTACAATTATGACATTTTAAATGTGAGAGCTGAATGGTGCCTTTTTAGAAAGACAACAACATTTTGACTATAGCTAATTTTAAGACGGTTTTATAATGAAATTTGTTTACGTTTTTACATAATTCACTTGTGCGTGTATTTATATACCTAAACACAATACAAGCATATCTATCTACATATGAGTGCTTCTAAAGGATAATATATTATAGGGTCTAAGCATACATGTTTAAGTTGACGCCATGTTGGATCACTCAATAACATGAGTGGCATAGGAAAATAACTTATTTTGCCAGTTTAAAAACACTATGCAATATTTTTGAGAGCATTGATGCAGTAAATATATAATGTTGAATTAGTATCTCAAGTATGTGAGAAAAATAACAATAACAAAAAAAAATAAGCGATTTTCCAAAGAAAATTGCCCTATATATAGCGAAGAGAGAGAGAGAGAGGAAGTTTGTCCTATTCTTATCAATGTTAGTATGGCCTCCAAGCGCGTGAAATATGACGTCATGCGCATACACCCTATAGTAACCTGAGAAAAGTACCCTGTTGCAAGCCAAAGTCCAGAGAATACAAGTGACGTGCTCGCACATTTCTGTATGTTAGTGTCACTTCTAACTTTGCAAACGTCACTGCTTGTTAACAACAAGACCATGTGCTTACGTGTCACTGGAGGGACACTTGCAAGCTTACGATCATATTGATTGGTATTTATATATTATGTAATTGTGATCAGCACCATATGTGCCATTGCGCGACATCGCCCAGTGAGTACAACAAGTTGCACGTCACCATGGCAACGCTGAGGTCACTTGCATGACTCAAACCTTTGTTGTCACATGATCCACACTGTGTGCAGTGCTTAAGTTTAGCATCGTCTTGTGCTAGGTCAAGCTGTGGGTCATGACCTTGTGCTAGGTCACGCTCTAGGTCATGACCTTGTGTTAGTACAAGTTGCACGTCACCATGACAACGCTGAGGTCACTTGCATGACTCAGACCTTTGTTGTCACATGATCCACACTGTGTGCAGTGCTTTAGTTTAGCATCGTCTTGTGCTAGGTCAAGCTGTGGGTCATGACCTTGTGCTAGGTCACGCTCTAGGTCATGACCTTGTGTTAGTACAAGTTGCACGTCACCATGACAACGCTGAGGTCACTTGCATGACTCAGACCTTTGTTGTCACATGATCCACACTGTGTGCAGTGCTTTAGTTTAGCATCGTCTTGTGCTAGGTCAAGCTGTGGGTCATGACCTTGTGCTAGGTCACGCTCTAGGTCATGACCTTGTGTTAGTACAAGTTGCACGTCACCATGACAACGCTGAGGTCACTTGCATGACTCAGACCTTTGTTGTCACATGATCCACACTGTGTGCAGTGCTTTAGTTTAGCATCGTCTTGTGCTAGGTCAAGCTGTGGGTCATGACCTTGTGCTAGGTCACGCTCTAGGTCATGACCTTGTGTTAGTACAAGTTGCACGTCACCATGACAACGCTGAGGTCACTTGCATGACTCAGACCTTTGTTGTCACATGATCCACACTGTGTGCAGTGCTTTAGTTTAGCATCGTCTTGTGCTAGGTCAAGCTCTGGGTCATGACCTTGTGCTAAGTCAAACTCTGGGTCGTGACCTTGTGTTAGATCACGCTCTGGGTCATGACCTCGTGCTAAGTCAAACTCTGGGTCGTGACCTTGTGTTAGATCACGCTCTGGGTCATGACCTCGTGCTAAGTCAAACTCTGGGTCGTGACCTTGTGGTAGATCACGCTCTGGGTCATGACCTCGTGCTAAGTCAAACTCTGGGTCGTGACCTTGTGTTAGATCACGCTCTGGGTCATGACCTTGTGCTAAGTCAAACTCTGGGTCGTGACCTTGTGTTAGATCACGCTCTGGGTCATGACCTTGTGCTAGGGCACGCTCTGGGTCATGTCCTTGTGGTAGGTCACGCTCTAGGTCATGTCCTTGTGCAAAGTCAAGCTCTAGGTCATGACCTTGTGCAAGGTCACGCTCTAGGTCATGTCCTTGTGCAAAGTCAAGCTCTAGGTCATGACCTTGTGCAAAGTCAAGCTCTAGGTCATGACCTTGTGCAAGGTCACGCTCTAGGTCATGTCCTTGTGCAAAGTCAAGCTCTAGGTCATGACCTTGTGCAAAGTCACGCTCTAGGTCGTGACCTTGTCGTAGATCACGCTCTGGGTCATGACCTTGTGGTAGATCACGCTCTAGGTCATGACCTTGTGCAAAGTCACGCTCTAGGTCGTGACCTTGTGGTAGATCACGATCTGGGTCATGACCTTGTTCAAAGTTAAACTCTAGGTCATGACCTTAAAACTGTTTCAAGCATAAGTGACGTGACCACAACAGTGACCTATGACCTATCCAAGCGGTAGGTCACCAATCAAAAGAGGTATCGCCCACCATGCATGCTAAACATAATATAAACTACACAATGTTAAATGTAACACGGTGTTTCCAGGAAAAGGCGGAACAGAAGTAAGTTTTGTTAACTGTGTATTGTCAAGCTAATTTGACTGGGCGGGGTTGTTGGTTCAATCACGTTCGCTCTTCCTCTGTGCATCATCCCCTTCCTCTGTGACCACGTGACCGTAACCGACCGGCTCCGTCAAACACAACAGTTATATATACACCTAACAGCAGCGAGTCCACAACGAACAGCTGTTCTGCTCACATTAAATAACAACCAAACTGCCGAGACATCAATAATATCGAGCTTGTGTAACTTGCAAACAAAGTGAAATACGTTTAGTCTGATTTACATTCATGTCAATAATATCATGAATGTGGGTACACGTTTTAGAACAAGAATTCAAAATATTTTTCCCTCGACGTATTTATTATGCCGTTGAAATAATTGTGAGTTGCATAATGTACACAATTGTCATCGTTGGATTTGTAATGTTGCTCTAATCGAGCTAGCACAAAAGCTCGTTCTGCAAAGTCAGACTTGCGGCGCAACTTTTGTGTCGATATGTTCCTTTGTTATAACAGCTGATTATGACTTCGTTACCTGTTTACTACGTTTATACATATGGTTGATCATTGTTATTTCTTCGTTTAGAACTTTGAACTTGATAAAAGAATGAAAGAAACTCCACACAAAAAAGTTCCATGCTCTTCATGTGACTCAATTTTTGTCAATTTTGTTAGCTCAAAAAACAAGATCAACCAATGAATGTGTCGTATTTTGTTGGTCAGCCAATCACTGTTGTTGAGATTCACTTTACTTTACAGAACAAGCTATTATATAATATCTTATTTCAAAAAACGTAAGCATTTGTATCACAAAACACTTGATGTGACTTACATAAATAACTTTAGTTTGTCTCAAAACCCAACTGTAGCTTCGTAGCAGAGATCAAAAATTTAGATTTATGCAGCCCGCACAACATTTTCGTACTAATTTTTGTATGGTTTTGACGTCATAAACATGAATAGTCACGCAAATTGCATACTTTACATTAATTTCACGTTTTCTCGTGGGGCTACATTAACATTTTGGTAAAAATTATCAACAGTTTTGAATATCCTATTTCTTGTTTATTCATTAAAAAAGCACGTGTTATTTTATGTGGTCTCTGGCTATAATATCATTATATTAAGGGGGTAGGTGACTGACTGATATCCCGCAAACTAGGACGGTTGCGAATAATAATAATAACACAAAGTAAAGAAGAAATGTTACTTAAAAATCTAGTTATGTCAAACATGTGAAAACACGATCAAATATTTAAATTATTACACTTTAAAGATAATATGTAAATGTGAAAATTTAAATTTGAGCGAGAAATTTTAGTCAAATTAGAAACTTTTTTACAATTAAAAATATCATTAATTTTTTTTTTTTTTTTTGTATAAAAAAATATATTTTAAATTTACTTGATTTTATTTGAAAATTATAGTACTTGTTTTATTTTGGAATTAAATCATGTACAAAAATTTATTGGGAAAATACAGTTCTTCTTTTAGCGATTTCCGGTCCCCCACCGCGTTAAGCCTCAATAAAATATAAATATTTATTTATTTACTGTATATAATGACTAGACCAACCTGGCCACCGCTTGTTTGCATAGCAACTTTACATTTTGTTGTTATCAACTGCGTGGGTCAAGTCAAGCAAATCAATATTTCTTATCCGTGATGTGCATTTTGCCAAGCAAATAAACCATGCTACTTTTCTTTCTTTCTTTCTTTCTTTCTTTCTTTCTTTCTTTCTTTCTTTCTTTCTTTCTTTCTTTCTTTCTTTCTTTCTTTCTTTCTTTCTTTCTTTCTTTCTTTTTTTCTTTCTATCTTTAACCATTATCAATAGTTCGTTAAAAAAAAAAAAAAAAAACTGGTGCAAGTGGTTCTGCAATATGAAAGGATAGGAAATCCAATATTAATCATTTGGGAATTATTATAATCCCCAACCAATCATTAATAACAAAATAAATCAGTAATATAAAATCTAATTACTAAAATACTATAGTAGTAGGTATTAATTTATTTTTAATGGATGTTAGCGCGCCTACATCCACGTCGCCTGTGATTGGCCAGCGTGCTGTACGCCCGCCGGTAAGCTGTATTATTTACATGGTGTCAATTAACTTGCACGCCGGTGAAGTTACTTACAAAAGAGAACATGATGCAAACAGATGCACTAATTATTATTAATGAAATTAAGTCGACAAAATGGGTGTACCGTAAGATTGTAATTAATTTGAGCTGTATACTGTGCATCATTTCAGCCGGTCGGTCAGGCAGGCAGGCAGGCAGGCAGGCAGGCAGGCAGGCAGGCAGGCAGGCAGGCAGGCAGGCAGGCAGGGTATTCCTGTAGACTGGCGGTGAGTCATCATTGACTTTGCCTGCCTGCCTGCCTGCCTGCCTGCCTGCCTGCCTGCCTGCCTGCCTGCCTGCCTGCCTGCCTGCCTGCCTGCCTGCCTGCCTGCCTGCCTGCCTGCCTGCCTGCCTGCCTGCCTGCCTGCCTGCCTGTCTGTCTGTTGTCATTGTCAGTCTGTCTGTCTGTCTGTCTGTCTGTCTGTCTGTCTGTCTGTCTGTCTGTCTGTCTGTCTGTCTGTCTGTCTGTCTGTCTAGCTTACTCGCAGTGACGACTGCTATAGTTAATGTATATAAATATAATGTATATGTATGTATATGTACAGTACACAAGACAACCCCGAGTGGTACTGTACCAGGCACTTGCTAACATCGCGCCAACCTCGGGTCACCACCCTAGGGACTGCAGTACATACTATACATTATACATACTGTACTGTACTCTGCAAGAACACACCACAGCTCACACAATAAATTATATTATTACCTATTTATATATTGGCTGCGTTCACTCATTCATTGCAAAGTTTGTAATTCTACGCCATAATTGAGTAGTGAATAACACTGACCAGATTTTTTATTTATTATTATTATTTTTAATTATTATTGTCACGGAAAGAATGAATTACTGTACATAAATTAGGTACTCGGGATTAATATTGGCAAGTTTTTTTTTTTTTTTTTTTTACACATTAAAAAACTACAAATAATATTACGTACTCGAGATTAATATTGGCAAGTTTTTTTTTTTTTTTTTTTTTTTTTTACACATTAAAAAACTACAAATAATATTACGTACTCGGGATTAATATTGGCAAGTTTTTTTTTTTTTTTTTTTACACATTAAAAAACTACAAATAATATTACGTACTCGAGATTAATATTGGCAAGTTTTTTTTTTTTTTTTTTTTTTGTAATTTTAAATGTGCTTTTAACACCTGAGAAAAATAATAAAATTATGCAAACACATCAATGTATTTATGGAAAAGGACAAAAATGCCTTATGCTGAGCAATGTATTTATGCATGTATGCGTGCAATTTCATTAATAACATTAAATACTGCAGTAAGTATAAAAATAATAATAAAAAAAACGCGACTATTCGGCTGTTACACATTATGCAGTAATGATAGAAATTTGTCATTAGAACAGCATTGTTAAAACGTATCAATAATTTGGTACTACTAATTAATAAAGGTCTGTCTCAATCAAACGATTGTATATAATAATGTGCTCTTATCGTTTGCAAGTGAAGTAAGTAGTTGGCAGGCCACAGGGTGTATGTTACTGTATAGGGTCTATGCATTCATGTTAAAGTCGACGCCATGTTGGATAACTCAATAACATGGGTGGCATAGGAAAATAAATTATTTTGCCAGTTTAAAACCACTGTGCAATATTTTTGAGAGCATTGATGTTGTATATATGTTGAATAAGTATCTCAAGTATGTGAGAAAAATAACAATAACAAAAAATGAAGCGATTTCTCAAAGAAAATTGGCGTAAATGAAATTTGTCCTATGCTGAGCAATGTTATTTACTACTCCAGTATGGCCTCCAAGCGCAATAAATATGACGTCATCCGCATACACCCTATAGTATGTGTGTGTGTGTAGTGTACCAACAGTACATAACATACCTAGGTAGGTAGGTTAAAGTGGCGTAGGCCCTAGCTAGGCAGTTGTCAAGGTCGTTCACCACTCTCACCGCAGTGTAGTACGTATGTTCTCGACTTGCAAACCTGCTCGCTAGCCCACACATCTACCGCTTACTTACTCACACACGGACTAACTAACCCAATACGGCAGGAAGGCAGGCAGGCTATTACATCAACTTGCTCTAACTTCAGTTCTCCAAGAACAACCGCAACACCAAATGTGGCGGTGGACATTGTTATCTAATCACAAGTGTTTCAGCGAAAAAAATCACCACCACCTTATTTACTACTCTTTAATATTAAGGGCTGTCTTTAGTTGGCTTGTATCTCAAAATCTAAAAAGAAAACCTCCTAATTTTTTCACGTGATAATATTTTAAATACCCGTAACCATCAGATTAGAGAGAAAATAATTTCTGAAATGTACTAAAATTAACATGGCCTCTTATAGGACGAAATCTTCAAAAAATCATAATTTAAAATCTAACATGGTGTCCACACAAAATTTTTACATTTTTGAAGTTGCCTTAACCTAATGTATCACCATGCAAAATTTCAGATTTTTCCTTCTTTACGACTTTTTAGTCAAATCCCGTAGTAGCTAATTTCCCGCCTTAAGTGGGTACAAGGCGATTTTTAATGTTTGATTTTTTTTCTCATTAATTTTTTTTTACAAATGTTAGATTCATTATTTTTACATGGACTTTTACAAGAGCAGCTACAACATAATTTAAAAAAAAAAAAAAAATTATTGCAACATTTTGTGTTGTTCAAGTGAAAATCTAGCTAGCGTACTCAAAAGTACACAATTTAATAAAAGCTAATCACGGCTAATTATGAGAATTAATTAACGTAATAAAATTTTAATGAAGCAAATAACAGTGAGTAGGGCAGTAAAGTCTCACGCTACTTGTGCAACAACGAAAAAAAAAAAAAAAAAGCCTATACGTCTTTTGAAACAGTTACTGCATACGCCAGTTTTTATTTAACCTTTAACACATTTTGAACTGCCAAAATTGTAATAATAAAAATGCAAATGCAAGGTATTTAGTTAGGTAACATATGATGATGGTCAGTCATGGAAACTTACACAATGATTTACCTCAACAAATAAAATAATTAAAAATTAATCTTTAATTACAGCAATAATTTCATTTTCTTTGCATGATGAGATGGTAATAGTGTAACAGTCACATATGAGAAACTGCATACCGTACATACCCGGCATAATTACTTTCCTAATACAAATATTGTCAACACATTTTGTTGCTTAAAGCCATAGACCACATAAAAAAAATGTGCTTTTTAATGAATAAACACGAAATGGGATCTTCAAAACTGATGACAATTTTTACCAGAATGTTAATGTAGCCCCACAAGAGAGCGTGAAAATACTGTACTGTAAAGTATGCAATTTGCATAAAAATTCATGTTTATGACGTCAGAAACATGCAAAAAATAGTGTGAAAATGTTGTGCGGGTTGCATAAATCGAATTTTCTTATCACTGCTACAGGGCTACTGTTGGGTTTTGAGTCAAACTAATGTTATTTATGTAAATCCCATCAAGTATTTTGTGATATAAATGCTTATGTTTTTATCCGGTCTATTCCTTTAAAATATGATTAGGGTACATATTTCTATTTCTTTCGTTTATAATCTTTCCTGTGTTATTTTAGCTATTTTAGAGCTATTTTATGCTCTCAGAAGGCTCTCTCAAGTTCTAAGATCATATTTATTTAACGTATAGTTATGTGTTAAATAATACAGAATGAAAAACAACAAACAAACAAAATTATATAAACCTATCATGTAAATTAGAAGTAATGCCACAAAAATAAACATAATTATTAAGGGAGCAGGGTACCGACCTCATATCTCAAAAACTAGAGTGTGTTTTGGGTCTAAATTTGGTATTATTGTGTAGCTAAGGGTCACACCTAGCCGTGATAAAAATTTCAAGATGTACCGAAAAAAAGAACAAAATTATTGAAATTATAACATTGAGCCATAGCGGGCTTAAAATTTCAAAAAATCATATAAAATTAATTTCCGCGGTGACCCCCCCAAAATTTTTATATATTTGAAATTGTTTCAAGCATAATAGTATCATTGTGCAAAATTTCATATTTTTTTGACGATAAAAGTTTGAGTCTAATGGTCGACGTCGGTACCCTACTCCCTTAAGGCGGAAAATCAGCTACTGCGGGATTTGACTAAAAAGTTTTAAAGACAGAAAAATCTGAAATTTTGCAGTGATACATTAGGATTAGGTATTTTCAAAAATGTAAAAAATTTGGGGGGTCACCATGCTAGATTTTGAATTATAATTTTTTAAAGTTTTAGTCCCATAAGAGCCCATGTTAATTTCAATAATTAATTTCTCTCTTATCTGATGGTCACGGGTTCTGAAAATTTTATCATAGGTAGCTGTTACTATTTACTTTCAATTGGCATCATAAAATTTGGAAGTTTTTTTTTTTAGATTTTGAGATATAAGCCATTTATATAGTACACTCCTTAAGTTTTTGTCTGCTCACAATGATATTTTGTCCCTTATATCGGACAGTCACGCTTGACATATCATAAGGGTGTATCAGCATGACGTCATATTTAATGCTCTTTAGACCCCATACTGGAGTATTATAAATAACATTGTTCAGCATAGCAAAATCTTCATTTTCGGTATTTATTTCTAACATACTTTGAGATACTAATTCAACGTACTTCCTCAGTGCTTTCAATTGCTTAGTGTATTTTTAAATTAGCAAAATGTGTAATTTCCCTATGCGGCCCATGTTATTGAGTGATCCAACATGGCATCGACTTTAACATGAATGCGAACACCTTATAAATACGAACATTTTTTTTATTTATATAAATATCTTTCAAGTAACACGAAACAACAAGGAGCTGCCTTCATTATTATTATTAAGAGAGACTATAATATCTTCTTTTTTTAACCCCTAATTTTACTTTAGACGCGCGTTCATTGGCGTTTAAATATTAAGAAACATATACCATATATGGTAATATAATTAATGCCATTTAAATTTATTTATGTACGTACATACCACGCGGTAACATAAACATATAACATACCTATACCATAAAGGTAGTATGTATGTATGTAGTAGAAGTTTCGACTGGCATGCAATGCTGTTTTGACATAACTCACAATACTGTACTCACATACATACATACATACATACAGTACATTGCATTTTGTATTGCAAAGTTCAGTCACGTTCAAGTTTAAGGGTTGTCTTTAGTTCGCTTGTATCTCAAAATCTAAAAAGAAAAACTTCCTAATTTTTTGATGTCACCTCAAACTTAATGATAACAGCTAGGTACCTATGATAAAAATTTCATTACCCGTGACCATCAGATAAGAGAGAAAATAACTTTTAAAATTTACTAAAATTAACATGGCCTTTTATGGGACTAAAACTTCAAAAAATCATAACTCAAAATCTAGCATGGTGACCCCCCAAAATTTTTACATTTTGGAGGTTGCCTTAACCTAATGTATCTCCATGCAAAATTTCAGATTTTTCCTTCTTTACGACTTTTTAGTCAAATCCCGTAGTAGCTGATTTCCAGCCTTAAATAAATGGACTAAATTTTGTTTTGGGAAGATTATTATAATATATATCTAGGAAAAAAAAATCTTTTTAAAAATGCTATGTATTTTATATGTAATGTAAATAAATCATATGTACCGGTATGTACATGTAAATTATGTACATAGTCTTCAATTATATAGATTCTACTTATACATACATACTATGCCTACGGTATGCGGTATGCGCACATAAATATGAAGAATTTAACACTAAAAAAAATACGACCTTTGCTTCAAATTACTGGTACATTTTTTTTTTTTTTTTTTTTTGAAAGTTGTTGTAATCAATCAATAATTTCTCTCGCCAAGGCAAATTTATATGTATCAGATGTATGAATTATATTTTATTTCATATATATATATTTAAAGCAGGTTTTTTTTCTTCGTAGTTAAGAAGTTGAACAACATATTGGGTGGATAAGGCAAAAAGAAAATTACACATCTTTTGCACCAGACCCCCGCCTAGTTTTTTTTTTTTACATCTCGATACAAATGGTAGCAAATTTATGTACATTGGAGTACCGACTCAATGTTGCAAATAGTCTAAAAATTATGAACTTTAATTAAAGTTGAAGATCCCACGATGTTGCATGGCCTATGAAAATGCAAAGGTATGCATACATAATCGAACAAAGAAAAATGTATGCAAATAGCGTAGGTGGTTTTATACGACTATGCACGTATGTAAGTTAAGAACCAACGCCTAAGCTAACACGGGTACTTAAATACATCTTATCTCCAGTTAATATTTAAGTTGCTCACAATACTGTGCCAAAATTAAATGACAAGAAATTTAAAATAACCATAAAAGACGAAAAGACTTACCGTCGGTTCGCTGAATGTCTACGTTAACTCCTGTTTGTAGTCCCAACAATCGATCCATTACTTTACATATAAATTAACTTTACAACACTGGCTATTTACTTTACATTAAAATAATTTGATAATAATGCAGTAAAATTTAGTATTAAACTAAAAAGTAAGTAAATTTTGAGAGTTTCTAAAAAAGTGACAGTTAGTCCCAGACTGCTGGCTGCTCTACAAACGGTAGCGTGCGGTAGCGGCGAGCGGCGGCAGCGGCGGCAGTCGAAACTGGACTAGGTGGCGGCGCGGAGTTTGAATATTTAAACTCCGAAATATCATAAATTTAAATATTCATGCATTAAAATTTTACATTACCATTTAAAATCACCTTAATTATGTCATTAAAACTTAAAAGAAGCTTAATGAAAGCTTTAAAAATTAAAAAAAATACAGTTAAAATTAAATTTAACGATTATTTACGTTATTTAGCTTTACTGCGCATGAGTCAAACAAATTACTGCGCCAGAATACTATTTAGTTCTTCATTTGTTTATTTTGATAATATTTTTTTTTATTTATTAGTCACCTGCTTGAAAAAATGATTTGTGTACAAAGTTTTTATGTTTTTTGTTAATTTTGATTATGATTATTATGGTACAGATCGTGACACCTTCACAGTGGTTGTTTCTGATTATATTCAGTTATTAATCACTTATTAAATTACGGTTTTATGATTTAAAACATGCGTTATTCAGAGAAAGAATTGGCTCAGTTCGGATGCAGTGCTCAGGCTGACCATGAAGGGCGTTTAAATTATCGTCCTCCCAGTGGCAATTTTAGCCAATCTGGTAAATATTTCGTCAGTTTTATCTGTCCAAGCTATACTTTGTATTTTTGTTGTTTTCACTTTTTTTGTGTTATTTTAGGTTTCAAGGAAAGATGGTTTAAACTGAAAGCAAACTTTCTTTTTTATTTCCGCATCACCGAGCTCGGAGTTATTGACAGGAAAGAGGTAAGAATTAAATACATACATACATACCGGTATGTATGTACATAGTGGATTATATAATCTTAATTTAATTATAAAACTTTGACATACACGCGCTTATATATGGTCTTTATACTCAAGTATGTAGTGAAGCTGTCATAGATTTTCAAACGGTTTTTGAATTATGGATTTGCGATTCTTAAGGTTTAGGGTAGCGATGTTGTCGTAAAATTTAATTTAATATCACTTTTTATAGGTTCATAATGAACCAAGGAAGTTTCAAAAGGAAGGGTTAAAATTGGGGTCCAATTATAGATTCATTAGCATTAGGGGGCGGGGCATTTGCGATACTTTGACGCTCTGTTGTGACGAGAGTCTTTAAGATAGAAATTTTTTGATTTCATTTTTGGGTACACCAGCCTGAACTTACTTCGAAGTCATAATAAAAAAATTTCACTCCTACCCTAAAGTAGTACCTTAAATGGAGGTTATTGGTGTTGATACATAATTATTAACAATGAGTTTAAAAAAAACACATTACATTATAAAAAAACTACATCCGTACGTATTGCTGTGCTCACATTGAGTTTTTTTTTTTTTTTTTTTAAATTTAAATTGTTAACTATTTGATCAAAATAACACGCATTCTTATGGAGCTCACTTACAATTCCATTTAGAAAATGCTTGTATATTAGATTTTAGATTTAAGTGAACAAATGCAGACCCAGCTGCGGTGGCTCCCTGTTTCTCCACAATAGTTTCTTAAGATTTCCACTAAATGACTTACTCTGTATCACTGTTCACCAATTTTATTGGCAATCCATTCCAGTCCTTCATCGTCCTGGAGATGAACAAATGCTTTGCATGATTATAGTGTTCCTTACCATTCTACTATATTTCTTATTACGATCACCCCTGTCAACATGGCATACACACATATGAAGAACATATTTACAGCCTTGATATGATTGACTAATAAAGGAAAAAACAGTTTTGAAGCTGACTTTAGGTGATTTTGCTCACACCCTCTTCTGTTTTGACGTAACATGGGTATAGTAATGTAAGTATAGATAACCTATATGTAAGCCAAAGAGGATTGATTCCCGCTGAAAAGTAGTGCAGGTCAGCTGGAGTCAAACGTGTATTGCGGGTCAAAATTACATTGATCAAATGGGCAACACAATATAACTTCCAGGATAAAATAAAATTAAAGGCAACAGAAAATTGAATAACGATATTCTCTTTGGATTACCTATCTATTATAAATACCTTAGTGTAGAGTAAGTAAAAATGGAAGCGTATGTGAGCAAAATCACTTAAAATGGAACTCAAATCAGTTTGTTCCTTTATTAGTGAATTCTGCCAATATCATGTACCAGTCTAGTTTTGAATACATATGTAATTGCTGATGTTTTGATACGTAGCCTGCGGGTGTGTTTGTCTTGGAGAACTTCTCAGTGAAAGCAGAGCTAATACCTGGTGTGCCGTTCTCTTTCTGCATCATGTTTCAAGACGACAACGATAAGAGACATGTGTTCTCCACTAGATCTGAGGAGCAAGTGCAGCAGTGGGTCTCGGTCATCAACACTTGCAGGTAAACACCTTAAAGACATTGGCCAGACATAAGCATTTATATCACGAAGCACTTGATGGGCCTTACCGGTACATAAATAGCTTTATAGTTTGTCTCAAAACCCAACTGTAGCTCCGTAGCAGTGATCAGAAAATTTAGATTTATGTAATCCGCATTAAACTTTTTACTAATTTTTTGCATGTTTCTGACGTCATAAACATGAATAGTCACGCAAATTGCATACTTTACAGTATTTTCACTTTCTCTCGTGGGGCTACATTAACATTCTGGTAAAAATTGTCATTAGTTTTGAAGATCCCATTTGTGTTTATTCATTAAAAAGCACGTGTTGTTTTATGTGGTCTATGGCTTTAAGGCTTGTTTTAGTATCTCAAAATCTTAATAGAAAACGTCAAAACTTTATGATGCCATTTGAAAGTTAACAGTAACAGCTACCTATTATAACATTTTCAGAACCCGTGACTATCAGATTAGAAAAGAAATAATGAAATGAAAATGAAGTCTTGTGGCACAAACACTTAAAAATCATATTTTAAAATCTAGCATTGTGACCCCCCAAACTTTTTACATATCGATGGTGTTGCGGCTAAACCACACTTCTACTTTTCTACTTTCACACATCTACGTTTATCGTGATATACATAAAAACTTGTATCTACATTTATCGCGACAGCAGGTAAAAACATTTCTACGCCTGCTTTCCTATGTAGAAATGTTTTTACCTGTTTTCGCGATAAATGTAGATACAGTACGCGTTTATATGTCTATCGCGATAAACGTAGATGCGTGAAAGTAAGGAAACACACTAAAAGTAGAAGCATGGTTAAGCCGCAACACCATCGATATCCTAATGTATAGGCTGACCATATTATTTAGATGCAAAATCGAGACACTTTGACCATAGAAGAGAGGTAACTTGAGACGTGGGAGTGGGGGCCCCGCCGGAGTTGATTTTTTTTCTTAAAAGGGGGCGTGGTTCCCGATTTTTAAGTGTATTTTGATCGATTTTTAAATGGTCATTATTGAAAAAAACAATTCTAAAAATTAATTTTTCTATAGACAACAATTAAAGAGCTACGTCCACTATTTTTTTTTTTTTTTTTTTTTTTTTTTTTGCTACGCAGTCATTAAATTTTGCTCCAAAAATTGTAATTTCAATAAATATTATAGCATTAATTTTTTTTATTGTATTACCAACTACTTACCCAGCAAATAATTGGTTTAGCAAAAGAAAAGAAAAAAAAAGGGAAATTAATGATTAATAAATTACGACATTTTTATATTAAAATAAATCATATGTGTGTGTTATTTATAGATTTTTTAATTTAATTTTTATTTTTTCTCTTGCTTTGTATTTTTTCCCTTCATGCGAAATCGGGACATTTCAATTTTTAGCCGGGACAAGGGGTCAAAATTGGGATTGTCCCGGGAAAATCGGGACGTCTGGTCAGCCTACTAATGTATCACTTGGCAAAATTTCAGATTTGTCTTTTTTTGCAACTTTTTAGTAAATCCTGTAGTAGCTGATTTCCCGTCTGTATTTGTAATTGCTAATTATTAAATTTGATGTTTTCAGCTATGGACACTGGCGTCGTGAGCTACGCATGCTGCAGAGCAAGATTAAGAGCAGCACAGGCAAAGTGAGTTCATGTTTCAGCTGTCACATTGACATTGTATATTGTAGCTGTTTAGTTGGAGCTATACTGTACAGCTATCTTCAGAAAAACTAATACGTGGTGGGTTTTACTGAACAAAGCAAGGTGTGCAAATATTGAAATGATTGGAGGTATTATGCAACATTTTGGTGATGTCGTGCATTTGCATTTTTGCATTTCTTTAGACATCTGACTTGTTACCTCCCCGAGAGAGAGAGAGAGAGAGAGAGAGAGAGAGAGAGAGAGAGAGAGAGAGAGAGAGAGAGAGAGAGAGAGAGAGAGAGAGAGAGAGATAGGGAGGGAGGGAGGGAGGTTACATTGAGCATTGAGGTGAGGTGAGAGCAAAGCGTCGCTTGCTCAAGCAGCAAACCTCAATGCTCTCTCTCTCTCTCCGTTTTGTTCTTCTGTTCTGCTTTCTTTCCCTCTTGCCTGCATGTTTTGGCTACCTGACTCGGGAGGTAAAAAGGGAGACGTGCAAAGACATGCAAATGCAACACATAACCGATATGTTTCACAAAAAATGATACATTCAGTTTTCATTGGTCGATCATTTCAATATTTGCACACCTTACGGTACATACTCTGTTCAGTAAATCCTACAACGTATTAGTTTTCCTGAAAAGAAGTGTAGACATATAAAATGCATTAAAGGAACAGTGCATTTTGCACTGTCAACAATGTATTTAGTTTTAGGAAGTTAATATATTTTCAAAGTAAAGTTTGAGTTGTACGTAGCTAATACAATATATTTTCAGGACCCACTACTGATGTACCCAGGCTATAACGACAGCTACGAGGCCACCACAGAGAGTATCACAATCTCAGCATTATCTCTCTCACCATCACGTCCAACCAGATCTCACAAGAAGACAACGTCATTCAAGTCTCACTTGACGGCAGACAAGAGTCGTGCTACCAATAAATTTCTGAGCCACGTGCCAGTGTCCAGTACTGGGCTGATGTCTTCTCAGTTTGGTGGGTCAGCAGGCAACCTACCCTCTGCTGTAGCCTTGCCAGCTACTAACCTACCCTCTGCCGTAGCTTTGCCGTCGTCTAGCCCAGCACATGCCGTGGCCTTGCCGTCGTCTAGCCCAGCCCCTGCCATAGCGATACCTCCACCTAGCCCAGCCCCCACCGTTGCCTTGCCTCAAGCTAGGCCAGCAGTTGCCATGTCTCTGCCACCTCCACCAAGACCAAGCAGGGCCAACCAGAGACAAAGACCTGGGGAAGTACCCTTAGTGGCTACCAGATCCGCCCCACCTCCACCAACATCAACTACAAAAAATCTTATTGAATTTTAACTACGTAAGTTATAGACAATTTGTCGAGCTCTCTTGTTGAAAAATGAACAAATACTAAAAAAATTAAGTGAGAAAAATAAATAACTATTTTTAATTTAAGTAGACACTTCTATGGGATTGCAACAAAGAAGTGTGTGAGCAGAAGAGTCAGTTCAAGCATTGTTGCTCACGTCAAAGACAAATCAATTGTCAAGTATTATTATTGCATATTAATTATATGTTGTCAGTAAAACCCACAGTACCTATAGGGTGTGTACGCATGACCTCATTCTGAGTGCTTTTCGATGCTCATCTTGAGTGATGAATAACATTGCTCAGCATAGGACAAACGTAGTTTTTGGCTATTTTCTTTGGTAAATTAGCTATTTTTTGGTCATTATTATTTTTCTTGCATACTTGAGGTACTAATTCAACCTGTTAACAACATCAATGCTCTCAAAAAAATTTCGAAGTATTTTTAAACTGGCAAAATGTGCCATTTGCCTATACTGGCTTATGTTATTTAGTACTCACTTATGACGTCGACTTTAACATGAATGAAACCACCCTATACCAACCGCTGCGATGAAGTATAGGGGGAGCTTTGACGTTAGCTTTCAGTCATTTTACTACGTAGTATTTTAAATTTGACTAGATGGCGCTGCGCTCCTACTGTTTTTTAGCGTGTTTTAAACAAAACAGAAGTTAGCTTCACCAGATTTTTAACAAATTTTAGTATGTGAAGCTAACTTCATTGTATAAATCATGTATAAAAAAAGGACTAGTGGCACCCTCTATTTATATATTAAGTAACAAGCGAAGGTAAAACGATTTAACACGCTTCATCGCAACGGTTGACCTATACTGAGAATGTCAGATCAATGCGCGCTTCAATTGCAACTGGGTGAAGACTGCAGAACTAGACGTGTATAGTAATGTTACTTAATGACGGCTTCTAGTTCTGCAGTCTTAATTCACCCAGTCGCAATAATGGGGTGCATTTGATTTGACATAGCTACATGACTGTATAGCTACTGTCAGTAACATCTAGCAGTGTCGTACGTTAGCAAGATATACGTAGCTAAGTGAAGTCCAGTCCTCTTACTGTACGTATCAACTTGCTACATTTATATTATTGTATTTTATAGTTATTGTAATATGTATAAGATAGAAAATAAACCATATTATAACTACTTGTTTAAACTAAAATAGGTTTAGTTACAGTAATTAAAAATTATTAATTGTAAATTTTCAAGGCATAGAAAACATGAAACACACACATGTTCTTTAAAACAAAATGGGATCTACAAAACTGATGACCATTTTTACCAGAATGTAAAAGTGGCCCCACAAAGAGAGCGTAAAGAAATGTAAAGTATGCAATTTCAGTGACTATATTCATGTTTATGATGTCAGAAACATGCAAAAATTAGTATGAAAATGTGCGGGTTGCATATATAAAATTTTTATGATCCCTGCTGTGGTGCTACAGTTGAGTTTTGAGACCAATTAAAGTTATTTATGTAAGTCCCATCAAGTGTATTGTGATGTAAATGGTAAAGTTTTCATGTTGTCTATGCCTTTAATAGCTAAGATATAGACTGACCGATCAACTAAAATATCTGTCATTTTGATTGACAAAGGAATAGAGTAGAGCAGGCTAGACAAAATATAATGTATATATAATTAGGTGGATACCTGGTTTAAAACTGGCCCGGTTTTTATTGTTTTAGCCGGTTTAAACCACTTTTGAAATAAGTTTTTATAATATGCTCAAAATGTCAAATATAACCAAATAAATGATTGTGAGTAATGATTTTCTCATAAAATAAAAGCAAATTTATGGCTTCCTTTTTTTTTTTTTTTTTTTTTTTTAAATTTATTTTTAAATCATGATCTAAAAAGTATTTAAAAATTAACAATAACCATTTATTAATTGCAAAAAAAAAAAAAAAAAAAAAAAAAAAAAAAAAATATAAGGCTATTGTTTATAATGAATGGATTTAATATTTAATTTATTTATCTCATTTTTTAATTCAAAATAATCAAGTTATCATAAACTCTAAAGTAATTAGGATAATGTGTCCCTAAAATCGTCTAAAGCCATAGAATCTATATTATGATTTTTTTTTCCTTTTAACTTCATTTTAAGGAAAAAGGCACCAAAAAACAGTTTTAGCCAGTGGTTTAAACCAGTAAAAGCTGGTTTAAACCACTGGCTAGGATAAAACTAATAAGAGCCGGCTTTTTGCGAACCCTGCTTAAAAACCAACAGTATAATAGCCCCATAGCAGTGATCAGAAATGTCGATTTATTCAACCCGCACAACATTTTCATACTAATTTTTGCATGTTTCTGACGTCATAAACATGAATAGTCACGCAAATTGCATACTTAACAGTATTATCATGTTATCTCGTGGGGCTACATTAATATTCTGGTAAAAATTGTCAACAGTTTTGAAGATCATGTGGTTTTATGTGGTCTATGCCTTTAAGTGTGAACCTCAGACCTGCAGAAAGCAAAATATCTCCAAATTAGTTCGACAACTTTTTTAAAAAACTTTAGGGGGGTTAAAAAGATATCATGATCTGCGAGCTCCATTTAACTAGTTTATTTATGATTTGAGATAATTAATATTAAAATTTGCATATGATTAGCATTTTTTTTTCAACTTTAAATTTTTTTGGTTCTATAATTTTTTTTAAACTTTTCTGATGTTATACATATTTTCATGCTCTATTGATTACTTTTTGTTTTATATTTATTTAAATTAAAATTAAATTATTTCTGATTTGAGAAAATTAAGTGTCAGTTTGCTCATTTGAATAACATTGGTTTTGAATTTTGCTGCAAAATAAAAATGGTTAAAAACTAATTGTGAGAAATGTATGGGAACTATGAAGAAATTATACTTCAACTTCTATTTTGTAAAAATGAGATGTGTCCAAAAATAATTTTTCAAATATTTTACCATAAGTTTTTTTGAAAAAGGGGGCGTGTCAGGACTGAGGTTAACTGTTAGTTGAGTGATTTTTTAATGGTTTTGGTGAACCTGGTATTTTCTAGGCATCTTACTCAAACTTTTTTTTTTTTTTTTTTTTTTTTTTTTTTGTTGTGATTAAGGGAGTAGGGTATCGACCTTATATCTAAAAAAACTAGAAGTGTTTTGGGTCTAAATTTGGTGTCATCGTGTAGCTAAGGGTCACACCTAGCTGTGATAAAAATTTCATTATGTTTGACCATCCCGAAAAAAAGGAAAAAAATTATTGAAATTAACATTAGGCCTTATGGGCTTAATGGATTTCAAGTGATTTGCTTATAATTTTTTTTTTTTTTTTTTTTTTTTCATTCAATCAAAAAGTTGAAATGCAGGAAAACAAAAGCTTGTAGGCTCAGAAGCTACACAGTAAAAATTTCAGCTCTGAAATTTTATTAAACTCAAGTTATAGCTGCTTCATTGCCCCATAAGAAAGCATATGTTAATTTAAATGTAGACAGAAACACAAAGTCGTCTGCTATCTCTTGTTAGTATTGTTGGGCTGTCAGTTTGTCTATTTTATTACTAAATCTACTTTTGCAACTTCTGCTATTAGGTTAATTTTTGTTTGCATACATCTTACTTATAGCTAATGATCAAGTTACTGAACCAGGCAGCTGGGTTGTCAAGTCCTGCTTGGACTGCTTGCTCATTGGTCTATCAAATACCGGTGCTTTTAGTGATCAAATAAACAATCTGACAGCTCAACAATACTAACTAGTAGCAGACCACTTTGGCTACATTTAAAGCCATAAATCACATAAAACAACATGTGCTTTTTGTTATGTTGGATACTTATTAAGTAATAAGAATAATAATTCGGGTTCACAAGAGGAGTTTATTGGTAAGAACGAGGCATTTATGTAACACAAATGTACAAATACACAGTAGGTTCAGCCATGATGGTATGCGCTCTATCTCTCGAACCATAATGCATTGCTGCATTATAGCGCTGAAGTATAAACATACTTCACGTAACATTACACTTTTTAATGAATAAACACGAAATGGGATCTTCAAAACTAATGACAATTTTTACCAGAATGTTAATGTAGCCTCACGAGAGAACGTGAAAATACTGTAAAGTATGCAATTTAAGTGACTATTCATGTTTATGACTTCAAAAACATGCAAAAATTAGTATGAAAATGTTGTGCGGGTTGCATAAATCGAAATTTCTGATCATTGCTACGGGGCTACTGTTGGGTTTTGAGACAAACTAAAGTTATTTATGTAAATCCCATCAAGTGTTTTGTGATATAAATGCTTATGTTTTTCTCTGGTCTATTCCTTTAACATGCTTTCTTATGGGCCAATGAAGCAGTTATATAACTCAAATTGCAAATAACAAAAAGCATAAAAAAGCTTTCAGAATGACGTCATGTGCACATACCGTATACAAACTTATATAAGAAGACAGCCTTATCGTGTTGTCTGACCCAGTTCCCGTGAGATCACCAAAGTTCAGCAACGTCAAGCGTAGTCAATACTTGGATGGGTGACCGATTGTAAAAAGTTTTGTACTCACTCTAGTGCTGAAGCGTAGCTGTACTCACATGATGGCATGACCATGTGCTCCGTTAATTGAGTTTCTGCCATCATGTATGGCTGTTACAATGAAACACGCACTGGTCCGACCTTACACAGATTTGGTATTTGGAGCCCAAAATAGTGTAAGTGCGGGGTCTACGTTGTGATAAAGAAAGTTGATAGTTAAATGATTTAAATAGCATTCAATTGCTAAAAATACAATACTAATTAATATGTACACAAAAGCCCGTGTGTTGTAACAACAACATGTAAGGGATATTACAGTGCACCCAGTTTCCAAACATCATATTTCATTAATTAACAAAGAGTTAATTGTCTGTTAATCCAAGGTCCCAGGCAGCTACTGCTCACTCGATCACTTCCCCTAATGGTCCAATATAATGTATCTCTGTTTTATTACTATTATATATCGCTTCTCACAATTCATTAAGGCCATACAGAATCTACTTTAAAAAATAACAAAAATTGAAACCTGCACTTTACTAGGTTGGGAAATCTACACGAATGCATACAATATAGCGTAATTGGTCTTAAATTAAAGGCAATACAATATTATTTTACAGGAATGTGTTAAAAAAATGTATTGCAAAATTTGACTCCGTGGCAAGGAGAAACGTTTTGCAAAGTCGCAATTTTTACTACAGTGTTAAGAGAGCTCGTTTTTAGCAGGCGATATCTCTATTAATATTAAAGATAAATCCATAGTGTAAGCGAGGAAAATTATCCTCATATCTTCCTATTTATGAATATCAAAGAAAAAAAATTTAAAATAAAAATTACAGGCGTAATTCAATTAGCTGTAAAAATGTAGCCAAAAACCAACGGCTTAACTTATATGAGTGAAAATGATAATAGAAGCGTAGAAGCGGTAATGAAGAATGTAAAAGACTTTTATTTTGAAAAAGTTGAATTAGAAACCAATTTACAATTTTAAAAAAATTACGCATGTCAAAGTTAGGTAATCATACTATAGATACTCCCCTTACGCCTTGACTCTTCATTTCCCCTCACTTCCAAGCTTGATGCATTTCCCTTTCCGACCGCATGCAAATGTTTTTCTACCTAGTAAAGGAGAAAAAAAAGTTTTTCTGTCTATACTGCCTATTCTCACTTCAATCACTTGAAATATTACAAAATATACGTTTATGTTATAATAATTTGCATTTCCTATCACTTTTTTTTTGTATGGTTTATAATAATACAAGTAATTTTTCCTATACTTTTCAATTTTTATAAGCTATTGAATTATTAAAAATGTCATAATTTTTTTCATTACTATACTTGATCACAATACAATATAAATATTCTTATATTGCTTGATTTTTCCCGATATTTATTAATCTTGCTATTTCTTTCAATAAAACAGTAAAAAAAAATACTGTTTTGAATTATTTTAGGTCATTATCTGTACCAATTATCTGTATTTTTTACATTTTTAAACTTTTAATTTGAAAATAAATTTAAAGGAAAAAAAAAACATTTCTTGATGAATTGCACAATATAATCCATAACTGTGTATATTAATTCATATTTTGCATAAATTGTTTTAAAAAATCTGAGCGAATTACGGTTATTCAAAAAAAAAAAATACATAGATTCCAAAATAGACACGGTACACTATGTTATTTCGAGTCAATAGTTTAAGTTTTGATTAATTTTTGTAATAGCGGTGGTTGTCATGATGTTTTCATTTCCATGCATGTCACTTGCACGCGTCTCAGGTACATCGCATCAATGTGATATAAAAAAAAAAGAGTTTTCTAGTTTCAAAAACAGCTTCTTCCATTTTCAACAAAGGTAAAATCTTACCTGATAGTGATATGAAACTCACCTCTATTAAAAATGGAAGAAGCGGATCTTTGGTCACCATCGCAACATTTTTGTGCGATACGCTCAGTTCGATGCTTTCTCGTCAGCCACTATTACTTTGCTTCAATAACATTGAAGCTCCACGTCGTGTAACGCAGACACATATAAATATAAAATATATAAATATAAAAATATAAAAAAAAAAATTTTGAAAAAGAACTATTGAAGTCTAGCTTGATGTTTAAATAATATACGCACATAAAGAAATTTAAAACAATTCTTGCTTCCAATTGAAGCAAATTGCGTTTATATTACTATATTTATGCAAACAATTAATATGTGAGCTTTGTTTTCGTTCTCTAAATAGAAGTTTTTCTTAAATATTGTTACTACAAATATTTAATTTCATATAATATGGTGAATTACCATTTATAAATAAGAAAAAATCTAAAAAAAATTATGTTTAATTATAATTAATTCCACTGCAATCTATGTGAAAACGTTTAAAATAAAGCTTTGTACTATAGTAAAGAACAAAAAACAAATTATTTCATTATTATAATTTAGTTCCTTTCAACTTAAAAATAAATTCTATCTTAATAAATTTCATGTAAATTAAAAGGAAAGAAATTACATACGAAATGGTTACTGACATTTAATTACAACCCCCCTGCCCCCCCCCCCCTAAAAAAGGAAATATAAAAAGTAATTAACAAATTCAAACAATGAAAAAAAATTACTAATTGTATTGTGGTTTAATCATTAAAAGAAGGTTTATGACATTGTTAATAATTTAATATTTTATACAAATTATAAAGTATATAGGAAAAATTATTTGTATTATTATGAACCATACAAAAAAAAAGTGATAGGAAATGCAAGTTATTATAACATAAACGTATATTTTGTAATATTTCAAGTGATTGAAGTGAGAATAGGCAGTATAGACAGAAAAACTTTTTTTTTCTCCTTTACTAGGTAGAAAAACATTTGCATGCGGTCGGAAAGGGAAATGCATCAAGCTTGGAAGTGAGGGGAAATGAAGAGTCAAGGCGTAAGGGGAGTATCTATAGTATGATTACCTAACTTTGACATGCGTAATTTTTTTAAAATTGTAAATTGGTTTCTAATTCAACTTTTTCAAAATAAAAGTCTTTTACATTCTTCATTACCGCTTCTACGCTTCTATTATCATTTTCACTCATATAAGTTAAGCCGTTGGTTTTTGGCTACATTTTTACAGCTAATTGAAGTACGCCTGTAATTTTTATTTTAAATTTTTTTTTCTTTGATATTCATAAATAGGAAGATATGAGGATAATTTTCCTCGCTTACACTATGGATTTATCTTTAATATTAATAGAGATATCGCCTGCTAAAAACGAGCTCTCTTAACACTGTAGTAAAAATTGCGACTTTGCAAAACGTTTCTCCTTGCCACGGAGTCAAATTTTGCAATACATTTTTTTAACACATTCCTGTAAAATAATATTGTATTGCCTTTAATTTAAGACCAATTACGCTATATTGTATGCATTCGTGTAGATTTCCCAACCTAGTAAAGTGCAGGTTTCAATTTTTGTTATTTTTTAAAGTAGATTCTGTATGGCCTTAATGAATTGTGAGAAGCGATATATGTATGTATTATTAGACACAAAAAGTCGATTACTTCTTTATAATTATATAATTGTTGAAGCTAAGTATAATATATATTTGTATCAAATATTATGTTCAACCTATTGTTATATACTTGAAATAAAGTTGATGTTAGAATGCTACAGAAGTCCACTTTATTTAACACAATAATCACCTCTCTCTCTCTCTCTCTCTCTCTCTCTCTCTCTCTCTCTCTCTCTCTCTCTCTCGACTATGCTAAGTTATAACTAGCAATTACATAATTATAAAAACTTGAGACATATTGTTTCAGAGAAAAGGATAAACAAAAAATCACAAAAGTTATGCTGTAGTGTATAGTTAAAGGAATAGACCAGAGAAAAACATAAACATTTATATTACAAAATACTTGATGGGATTTACAAAAATAACTTTAGTTTGTGTCTCAAAATCCAACAGTAGCCCCGTAGCAGTGATCAGAATATTCTATTTATGCAACCCGCACAACATTTTCACACTAATTTTTGCATGTTTCTGGCGTCATAAACATGAGATTTTACGCAAATTGCATACTTTACAGTTTTTTCACGCTCTCTCGTGGGGCTACATTAACATTCTGGTAAAAATTGTCATCAGTTTTGAAGATCCCATTTCGTGTATATTCATTAAAAAGTACATGTTGTTTTATGTGGTCTATGGCTTTATTATGTCATGTGGTTTTACAGTTAATAATTATGCTGTACTACATAACTATTTTGCTATTTAAAGCACTTGTCAACTTACTTTTTTATCATTTAGAATACTAGACTGTTAATTACCATACCTTATTATTATCCATGAATTAGACACCAACACATTGATTTAATATTTATTTTAATTTTGACAGTTATATATCACGTATCTGACGTAACACACGCCAATCACAGTCATCGCTCTGGTCACGTAATAAAATTAAGCCCCTCCCTCAAGTTCTTTACCCCTATCACGGCCCCATCAGTACATTGTGACGTCAGATGCGTGAAATAACAGCTAAAATAAAAACAAACGAAAATAAATACATAATCAACGTGTTGGTGTCTAATTCATGGATATCAAGGTATGGTAATTATCAATCTAGTATTCTAAATTATAAAAAAGTAACTTGATAAAGGCTTTAATTAACAGTCACTATACAATACAGCATAAATTATGTTGCTATCAATAATAAGTACTACAATTGAGCTTTTATAATAATTAAATTTTTATTTATTTTCTTTGTGCACAGTTTTTTTTAATTAAAAAAGTAGTTAAATTTTTTTTAATCTCCTTATAGTTGATTTATCAATTTAAGGAAAAAACCATCGCGGTTAGGATCAATGATAAAGAAAAGGATAGAAAAACCAGCAAGGGCCTTACCACAGTAGAAGTTCTATGGAGAGGTCGAGGTCTTGCATGGCACAGTATAATGTTATATATCCGAGGCCGTGGCGCAGTGGTAGCGTGTCTGCTTCGTGTGCGAAGGGTCACTGGTTCGACTCCCAGGCTGTGCGGCTTTTACAAGGCCGTGTATGCTGGCGGAGTGCACTTGTGATCTTTGCATATGAGGTTGATGCGTGTGCTATTGTGTCATGAGTCATCGGTAGGAGAGGTGTGTATGCCTGTGTGTATGCATGTCTCCGATCGTCCTGATGTAGGCAGTAGTGACCCTACATCACGCAATAGAGAGAATCTCGGGACGGTTCACCATTTCACTCATATTTCCTGCCTATCCATTCATCATCACCTATAACCAAACTTGCTGTGCCCTAGATAACACAAGAACAATTTGCAACCAAGGTTGACTGGACACAAAATGTGTATGGATTCTCAGAGTCTTTTCCAGTAACCTCATGGGGTATTAGCTTCTCTTCTGTATAGCCCATGAAAGATTGTATAATAATTACAATCACAATATTAAAAGACACTGCTCAGTGATGTGCTCAAGTAATTTTCTCTTTTGATTGATAATGTCATTATCATATGACGAAAGCTCTCAAGTTATAAAGAAATTTTTATAACATTATACTGTGCCATGCAAGACCTCGACCTCTCCATAGAACTTCTACTGTGGTAAGGCCCTTGCTGGTTTTTCTATCCTTTTCTTTATCATTGATTATAGTTGATTTATAAATAAATATAATTAATTAATAAATAACATAACATTGGTAAACACTAGACATATTCATCTACAAAGTAAATCACAGATCTGTTTTATTAAGTAGAGGTGGTACATAGTGCATATAGCTAGGAGTGGTACATTGCTCACTGGGGTGGCACCACACTGGAGCACATATGGTCCAGCATAGGACAAACAATCATCATTTTTAGTCACTTTTCATCAGGGTTCGCAAAAAGCCGGCTTTTATTAGTTTTATCCTAGCCGGTGGTTTAAACTGGCTTTTACTGGTTTAATAAACCACTGG
This sequence comes from Ecdyonurus torrentis, assembly GCA_949318235.1. Taxonomy (NCBI): domain Eukaryota; kingdom Metazoa; phylum Arthropoda; class Insecta; order Ephemeroptera; family Heptageniidae; genus Ecdyonurus; species Ecdyonurus torrentis. The sequence goes on from OX439130.1 coordinate 4,537,383, forward strand.
CTAAAACTGTTTTTTGGTAGCCTTTTTCCTTAAAATGAAGTTAAAAGGAAAAAAAACTCCTATATAGATTCTATGGCTTTAGACGATTTTAGGGACACATTATCCTAATTACTTTAGAGTTTATGATAACTTAATTATTTTCAATAAAAAAATAAGATAAATTAATTAAACATTAAATCCATTCATTATAAATTTTAATACTTTTTAGCTCATAATTTAAAAATAAATTAAGATTTTAGAAAAAAAAAGCTTTAAAACCCATAAATTTGCATTTATTTTATGAGAAAATCATTACTCACAATCATATTTATTTGGTTACATATTATATTTTGAGCATATAAAAACTTATTTTAAAAGTGGTTTAAACCGGCTAAAACAATAAAAACCGGGCGGTTTAAACCAGGTTTAAACCAGGTTTTAACCACCTGGTGGCTAAAACTTGCCAACCCTGCTTTTCATACAGAAATTATCATTTTTCTAAGGTTAGTTAAAGGAATGGACCAGAGAAATAAATAGTATTTATATGACAAAACACTTGATGGGACTAACATAAATAACTTTAGTTTGTCTCAAAACCCAACTGTAGCTCCGTAGCAGTAATCAGAAATATCGATTTATGCAACTCTCACAACATTTTCATACTAATTTTTGCATGTTTCTGACGTCATAAACATGAATAGTCACGCAAATTGCATACTTTACAGTATTTTCACGCTCTCTCGTGGGGTCACATTTACATTCTGGTAAAAATTGTCATCAGTTTTAAAGATCCCATTTCATGTTTTTTTCATTAAAAAGTACATGTTGTTTTATGTGGTCTATGGCTTTAAGTGTAGGTGCATAACATAACAAATTATTATTCAATTTTTGGTGCTTGACAACAAAAGCACAAAAAGTTACATAATTAACCCCCCAACCCATTTTAAAGGAATAGACCAGAGAAAAACTAGGCATATAAACATATCACAAGCCATAGATCACATAAAACAACAACTTTTAGGATCTACAAAACCTATAACAATTTTTACCTGAATGTTAAATGTTAATGTAGCCCGACGAGAACGTGAAAATACTGTAAAGTATGCAATTTGTGTGACTATTCATGTTTATGATGTCAGAAACATGCAAAAATTAGTGTGAAAATGTTGTGCGGGTTGCATAAATAAAATATTTCTGATTACTGCTAGGATGCTACTGTTGGGTTTTGAGACCCATTAATGTTATTTATATAAGTCCCATCAAGTGTTTTGTGATATAAATGCTTTATATAGGTAATGTTTTCCATCCAGTAAGGTAAATTATGTTTATTTTCTATACTTATGTTGTTGTAGGGGTTTTGCTAGTTGTCTATTATAGGGTGGTTTCATTCATGTTAAAGTCGACGTCATAAGTGAGTACTAAATAACATTGGCTGGTATAGGAAAATGACACATTTTGCCAGTTTAAAAATACTTTGCAATATTTTAGAGAACATGATGCTGTTAACAGGTTGAATTAGTACCTCAAGTATGCAAGAAAAATAATAATGACCAAAAAAAAGCTTATTTTCCAAAGAAAATAGCCAAAAACTAGGTTTGTCCTATGCTGCGAGCAATGTTATTCATTACTCAAGAAGAGCATCGAAAAGCACTCAGAATGACGTCATGCGTACACACCCTGGTACATAGTTGTCATAAACATTAATTAAAAAGAATCAACAAGATGAATAACATTAATATATATAACACTTGAGCATGGTTCAATGTTTCTATCACCAACGCCATTCTCACTTTATTATTTATTATTATTTTTGTAGCTTTGCACAATGTCGGTGCTATAGACCCCTTGCACATCCTTGCGCTTTGTCGCCATGTTAGTGGTGCCTAATGCATTGTCCAGCATAGGGGAAACATCATTTTTCCTAATTTTTCACATAAAAAATAGTTTATTTACACTCAACAAATTTTTCTCATATCCTTTGAGCTTATTAGGAGCTAGAAATAAGGCTTTGATTGAGGTTTGAAGCTTCTTTTGCTATTAAAAAAATAAAAATGATGTTTTTCCTGTGCTGGCCTATGTATTCCTGACCAACAAAATGGCGGCTCTTAAATATGAGTGCAAGCGGTCTATATTCTATGCAACAAAATTTGGAGGCCATATGCAGATAAGTTTATAACTTTCCTGCAAAAAAAAAAATTAATTTTATATTGTTGAATTTTGATGCACAGACTAAAAATCTGCCCCGTGAAGGTTGCAAAAAATTTATAACGTGAAATATTTACTGTAGAAATACTGCACAAAATTATGTATGTACTTAAAATATAATAATAAAAATAAATATGTAAATGCATCTTTAAATCCCTTGTCAACTAACTGTTTTGTCATATAGAATACTAGATTGATAATTACCATACCTTATTGTCCATGAATTAGACACCAACACATTGATTTTGTATTTATTTTCATTTTGACGGTTATTTCACTCATCTGCCGTCACAATGTACAGATGGATCCGTGATAGGAGTAAAGAACTTGAGGGAGGGGCTTAAATTTATGACATGACCAGAGCTGTGATTGTGATTGACGGCAGTACATTGTTACATCAGATAAGTGAAATAACCGTTAAAATGAAAATAAATACAAAATCAATGTGTTGGTGTCTAATTCATGGATAATAAGGTATGGTAATTATCAATCTAATATTCTAAATGATAAAAAAGTAAGCTGACAAGGGATTCAAGCTTCAACACTATATGTAAGACTCACAAAGTCATAGTAGAGGAACTTTGCATGTATTTAGTTATTTATTTGTGATGTGACCACCTCATTGCACTTTCACCTCACTTTGTCTCAAGGCTCCACATTCTCTAATATGATAGTGCGACCATTGTCACTAGTGCAGGTACTCACTTAATTAATGTCAAAGTCACTTTGTCTCAAGGCTCCACATTCTCTAATATGATAGTCCGACCAATGTCACCTGGCCCTAGTGCAGGTATCTCCGCAGCGTACTCACTTGTAGCCCACAGATATAAATCTAATGTTCTCTCTGCACACTCAGCAATGAAGCGTATGAATGGTCGTGTGTCGCCAGCGTTGGCCACTTCCAGGTACTCATAGTATCTGAAAATACAATCAATGTTAATTTACATATCTGTTACATGAGCTACTTGATGCACTGCTTACTTTAGCTTGTATTGAAGGTTAAAGCATTATTCACATGACGCGTAAATTTGACGCGCGTCAACGTGCGTCGACGCGCGTAACAAAGCTGGAACAATGTAAACAAATATATGAAAAAACATATGAACGGCTCGTTCACATGTAATTTTCAAAAACTATGTGAACGGCTCCATTTGTTTACAATGTTCCAGCTTTGTTACGCGCGTCGACGCACGTTGACGCGCGTCAAATTTACGCGTTATGTGAATAATGCCTTAGTGTGTCAGCTAACATTAACATCCTGTCTCTAAACTTTATAACATTGCGCGCGGTAACATGCTTTAAGAGCAAAGTAGTGTACCGACTGATATGTCGCAAAGTAGACGGTCGTTAATTATAATACTAACACAAAGTAAGCAAGAAATGTTACTTAAAGGCGTAGAACACCTTGAACAAAAAAACTTGCCTAATATCCTAACATACCCAATATCAACTTTAATTTTGGCCGGAGTCATTGATTTCTAATTTATTTTCCATTTACAAAATGTCAGTTGCAGGTTTACTACGTCACAGCTCGCCTAGTCCACGCGCGTGGAAACAAGTGAGCTGTGACGTAGTAAGCCCGCAACTGACATTTTGTAAATGGAAAATAAATTAGAAATCAATGACTCCGGACAAAATAATGTTGATATTTGGGTATGTTAGGATATCAGGCAAGTTTTTTGTTCAAGGTGTTCTACGTCTTTAAAAGTTTAGCTATGTCAAACATGTGAAAATACAATCAAATAGTTAAGTTATTACACTTTTATGATTATATGCAAATCTGGAAATTCAAAATAGATACTTTTTTTAAATTAAAAATGGTATTAAAACTTTTTACAGAAAAAAAAAAAAAAAAAAAAATGCTGGATTTTAATTGAAAATTATAGTGTCTGTTTTGTTGGAAATAAAGAATGTACATAGAATCATTGTTAAAGTATATATTTTTTTCTTGATTTCAGGTCCAAGGTGGTCACCTTCTACATTAATAGTTTATTGAAGACATAGACCACATAAAACAACATGTTCTTTTTAATAACTAAACACAAAATGGGCTCTACAAAACTGATGATAGTTTTTACCAGAATGTAAAAGTGGCCCCACAAGAGAGCGTGAAAAAACTGTAAAGTATGCAATTTCTGTGAATTTTTCTGTTTATGACGTCAGAAACATGCAAAAACTAGTATTGAAAATGTTGTGCGTGTTGCATAAATCAAAATTTTCTAATCACTGCTACGGCGTTACAGTTGGGTTTTGAGACCAATTAATATTATTTATGTAAGTCCCATCAAGTGTTTTGTTATGTAAATGATAATGTTTTCATGTTGTCTATGCCTTTAATAAAAGTAGCTCACCAAAGTTGGCAATATTTACTACACACACTTTCATATATGTTTTAAACTACTACAAAATTTTACTAATTAGTAATACAATTAGAAACACTACACAAAGTTCACCCCTATGTTTGAATACGTCATTAGAAACAGCAAAAATACCCTAGATAAACTTAGCATAGGCAATTACCTGCAAAATTGAAGTTTTATTTACGTAATAAAAGAAGAAATAACAAATTTAAATTCTCAACCCTTTGCCGACTGTGACGTCATTTGTTTACATCTGAATTTTGATTGTCTTCTGGATTTCATACAACCGCTACAAATGTAGAAACAACAACGACAACAATGGCCGCCTTTCAACAATCGGATCGTCTGAAATCCAGAAGACAATCAAAATTCAGATGTAAGCACAGTCGTATAAACTCAGATGTAAAGTCGGCAAAGTGTTAAGAATTTAAATTTTTTATTTTTTTCTTAATATTAATAAGTTTCAAATATTCTAGCTTGAGCTAGTTAAGTACTGATGAGTCCTAGGTAAAGGACGAAACCGGTCTAAGGCAAAAAGTAAGTCTGATGCTGTTTTATAATGTTGTGTCTTTGACGTAGTGTGAGAACGTGAGATGCTAGGCACATCGTATTTTATTTTGACACTATATCCATCACTTTAACGTCTATTTTTTAACTAGCTCAAGCTAGAATATTTGATCCCTAGTCCCAATTTACTATTTAAATTAGAGAATTTTCGCCTTTTATTAATTTTCAATTCAACATGCTCTAATCTCTACTAACTATTTTCTAAATATTTTTTTTAAACTTATTAATACTAACAGCGATGGTTTTTTCCTAATACGCTTTTTCTTTTCTTACATCAATAAAACTTCAATTTTGCAGGTAATTGCCTATGCTAAGTTTATCTCCTACTTTTGCTGTTTCTAATGACATATTCAAACATAGGGTTTAAGACTTGCTCACTATGGCAAATATTGTACTAAGTCCAGCATGAGGTGGCTTGCTCACTGACCTCTGTCTCTCTTGCTTGGGCACAATGACAGGTGGATACCCAGCCTGCATCAAGATCAGGTTCATAAGCAGTCGACTGGTACGACCATTGCCGTCAGTGAAGGGATGAATGTAGACCAGCTTGTAGTGTGCCAGCGCTGCGTAGCGTATCGGGTGCAGCTGCAACGCTTCGTTTGACCTCAGCCAGCTGACCAACTGCCTCACTTGCAAGGGAACGTCCGAGGGCGGGGGAGGCGTATGTCCTCCCACGTATACCTGCGTACGTCTCATCATCCCGGCTTGGTCAGGCTCTACAAAACCCATCACTCTGCGGTGTATCGCCAAGATGTCTTCGACTTCTAACTGACCAGGGGGGCGTCCTCGTAGCAGTGTATCTGCAGCACAGAGCAGTGTTATCACACACTAAGGCTCATTAACAACAATACCTACCAAAGCATCAGCAATATGTATATTTCAACACAATTAATAGTTTTATCACATGAAACTTATTGTCAATAGCCCAAGTAATAAAAAATAATTAAGAGATGTGACTTTTAAGAATGAGGAAGGTGAATTTTTTTAACCCCCACTTTTTATGACATTTTTGAAAAGAGCGTTAAAAATTTTTGAGGCGCTATTTTTTCTTAAAACGATTGGAGCATGGGAAGTATTTTTAATTAATTTTTGAAAATCGTCCTAAAGAGACTCTGACGTCATCAATCGGGCATTTATTTCGGAAAGTATTGACCGTAGAAGGTTCAGTAGCCAGTTTTTTGAAATCCTGACGACAAGCTGATTTCATTCAACTGGTTACTGAACCTCGAACGATTAGTATTTGCCGAGAAAAAAGTGGAATGATGACGTCAGAGTCTTTTTAGGGCGATTTTCAAAAATTAATTAAAAATACTTCGCATGCTCCAATCGTCCTAAGAAAAAATAACGCCTCAAAATTCTTTAAAGCTCTTTCCAAAAATATCATAAACTCAACAAAAAAATTTCAATTCACCTTCCTCATTCTTTGACGTAGAGTGGCCTTTCTTTGATTGGGTCACTGCGCCCTTTCAAGTGGCCTTACAAAAGACCAGTGGCCTCATCGACGAAGGCCACTCTACTTTGTAAGGGGCGTGATGCCTCATCGAGCGGCATTTAATTTAAAAGGCCACTCTACTTTGGAGGAATCTCAAAATTCACGTCTCTTTATTATTTTACCTATAGAGGTAAGAAAAAGAAGAATCTCTATTGAGGTAGGCAGTAACAATTAAAGTTGCACCAAGCATTGGTCGTGTCAAATATAACTTAACATAAATTATTTATTGTAAAATATTTTATAGGCTGGTTTCATTCATGTTAAAGTCGACGTCATAAGTGAGTACTAAATAACATTGGCCGGTATAGGAAAATGGCACATTTTGCCAGTTTAAAAATACTTCGCGTTTTTTTTGAGAGCATTGATGCTGTTAACAGGTTGAATTAGTACTTCAAGTATGCAAGAAAAATAATAATGACCAAAAAATAGCTACCGGTAATTTTCCGAAGAAAATAGCTAAAAACTACGTTAGTCCTATGCTGAGCAATGCTATTCATTGCTCAAGAAGAACATCGAAAAGCACTCAGAATGACGTCATGCGCACACACCCTATAGGGTCTATGCATTCATGTTAAAGTTGACGCCATGTTGGATAACTCAATAACATGAGTGGCATAGGAAATAAAATCATTTTGCCAGTTTTAAACCACTATGCAATATTTTTGAGAGCATTGATGACGATGTAAATATGTTGAATTAGTATCTCAAGTATGTGAGAAAAATAACAATAACAAAAAATTAACCGATTTCCCGAAGAAAATAAGCTTAAATGAAGTTTGTCCTATGCTGAGCAATGTTATGTACTACTCCAGTATGGCCTCAAAGCGCAATAAATATGACGTCATCCACATACACCCTAAAGTTAAACACACAGATAGAGTAGGAAAACATATATTTATAATGGAAAGATACGCGATTTTTTCCTAAAGTTTATTAAATTAATCAATTAAAGAAAAAAAACATTGCAGTTAGGATCAATAATAAAGAAAAGGATAGAATTACCAGCGCTGGCCTTACTTAGCACAGTAGAAGTTGTATGGAGAGGTCGAGGTCTCGCGGGGTACAGTGTTTTGTTAAAATAAAGTTTGTTTTATACTGCAATGAGAGCTTTCGTCATAATGTTAATGACAGTACAATACAAGACACTGCTCAGTGATGTGCTCAAGTAATTCTGTTCTTTGATTGATAATGTCATTAACATTATGACAAAAGCTCTCAGTTATAAAACAAACTTTATTATAACAAAACACTGTGCCATGCGAGACCTCGACCTCTCCATACAACTTCTACTGTGCTAAGTAAGGCCAGCGCTGCTAATTCTATCCTTTTCTTTATTATTGATTTATTGAAATAAATTAATATAACAATAAGAATACAACACAATGAATTACACAACAACAACAATAAGTACAATAAATAAAACATTGTAATGAAGTTTGAGAAAATATATTATGATCAGTATAATATTCCACTATATAATATTATCATTGGAGAGCGGAAAAATAGTCTCTTTTTTTTCATCAAAATAGTCTTCAGAATTGAAAAATATCAATGATAAAGAAAAGGATAGAAAAACCAGCAAGGGCCTTACCACAGTAGAAGTTCTATGGAGAGGTCGAGGTCTTGCATGGCACAGTATAATGTTATAAAAGTTTCTTTATAACTTGAGAGCTTTCGTCATATGATAATGACATTATCAATCAAAAGAGAAAATTACTTGAGCACATCACTGAGCAGTGTCTTGTCTTGTACTGCCGTGTTATGCTCTTGCTGGTTTGGAGTTGGTGGAGAGGGGTGGGGGTGTAGTAGGGAATCTGGGAAGGAGTGTGAATGAGTGAGGGAAGGAGTGAGTGAGGGAAAGGGAAAAGGTGGGGAGGGGAGCGGGAATAGGGTATATTTTTGAAATATGTTAGCGAATATTAAGTCCAGGCAGCCCTTGGGCTTTTCTGGATCTTAATATATGTTGATATGCTAATTCATATTGTCGTAATGTCGCATAGTTGGCTGGGCCCGGAATAGTGCGAAGTATTGTTGATTTATAACATAATTGGAAATTTGATTATTTATTTGAAAATTTCCAATTATGTTATAAATCAACAATACTTCGCACTATTCCGGGCCCAGCCAACTATGCGACATTACGACAATATGAATTAGCATATCAACATATATTAAGATCCAGAAAAGCCCAAGGGCTGCCTGGACTTAATATTCGCTAACATATTTCAAAAATATACCCTATTCCCGCTCCCCTCCCCACCTTTTCCCTTTCCCTCACTCACTCCTTCCCTCACTCATTCACACTCCTTCCCAGATTCCCTACTACACCCCCACCCCTCTCCACCAACTCCAAACCAGCAAGAGCATAACACGGCAGTACAAGACAAGACACTGCTCAGTGATGTGCTCAAGTAATTTTCTCTTTTGATTGATAATGTCATTATCATATGACGAAAGCTCTCAAGTTATAAAGAAACTTTTATAACATTATACTGTGCCATGCAAGACCTCGACCTCTCCATAGAACTTCTACTGTGGTAAGGCCCTTGCTGGTTTTTCTATCCTTTTCTTTATCATTGATCCTAACCGCGATGGTTTTTTCCTTAAATTGAGAATTGAAAAATAGTCTAAAAATAGTCTCTAAAAATAATAATACAAAAAAGAGCTATACGTACAATGCTCTTTAAAAAAAGAACAGACTCATGCAAACCCTTATTTCAATTATTAGGAATCCTTCCATTCCCCTGTCTGTATATCTTTGAATGTGCAGTGTTTGTTAAAAAACAAGAGTCAAGATTTCGTGAACATGAAACCAAACATGGCCATAGTACACGATACATATCATGACCTGAACATATTGCTCCGAAATACTGCAGGTTGGAGATGTACCGTCAGGGCCCATTTATGTCATGTGCACTTATATATAATAACTTGTCCTCTGATTTGAAATCAACTTCATGTATTAAAATGTTTTCTCATAAACTAAAAATATATCTTCTGACTAATTGCTTTTATAGTCTTAAAGAATACTTCCAATGTAAGTTGAATGAGGAAAGTTAAGTGAATTGATTGATTTTAATACGAATGCATGATGTATATATGTATGACCATATATAATATGTATATTGAGTTGTAAGTTTGTATCTTATATTTTTAGTATGTAACCTCTAGTATGTAAAAAAGTTGTCAATTCCATTATAACCTAAACAAATGTGATTCTGTTATTGCATGTTGATTGTAGGAGACTGGAAATAAAGATATTTTGAATTTTGAATTTTGAATAAAATAGTTGGAAAATAGTCTTTGAAATTTATATAGCTCATACATATAGTGTCTTTATTTATTAGTATAACATGTCTCAATTTATCTGTTTTCTGAATGGTCTCAAAAAGAGTGCCTAAAAAAAAAAAAAAAAAAAAAAAAAAAAAAAAAAAAAAAAAGTTTGTTCTAGAGTCTAAAAAAATTACGTCGGTCTAAAAATTACATTGTCTAAATAATAAAAAAAAACTTCAAAGACCACTTAAAACTTTTTTTTTTTTAAGGTGAATTATAAACACAAAATAAAGAAGATTTGGTACTTAAAAATTTAATTATGTCAAACACGTGAAACATGATCAAATATTTAAGTTATTCCACTTTAAAGATAACATGTAAATGTGGAAATGCAAATTTGAGTGGAAATTTGTAGTCAAATAAGAAACTTTTTGAAAATTAAAATTATTATTGAATTAAAACTTTTCGTAACAAAAAAAAATAATAATAATTTAAATTTACTCGATTTTATTTGAAAATTATAGTGTTCCAACAAAACATGTTGGAAATAAATCATGTAAAAAAAAATATTGTGAAAATATGGTTCACTTTTAGCGATTTCCAGTCCAAGTTGGTCACGTTCTACGTCAATTTTACGTTATTTTTGTCAGAAATAGCAAAAAACATTGAAAAAAGGCAAAATAGTCCGAAAAGTCTGGAAAGTCCAAAATAGTCTCGGAGACTAAAATAGTCGCTAAATAGTCTTTTTTAAATTTTGTACATAGGCTTGAAATCGTGTGATTCGATGACATTTTTAGTAAAACCCTTAATTGTCTCCAAATTGACAATAGTCTAAAGACTATTTTCCGCTCTCTAATTATCATAAACACATAGTATAGGCCTAGGTATATGTCCAGTGTATAGCACATGCATAGTGCAGGGAACACTAATACGTTGATGTTTTCTATTTTTAAGTTTTTATCAAAACAGGATCTTAAAGTATTCTTTGTAAAAAAAAAAAAATTTAAGCAAAAAAGTTTAAACAAAAAACATCATATATGTACATTTTAGATGTACATCATTTATGTACATTTTAGATGTACATTTATGTACATTTTAGATGGCATATTGTCATACATTTAAACATATGTATAAGAAAATATTATATGGTAATTTTAACTGCATATTATATTTTCTATCTAGTATTCCCCCTCCCCCCAGAATCTAGTGATTATTTGAAGTATTTTTATGGCATTCTCTTACAGTATTCCAGGCCAAAGGCTAACACAGGTACAGCTCCGGCCAAAAGTTCCCGAACGATTTGCATAGGCAACCCACAACCACACTATGTTATCTTTATGAGAAACTTTCAACTTTTGTCCAGAGCTGTACAAAAATATAAACTGAAGACAAACTTGATGTAGTATGTACTTACTATTGAGGTATTTGAGAGCTGCATCCAAGCCTAGGATTTCTCCATGCTCGACCAGACTTTTCCCCGCGACCGCCATCCTCGTCTCCAGTATGACCCTGGTCTGTGCCAGGCTCATGGTGTTACCCTCCAGCCCAACAGTGTGATATACATGCTGGAAATAAGCCTCTTTCTTAGCTCTCCTTAGAGCAGTGTCTAAGGCGGGGATCCTGGCAAGTGTGTTGCGCTTGTCGTCAATACGACGTAGGTTATCTTTGTCAAGAGCATCTACCACCGGGGAGGTCCTCTGCCTATTAGCAAGAGCTCGGTAGTGACTGGGAGAGAGCGAGAGAGCACGCACGTACAGGCGGTCTGCCTCTACTACGTCCTAGTGAACATGTAAAGTTAATAAGTTACTGTGTGTGTGTGTGTGTGTGTGTGTGTGTGTGTGTGTGTGTGTGTGTGTGTGTGTGTGTGTGTGTGTGTGTGTTTGTGTGTGTGTGTGAGAGAGAGAGAGAGAGAGAGAGAGAGACAGAGAGATAGAGCATACAAGCAATCTGCCGCTACCACATCATAGTAAAATATTAAGTCAATAATACAGTATAGTTTTCAGATGACACAAAAGATAAAAATCCTTCTTTAACTGTCTAGTACCTTCTGAGTATCTTCTAGAAACTCTCCATAGTGGTTGAGAACATCAGGATGTTTTGGCGCCAAGGCGACGGCATGTTCAAACAACTTGAGAGCTTTCTCTGGTCTTCCAGACCTCCTCATCTCTAGAGCAGCGTGCAGGGAAACAATGGCCTCTTGTACGTTGTAGTCTGTGAACCATACACATATGTTTGTATGTTAAATATAACACTCTATTTCTCTTGCAGGGTAGTCAATCAAAATGACAGATATTTTAGTAAGTGGGTTATGTACATCAACGAAGCTAAAGATAACGTAAGGCATCGACTGCGCATTTCGTGCGTCTGCTGCAAGATTTAAATCTTTATTTCCGGTATTTTTCACGTTTTGATGGCGGGAAAATATTATCGTGTGTAATTTTTCTTGAAAAAATGAAATTTTACCGGAAATGGATCTCGTCGATCGGGCAAATTCGGAAAAGACGAACGAAATTCGCAGTCGTTGCCTTACGCTACCTTCAGCTTCGTTGATGTACATATGGTAAATGTTTTAGTTATAATATTGTGATTGTAATTATACAATCTGTCATGGGCTATACAGAAGAGAAGCTAATATATATTTATATTTATTTATTAAACACCAAGGTGTACTTATACATATATAGGTCTACATTTTTGCATATTGACTTAATGATAGGGTCCGAGATGGACAATGAAGTAAGTGGTACCTAGTACATAGGCCACTACATAATACACATACACATTTATCATTACACTGGTGATATTCCTTAATCTGACAGATTACATGGTGGAAACCATGCACCGCATAACGGGTAAAAACATGCCTGTCTGTACAGTTTGGGCCTTTCCACCCATTAATATTAAATGCAGGGGTATTATAGAAGGCCAGGCTGATATCTTCAGTTTTACTTAGTCTATCCTTAACAAATTTAATGTAATTATCTGTTTTTAACAATTTAAATTTCACTTGTAGTTCCGTTACAAATAACTCCTCCCCTGCTAGCTCATAAACCAGCCTTGACGACGTAAATTTTGACAAGCAAAGTACCCGTTTTAAATACCGAGACTTAACAGATTCTAGGTTTTTGAAGTCTGTTATAGACATAAATGACCAGAAAATTTCAATGCCGTACGAAGCAACTGGAGAGATTTTCAGGTGAAACAGTTTAATAGCTGTTTCCAAAGATAATGAATTTAGATTTGAAATAGCGAAGAGATGCTAATGCTAATACCCATTAGGTTACCGGAAAATACTCTGACAATCCATACACCATTGTGTCCAGTAACCTTGGTTGCAAATTGTTCTTGTGTTATCTATAGGGCTCTTATATTTACATACCTAGTCGAGAGCAAGTTTGGTTATAGGTGATGATGAATGGATAGGCAGGAAATATGAGTGAAATGGTGAACCGTCCCAAGATTCTCTCTATTGCGTGATGTAGGGTCACTACTGCCTACACCAGGATGATCGGAGACATGCATACACACACCTCTCTTACCGATGACTCATGACTAATAGGGACCGAATTTTCAGTTTTGAAATTGTGCATTTTCAGTACTGAATTCAGTCCAGTTTTTGTGTATAATCAGTTTGCAAAAACAGCAAAATCAGTTCTCTTTCAGTTCAATTACTGTATACAAAAACAGTGGAACTTAGTTTTGATAATTTTGAACTTAAAAACAAAATTTTATCAATAAAAAAAAATTTAATTTAATAAAAAAGAAAAAAACAAAAAAAAAAAAAGATAAACAAAAATTGGTTAAATTATTATTGCTGGTACACTTTACCAGCAGTATCAATAATGCTGTTCGTAAACCCTGTTCTCTTGCACCAAAAAATGCGCATTCAATTTGAATAACTAAAGGCGATCGTTATTTTAGGAGCAGAGAACAGGGTTTACGAACAGCATTAATGAGAGCTGTTCTTGAATTGTTGAACTTCTTTTCAACCATTTTTTTAATGGCGTTCAGTCAAATTCAGATAGTTTTGAGATATGCATAAAAAATAACTTCAGTATTTCAAAGTATAAACTTTTTTTTTTTTTTTTTTTTTTTTTTTTTTTTTTTTTTTTTTTTTTTTTAAGCATGTCATTTTAAGTTTTTGTGCGGTAAAAGTCTATTTTCAGTTTCCAAACACAGAAAAACTGGTAAAAACTGACAAAAACTTAAAATAACTGACCCATGCAGTTTACAAATTTCAAAAACATTTTTTTTCAGTCCAAACTTTCTTGCATTTTTGGCCATAAAACTTCATGATTGGTGGACATCTGAACTCAGATGAGACCTAACATGCATATTTCATTACAGGGTTACAGGGACAGCGAACGAGGGGACGGGGCGGGGTGTACACATGACGTCATTCTGAGAGCTTTTCGATGCTCTTCTTGAGCAATGAATAACATTGCTCAGCATTGGACAAACCTAGTTTTTGGCTATTTTCTTTGGAAAATTAGCTATTTTTTGGTCATTATTATTATTTGTCTTGCATATACTTGAGGTACTAATTCAACCTCTGTTAACAACATCAATGCTCTCAAAAATATTGCTAAGTATTTTTAAACTGGCAAAATGTGCCATTTTCCTATATGTACCGGCCAATGTTATTTAGTACTCACTTATGGCGTCAACTTTAACATGAATGAAACCACCCTATTGGCATACCTCAAGTATACGCATGAAAAATTATATGTAATAACAAAAAATTAACTAATTTTCTAAAGAAAATAGCCAAAAACTATAAGGTTTGTCCTATGCTGCAACATAGGATTCATATATCGTTCGATTCATTGAGCAATGTTATTTCATTACTCAAGTATGTATGGCTTCCAAGCGCATTAATTAATACATATGACGTCATCCGCATACACGCTATATATACATATATACACATACCTGTAAATGTCTTTGGTTTTGGCGTGCCATCAACTTTCTGTAGATTTTGTATGACAGTTTCGAGAGTACTTCTCTCCTCCGTCACTAAAATATGTCCCTCGTCAGGTAGAGGGTAGAAAGCATTCTGGTAATGATCTTGGTCTGTTACCAAGTTCTGAATCGTCTGCAGACTGGTCAACGACTGAGTTTTCAAATAATGAGATAGGACGTTAAGTAAAATAGCAAAGAGAGCGCCAGACATAAATATTGCGGAGAATGTAAGTCGGTTCATCTTTATTGCTGATGTGGCCACCGCAGTCGAAGTCGAGTGGATTTCGTGCACTAGTTTTCTTGTTCTCTGTACAAAACAACGTTCATGAGAAACCATTATCTTCAATCACACGTCTAACATATACATGATCACTGATCTAGTTCTCATGTCTATACAGTTCAAACTTGGTTTAAACTCTTAATTAACCCTGGCTTAAACATCAAGCTGTCACAATTTTAATAAATAAACAATAAACAAACAAAATACGCCCCCTTTTAATTCCAGCTGTTCATAAAAAGACGATGGAAAATGCCTCGATTATGAAGCGGGAAATGTTTTGATAGTTTACACCGAGTTCACAGGGCTGGCCGCACCTTTCTGGTTCAATAATGTCGCAAAAAACTTACTTTTATTTTCACTGCACCTGAATTAGTTAACAGAACACAACATTTTCTACTTACACACGTATGTGTACCATTGAATAACAAAATACCATTAGATACTACACACATTTTCATTGAAAAAGCGTACCTTTATATAAATACCACGCTTTTCAATCAAACCCTGCTCAAAAATCCTGCGCAGGATCTTGCAGGACCCCGCAAGATCTTGCAAGATTTGGCTTCTTGCAAGATCCTGCGCAAGATCTTGCAAGATCTTGCACGGGGTCCTGCAAGATCCTGCAAGATCTTGCAAGACAAATTTCTTGCAGGATGCCCCTGCTCAAAATTCTTGGCCAAGACCTTGCAAGGTCTTGCAAGATGCTTCAAGATTGCAAGATCTTGAACAAATGTTCAAGATCTTGACCTGTTTCTTGCAAGATTTTTAAAAAATCTTGCAAGAATTTTCATGTTTCAAAAAATGTAATTCTTGAGGACCTTGAGGTAGAAAATCTCAAGACTGCAAGAAAAATCTTGCAAGATTTGAACAAAATCTTGCAAGAAAATTGTTCTTGATGATATTACCGATCTTGATGAAACTACTTAATCAAGACTGCAAGAAAAATCTAGCAAGATTGGAAAAAATCTTGCAAGATTTTTTTTTTTTTTTTTTTTTTTTTTTTTTTTGAGAACATTATCAATCTTGATGAATGCATGTATATACTTCAAGACTGCAATATTAATCTTTCAAGATTGTGATACAATCTTGCAAGATATTTTTTTGGACTTTTAATAAATCTTGAAGTAAATAGTGTTTAAGACGACAAGAATTTTTCTTGCAAGATTTAGTCACAATCTTGCAAGACAAGACTTCAGATTAAAAAAAAAAAAAAAAAAAGAAGTTATATTGTATATAAATATCAATAATATAATAAAACTGATTCAATTTTCATATTCCTCACCCCTTTTTACCCCTAAATACCAAATTTCATATTTTTAGGGGTTGAGGGTACTTGGCAGTACAAGTCCAAAGTAGTTACAATGTTATATAGTTCAAAATGCCGAACATTAGTATGTCTGTTACAGAACTGCAGTGTTAGGACCGGCACCATGCGATCACCGAAGTTAAGCAACGTTGATTGTGGACAGTAGTTGGATGGGTGTAAAAAAATTAAAAGTTAAAGCGTTTAAATTAATCCACCGCCAAAATATTTTTTTAAATTCTCTCTTTACATTTCATCACCAAAATGTTCACCAGCTAATGCGCTGCTTATTTATTTATTACAATTTAGGATTTTTTTAAAAAAAAGGTTCAAGATCTTGAACAAGATTTTTTGGTCAAGACCTTGCAAGATCTTGGACAAGACCTTGCAAGATCTTGACACAAGACCTTGCAAGGTCTTGACGAAAAATCTTGTCCAAGATCTTGCAAGGTCTTGCAAGGTCTTGGCCAAGAATTTTGAGCAGGGCTTGCATGATCTTGCACAGGATCCTGCATAATCTTGCACGGGGTCATGCAAGATCTTGCAAGACAAATTTTATGATCTTGAGTGGGAACGTCTTGCACAAGATCCTGCCAATCTTGCACAGGATCTTGCAAGAAAAATTAAAAGTCCTGTTCAGGACATCTTGCACAGAGGATCCTATATGATCTTGCACGGGGTCTTGCAAGATCCTGCAGGACAAATTTAATTTGTCTTGTGCAAGATATTTTTTTTGCAAATCCTGTTCAAGATCTTAATATCTTGCGTATCCTGAGATTTTTTTTTCGAGAATCTTGTGCTTTCCTGAGCAGGATAAAACGCACCCCTAATTTTTCCACCCCAAATAATATAAAAAATTAACTCTCAAACAATTATTAAAATAAATTGTTGGTAGGTTAATTATTTCTTTCAATAAGTACTAATTTATGGTGAATTTACAATTAAAAAACCTAATATTTTACAATTATTTTCATTCAATAATTATAATTCTTCTATTTTGTAATTAATTTACCCTGGGGTGAACTTTTTGGGGTAGAAATGGGCAAAGTATGTTAGAAAAACATGTTATAACGTCAATAGCAATATCAAAGTATAAATAGAACATTCAACCATCTATAATACAAGATGTCATGATGGCAGAATGGTCCAGGGAACTTCTACGCGATCACCGAAGTCAAGCAACGTCGAGCGTGGCCAGTACTAAGATGGGTGTACATCATTAAGAAATCAAATATAAAATTAAATTAAACGTTGTAAAATATGAAAAAAAAATCAGTATTGCCCAGGTACCAAAAAGCTTTCCTGCGGAAAGCCCTAGGCAAGCCTTAACCTTTCCCAAACAAAATCCCCCGGAACAAAATCCTTTCCGAAATCATTGCCTAATGTCCGCAGTTGGGAAACGATTTCCGGAAAGCTTCAGGCATGCCTTGGGAATACTTTAAAATATTTCTTTTTGTCATTTGTGCTCCTTGCTCTTGTTATGAATAGAAAATCAACTTCCCAACACATTTTTGTGTCCGGAAAGGGTTGGGAAAGCTTTGGGAAAGGAGGCGCTAATTAGCATACGTAATTTGCATGAAAAAAATTATTTTTTGTGTTAGTTTATTGATTTCTATGTATACATAACAGAAAAATTATGTAGAAAGGGTTTCAAAAATTACCACGGTGGGATTCGAACCCAGGACCCTGAGATTAGAAGTACTCGCTTTAACCAATTCTGCCACCGAAGCTCTTAAGAAATATAGCTGTAAAACATTAATTTATATTTTTATTTACAATTTATCTTAGATCGTTTGCATCCATTTTAAGAAATAAACAATAAAAATAGGATATATTATATAATTAGCATTTATATCTAATAAATAAGGTAAAATTTTAATTAAATTAATAATTTTTACACAAATATTTTATCGGAAAGCATCGGGAACAATTCAGGAAGTGGGACAAGTTTGGGAAAGGCTTAGGAAAGTTTATGTAATTACGTTATTTATGTAATATAACAAAAAAATTTGATAAGAAACATATGTAGTTGTGTTGATATATCTTAATTATATTGTATAAAATCTTTTTTTCTTACCCCGGAAAGAGTCAGGAAAACTTTTGGAAAGCTATCTAGGGAAAACTTTGGGCAAGGTTTAGGAAAGGAACCTAAATTTGAATATTTTTAATTTTTGTGCCAAATAAAATTTTGGGCAATGTCAAGGAAAGGTTTCGGCATTTCCCAATCTTTGCCCAAACATTGCCGAGTTCCCAAGGAAAACTTTCTGGTACCTGGGTGCTTTTTATAACATATTTTAGGATTTAAGTTGTCACCCACAGGTGTTCAGCGCTTTTAATTACTAAAAATTTTAATTAAAAAATC
>OX439130.1:4556365-4676659 GCA_949318235.1 Ecdyonurus torrentis
ATTTTTTTGTCAAAAAAATTTACTTCTTCAATAAATTAATATAAAAATATTTATAAATCAAATTTTTCCCTTAAAAATTATATTATAATTTTTTTAATAAGAATTAACTTTTTTGTAAGCTGTTTATAGCTTTATTTACAAATATAGATTTTATAATAAATATTTACCATTATAAGTTGTTGCTACGCGGGTGCAATGATGTCAAAGAGCTATAGTAATGTGGTCCTCTATCTCTCTGTTTCGTCTCTCCCTCTCTCTTGCTCTCTCTCTCTCTCTCTCTGGCTCTCTATTTTGCATGCCTGCAATACAAAAATGTAATTAAGTTTAAAATTGAAAAATTGAAAAAATAGTTACTCGATGTAAATTTTTACAGTAAATGCATTCACTTTTCAATTGGTAAAAACTAATGGAAGGTGCAAATATTAATATAATGTCCTTTAAATTAACTACACAACAATAAATCTGTGAATTTACTAAAATATTACAAATAAAAGTTACTTATTGTTTTGATAATTGTGAGATTGTGTATAATTCATGCCGGAATGTGCTCTATCACTCATTCATATTGATCATGTTGATTTCTGATTGATGTATGCACCTTAATGATCTTGAAATTCACATCACTTATATATGTATTTAAGTTACATATAATTCACCTGCTACATGAACATTTCTCACCAATTAAAAGGTAAAAATAATAAATAATACATAGTGATATTAAAACACGACTGCATCACTAGCTAGAAAAAGTCCAACTAGTCAACCGACAATATTAACGGTCAAAAACGTCTGGCGCCTTTGCATATATTACGTTACTTTCACAACAAAAACTTTTAGCAAAATTTACTAAATTATGTTGCTAGAGCTAACAAGCTGTATCGTAGCAGCGCGCCTACTTGGAGCGCTTTGTAAATGTTATAAATTATTGTGTATAACATAACGAGAAATCATACGCTAAAAATTAAAACGTAGTATTTTATTATCAATAACTCAGAATACTGGTATAACTTAATAAATTTATGTTTATTAATATTATCAAACCAAAATTTTAAACAAAATTTAAAAATATTAATTTTGTAAAGTAACTTTAACACAGAATTTGCATTGGCTTAAATAAATATTGTTTCAAAATAATTAAAAAATATTATGGAATTTGGGTTGAAGTATTTTAACTACGATTTGTGTATAAGTAAACAGTATTTCCCCTTAATTCAAACTAAATATATATTGAAAATTTTTAACACAGTTTTTTTGCAATTTTATATTAACAACTCTTATTAATATGACTATATTTTCGTTAACATCGATACAAATATCGTTAAGTACATTTTTTTCAAGAAATCTTAGTAAAACGTTTTCTCCGTGTATGCATATCATTTGTTTTATGACTCATGTCATTAATATCCTCTGCTCGAAAAACACTTATGTTAGCTAGAGGCGTACTTTGAAGCAGTCGATTTTTGCACCTTTTTGAGGTGCTAAATCTGATACCTTACGTTATTCAGTATATTACCTGTAGTTACTTATTATTGTTAAATAATAATTAAAGTAAAACTAAAATTAGTGAAATTACCTTTATGTATTGAATTGGTGGCTAGCTGAATACATTGGCATATATGTTATAAATATATGGCATTTCCGTACTTTTGGTTCAAAAAGAGTAAAATTATTTATATTTATGCAATAAACACACTTTTTTTTTATATGTGAGAGTTCCCTCACTCTCTTTTCATCTTGCATAATAGATCAAATAAAAGATTCAGAAATCTTTTGTTATACAAGATTAATAATAATTGTTAATATTTATTACATTGCATTCTGCATTTTGCATTATTTGAAATTTTGCAATCTGCAAAATAGAATTAACTATCAAAAAACAAGCATTCATCATTCTTCAATGAGAATTAAATAATTTATTCATTTAATGTTATTTAACAGTTTCTCATTGGTATCTTCTCATTTTTATACATAATATAAAGTAAAACAGTATACTAATATATCAGAATTTTTTAAAGTAGAAAATTATAATTTTCATGTCTGTTTTTTCAGTGTATCATTTTATATAAAATATATTATATCAAGTATAGTTATTACTTGTCTACTCATAATTTTGATTTCATTGATTTTATGCTTAAATTTTTATGACACCGTGTAACAAGTTTGGTTCCAGTCCATTTGTTGGTCGCCAAATATGAAGCAGGCTGGTCCAACATGGAAATTATTTGAGTTAACTATTACGTAACAAACGTAAGAGTCCCGCTGTTGGTCGCCAAATCTGAAGCAGTCGATTTTTGCACATTTTGAGGTGCTAAATCTGATACCTTACGTTATTCAGTATATTACCTGTAGTTACTTATTATTGATAAATATTAATAATTAAAGTAAAACTAAAATTAGTGAAATAACCTTTATATATTGAATTGGTGGCTAGCTGAAATAAGGTTAAATACTAGGTAACTTAATTTATTTGGGTTGAGCTTAAAATTAAGTAAAATAAAACGAAAGCAGTTAGGATCCAATAAGTATTTTAATTATAGTAAAATATATTGTTGTATTGTTCAAATAAGTTATTGTTATTGATATGTCATTTATATGATATGAATTATATGCCAAAATATGTATTATATTTATTATAATATTTATATTATTAATAGCTAATTTAGCACAGTATAATACGGTTAGATCTCACCAATATTCGGTCAACTTTGTGATCCGTTTAATCCAACATTGGAATGAGGTGCGCGCAGCGTGCCAGCGCAATAATATAAGAGTAACACTTTATTGCCCATATGAGTCGACTCCGCGACTCCACTATACACACGCATTATCAATGCACTTGTATATTAAATGAAACTATGATAATATCACTTTTCACATAGTTAAAATAATACTTGTGTCCATTCATGATTATTATTGTTGTGTTTATACAATTAATATTATATATTAATTAACCCATTAATGCCGAGAATTCAAATTTTTAGATTCTATTAATCTTTTTGTGATATCCTAGCTATATGGCACCCTTTTATGCCAAAAATATTTTTTTCAAATTTTTATGCACATGCAGTGGCGCGGAATGCAGGTGGGTCGTTTTCGACCCATTAGGCACGAGGCCTATGAAAAAATATGCAGATATATATTTTATAGAAAAAATGATTTTGCACGTTCTTTTACTTGAAACTCAGCCCCTGCACCCCAAATATGATCCCTATTAATATTAAGTACCAATTGATAGACAGGGCCCTAATTCCGGACAGGTGCCAAATTCCAGACAATACTACAAATAACCAAAATATCGAAATTTTTTAGTAAAACCTCTGTTTAAAGATTTACTTTCAATACTACAAAACATAAAGGCACCAATTATCAGACAGGACCATTTTTCCGGATGGGTTCCTAACTTCAGATAACTATAAAAAAAATTATAATGCAAAAAAAAAAAAAAAAAAAAAAAAACTTTGGATAAAAGAAGAAATATAATTAGTGAACAATCAATGATTTTGACATCTATACATCGATAGTCTGTGAATTGAGCTCCGTAAATAATCAAACCGAACTTTGTAATACAAAGAAATGTTCTAATAGCATTCACAATTTTACTGGCTGTAGGTTTATTTTGTGTTGTGAGTCGCATTTGTATGTGCGGTACTTATATCTTTTGACGTAACTGTGAACCATTGGTGATTTGACCTAGTAGCGTCCACCAGGATTTTGTAACGATAAGGGTCTAGCTTATAGTGAAATGGGCAAAGGGGGTTAAAAAAACCTTTACCCATGCTTTTTTTTAGACCTGATATCCCCACACACCACATGGACGCCCGACGGAAGTACGTCGGACGTCCGCTCAAGAGCCATCGGACGTCCGTGTTGGACGTCCGCAGGGACGTCCGATGGGCGCTCTTTTTGAACATCCGACGGACGCCCGTTGAATGCCCATAAGCGTCCCCTGAATGCTTTTTTGACCCCTTTGTATTTAAACTATAACCATTTAATATCTAACACATATGCACTATAAATAACTCGTAAATAAAAATTTAATCGTGAATTTGTAGGCGGATGCTTACGGACGTCCGCTGGACGTCCAGCGGACGTTCCATATTTCGATGAATGGCCCATATACGTTGCTGCATAATTACTTTTTTCCTGTCATTACAACACATCTGTTTCACCTGTAACAAAATAATTTAAATAGCGCTATAAAAGCCGCATACGGATGACGGACGCCCTTGGACGTCCAACGGACCCTCTCTGGACGTCCAGCGGACGTTCTATATTTCGATAAATGGTCCATATACATTGCTGCGATGCACTAGCTGTTTACGTGTGTGCTGTTAACCCACATCTCTGTTTTACCTATAACAAAACCATTTAAAAAGCCGATATGAATGGTGGCCTCCCTTTGGACGCTCAATGGACGACCTCGTATAAACTAAAAAAAAAAAAAAAAAAAAAAAAAAAAAAAAAAAAAAAAAGTAAAAAAAGTAAAAAAAGTAAAAAAGAACAAAGGTAAAAAAAAAATATTGATTACAAAAACATCAAAAAGTAAAAGTCATGCACATTTTTTGAAGGTGTTGTAAAAAAGGACTTGTAAATTTTACCATGCACATAGAACCACACATCAGTAAAATAACAATATATACACCTGTATAAATTCATTAGCAAATAATTATAACTACATCTTATAATTAATAATAAAAAAGGTGCAAATAACTTACTTTAAATGCTGAAACTGCTTCACTTACGTTTTTTCACCCATCTCAAGCCATCCAGTAGAGGTTACGCCCAAAAAACGAATTTCTCAAACAAAAAATGAACATATTAGCCTAACAGATACACAGAGCATACAGATTATACTACATGTTAGTACTTACGTAATTTAGACACTTGAATTTCTAATATATTGCAGTCAATGCTCAATATTTACGAATTAGTTTCCATTATTATGTGGAGGAATCTAAAAAGATGCTCCGCGTCTATTTTTTCACAGAAGTCTGAGAAGCTACAAACTACGCATGCGCGAGATTTTTTCCCGTGCTCTGCGAGGTTACGGCAAAAATTAGATTTCCTTTTATTTAATTTTAAAAATAATTGCACTTTATAGTGCAAAAAACGTAAATCAAACTTTTAAATTAAAATAAATTATTAAAAAAAAAATTTTTGATAAAAAAATATGTGGACGTCCGAAGAACGCCCAATGGACGTCCAAAGATTTTTTTTTTGTATTAATTACTATTTTTCAAATAATCACTCGATTTACTATTGTCATTGCATTAAAAATATATATTTTATATATATTGGAAAAAAACATGCATAAAGAAAAAATGTAACAATAAAAAATTCTATTCATATCGACGTCCCATGGAAGTCCAGCGGAAACCCCTTGGACGTCCGATATGTGTACGAAATTATTAATTTTTTTTCCTTTTTTGTTATGCTATTAGAATAACATTTACGCACAAACACTAAATATTTTCAAAATTTAATCAAAATTATAAAAATTTTCTATGTTTTTATTTTTTTTAACTTTTTAGCAACTTTTTTTCGGGCGTCCATGGGTCGTCCAACGGACGTCCGTGGTGACTCGTTAAGAGTTTATACAAGTTTAAAGAAATTCGTCAAACTTTCAATGTAAATATACTTGCAACTAGTTAAGCGAAAGAAATACAGTGAAATATTTTGTGACAGATATTTTAAATCAATTAAATCAATATGTCCCCAGCGGACGTCCAACAGGAGTCCGATGGACGTCCAAAGTTCCTTGCCTATTTGTCGTAAATTTTAATGCTTAAAAATCCCAATTTTTAAATTAATTTGCTTCGGATTCAAATTTAAATAAATTTAAATACAATATAAGTAATTATTTTAACATTTAATTTTTCTTGGACTCCCCTAGGGCGTCCGAGGACGCCCATCGGCCTTCGGCCGTCTGAAAGGCCGACGGCCGCGGACGTCCGTGCGGTGTGCGGGTCATGGTTGTCCAGACCACTAAAATACCCTCCTGACTATACGCCCCTGTTGACCAACCAAGTAATATACTTTTTTACATATAGATATGTAGCACACCTATAATTACTATCATCACTTTACTGTGCTTAGTCTTACATAAAATTAGATTTCAAAGCATTATCAGTGAAATATGAAAAAAAAACAAAAAAAAAAAAAAGTTTCCGACTATAAGTACAGAATGAAAAATAATGACAACATTATTTTACAAATAAATATATGTGCATAAAAGTAAACTATAAAAAAAAAAGACTTTGATATGTATTCATAACTCCATATTGAATTCACATTTCAATAACAGAAAAAAAAAATGTAGTATTTTGGTCCTAATATACTTTGAATGCAAATTTTGTTTACGACAAACATAAGCACAATAAAAATAATAATAGTGATGAGCTACATCTTTATGTAAAAATTTATAATATTTACCTGGTTGGTCAAATCACCAATGGTTCACAGTCACGTCTAAAGATATCAAGCTAAAGATACTGAGCTGGTATGGCCGAGTGGTGAAAGCAGACTCAAAACTCTGTACTTATCACTGAGTGTAGGTTCGAGCCACTGCTGGGTGCGTACGTGAAGTGTGAGACCTCAACGACACGTTGCACGATGCATGTTTACATGCATTCCATGACGACGCACAGCATTTGGGAGGTGCATGATTGATGTGATTGCACCGACCAGCCTGCCTAGACGTTTCCACAGTTTCTATAGGCTGTCATGGCGAATGCAGGGCTCTGTACTTAGACCGTGGCCGGCACGTGTGTGCTTTTCCATTAATTGGAAAGTCCGTACCTGTTGATAAGACAATGTCTTGACTGGGACTTGGATTGGTGTATAGCACGATAACACAATATGGCAAGCAAAAAAAAAAAAAAAAAAATCACATACAAATACGAGTCACAACACAAAATAAACCTACATTGCAGTTAGTATAATTGTGAATGCTTTTAGCACATTTCCTTGTATTACAAAGTTTGGTTTGATTATTTTATGGAACACACATTTGCAGACTATCGATAAATAGATGTCAATATCATTGGTTGTCCACTAATTATATTTCTTCTTTGATCCAGCGTCCCCCGTTTTTTTTTTTTTTTCTTCAGTTGTCTGAAGTTAGGAACCCATCCGGAAAAATGGTCCTGTCTGATAATTGGAGCCTTTATGTTTTGTAGTATTGAAGGTAAATTTTTAAACAGAGACTTAACTAAAAAATACGATTTTTCGGATATTTGTGGTATTGTCTGGAATTTGGCACCTGTCCGGAATTAGGGCCCTGTCCATCAATTGGTACTTATTGTTATTAGGGATCATATTTGGGGTGCAGTGACTGCGTTTCAAGTAAAAGAACATGCGAAAACATTATTTCCATAATATACATATCTGCATATTTTTTCATAGGCCTCGTGCCTAATGGGTCGAAAACGACCCAACTTAAATTGTTGCCTTAATTGTAAAATAACTAATTGTAATAAAAATTTGATTGAATACTATAATGAGAGGTAGTCATATAGATGTTGCAAAACATGGGTTACAACAGCAATAATAACCACACACACCTAGAAAAATAAGACTAAAATCAGTAAGCTCTGATTTTCGAAGAGAACAATTTTAGTGGTCTACTTCGAAATTAAGTAACTCCCCGAAAAATTAAATATATGACTTCCGGTCACTACCAAGTATTTGACATACTATTAGGTATGTATAAGCCAAGTTTCAGGAAGATTGATGAAACCTGTACATTACTGGCACTTAAAATGTACATGGGTCGTTTTCGACCCATTAGGCATAAATGGGTTAAGAGCAAATTACATAACTGCTGTACCGAGCAGCTACAAGTTAAGACTGATATAGGGACACTTTTTAGGGTCCTAATAACCACCAATCACCATTAAATTTGATGATCACGTGACTGCATCTTGAAATCGTGGGAAACAGTGGGTAATGTTGCTAGGGGTGATTTCTGAGTGCATGGTGGTGATGTAAATGCACCAGACGCACATATGGTTATTATAGATAAATACGAACAAGGCAGTTCTTTTTTTACCGTGACAAATTATATATTAAA
The DNA here is from genome assembly GCA_949318235.1 of Ecdyonurus torrentis. NCBI lineage: Eukaryota > Metazoa > Arthropoda > Insecta > Ephemeroptera > Heptageniidae > Ecdyonurus > Ecdyonurus torrentis. Next base: position 4,564,437 of record OX439130.1, read on the forward strand.
GGGAACAAGAACTTGCATGATATTGAAATATAGTGATAAAAAAGTTATATATTAAAAGTAATTAATATTAACTATATAGAAAAAATACTAATAATTTTATTTATAGAAATTAGTATAAGTAAATTGATAAATAATGGTAAATAATAGGTAGATGAGCAAAATCATATATTCGGTACAACCTTTATCAAATTTTACATCATTACATTTGTTTACATTTAAGATCTCAACAGGTTCGTAATTATTATTTTTTTTTACATTCACATAAGATATACTTCGTGCTACGCAGCAATTTAATGAATCTAAATATTTATTATTAGCAATAGGTTGAACACAATACATTTCAGAGTTAGGTAAATCATTAGGGATACGTAGTAATAGAGTTTTAGAGTGACACTTAGGTACTCTTTCAGACTGCGAACTACGTTATGTGGATTGCATAACATTTTCAGTTCGAACTGAAGTTAAACTTTTTTACACATCGTGAACTAATTTTGAAACAAGTATTTTATTTTCTGCAAGTTTCAAAACATTAGCTCCTACGTCTACGCAAGTCTTATATTTTCTGAAAATTCCTATTCCTAAGACACAATCATAGTTTTCGTTATATACATCAACAACATGAGCAAAAACTTTGTATTGAATTGAGTTATTAAATTTAATATTAATGAACAAACTTCCATAAGATTCAACAATATTATTACTAAGACCTTTTAATACATATTTTTTTTATTTAATTTTTATACCTGTTACATTTTTAAATACTATAGAAATTTCAGCAGCTGTGTCCACAAGAAATTTATAATTTCTTCCCTTATATTAAAAAACATTTTATAGGCAACCAGCATGATTATCATTAATTTCACTGATAGGTACACACTTTACAGGGAGCTCGACTATTGGCTGGCACTTTGGCCAGCTCCTTGCTCGTTTTACTGGGGTTGGGGGGTTTGGAAGGTTGGCGGTTAGTTTGCTTCTGTTGTGGAAGCTGCTTATAACGATTTATTTGGCGATTGTTATTTTTAAAATAATTGCGACTACCACGTGAATTGTTTCCGCGCGAATAATTAGAACGAACATTGTTGCCCTTGTAATTTTGACTCGGGTAAGATTGATAATTTGACGCTTTATTACGTGGGGTAAAATTTTGTGGAGCATTGCGATACCAAGGCGTATTATTATAAGACTGATGATTATTATTAGGACTGAGCCATTGGCGAAAATTGCCACGATTATTACCCTGAAAATCACGATTATTTTGAGTTGGGACAGGAAAACGTGCATAAGAATTATTAGCGGTGTGGGAGTTGCGATTACAACAAGTGCAATGCATGCGAGCAGAAGCAGTGAAAAAAGCAGAACTCTCTGCTACGTTACTTTGAGTGACTTCATGGCCTTGACGCATACCACGCAGTGCTTCAACTATATTAATTGCATTTGCAATAGCATCAGCGAATGTTTTTGGGAGAGTAGCTCGTACCTTGTCAGCAATTTTCTCCTTAAGGCCATTAAAAAATGTCTCAAGAGCTCATGTTTTGTTGCAACGTCGCGTTCTGCATTATCAGTTAATTCAAATGTGTGATTATTGATCGATTCATTACGAGCAGCCAATTCCTAAATAGTTTCATCCTCTTGTTGAGTTAATGAATGCAACTGTGCACGATAATAACGTGCTGTGTGTTTTGATTTATATCTAGCAAACATAGATTCCTTGAATTCAGCGTAATTTATGCTTCTTTGCATGCATTATTTTACAAACTAAACGCTAAAGCATCGTCCTCAAACCTTGCACGAACTCCAGTCAATCTTTGACGAACATTAAAAGAACCAAGAGTAGCAATTTGCTCAAATTTAGTAAAGAAAAAATGAATAATTTCTGATGCTGTGCCTTTAAAAGGAAGTACGGTGCTAAATAATTGAAGTTTAGGTCTTAATAATCCATGCATGTAAGTTACACGTTGTTCTGAAGTATTTACTTTTAAAGATAATTCACCATTTGCAGTATGCAAGTGACCTATTTTAGTAGTTAACAAATCAAGAGCTTCCTCTAATGTATATTTTGACCATTTATTACATATGTAGGCATTTTTATAACTTAAATTTTTACTATTGAGAAAACAAAATTATATACTGACAATCAATTACTAATTTACAAAATACGAAGCATAAAAAAATGTAAAAAGAGCATTGGACTTACCCCGTTATTTTGATGATTTTGTTTTCGGAGTGTAAAAAGAGTCCAGAAAAATGTTTAGTAACGGCAATCTCACGCAGCAGTCAAGCCGCAAAATAAATTCACACGCAGCAGTCAGGCAGCAAAGTTTAGCAGATAAAAAAATAGTAGACACGAAACTCGGGCGTAATTTGAAGATTTTTTTTTTTTTGAAAAAAAATAACACTTGATCCCAAACTTCTGGCACTAAAATGTAACCTTTAATTAGGTTATTAATTAAACGTAGGTAGAAATGAAGATATAAAGGAAACAATTATTAGGTTCGTTTAAAATTCACACTTGTTTCTTTATTGTAGTATTTCACAGCTGATAACAATAGAATATTTGTGTAGCTAACCGCGCGCAAGAGAAAGTGATAGAAAAGTGACCGTGGTCAAGGATGGATAATGACAGGCAGCACTGCTTGGCGCAGTTTGGATAAGAGGAAGGGTGGTAAACATTAACAGGCAGTGGTACGCGCTTAGCAACATAAAATACAAACATCACCATAATACATTTTAATTAAATCTTTGTCTCTCATTGTGAAATACTCAAACATGCTATATAAAAACACAAGTATAGTGGTACATTAAATACATATTAAAATATAAAAATATATTACACACATATATATATATATATATATATGATAAAAATTCATTGTAGTCTTACCTTCTATAAGACCCTGGGCTTTCACTCGCTGCTTGTTTTGACGATAAAAAATAACACACAACACCATAAAAAATTGTCACTTATATATAAGTTAATAAAAAGACTCAATTCACAGTTTTTTAAAAATTATATATACATAGCTATGTTATATTTACACCAAATTGTAACGTTTTCGAGTGCGTATGTAGAAACATACAGTGTCTGCACTCTTCTTCAGCTTACTGACTCTTGCTCACGAGGCGCGCCGACCTCCGCAACGGGGGGAGTGGCTCGTCCTCGTCAGGTGTTATTTTATTGTTTATATTTTCACCTGTACGATCACGTGGTACAGTCTTTTTACATGAATCTATAAGTGGAATCCAAATAGGCGGCAAATCAAAACTAGGTTGACTGATTGTTTCATTATTTCTTCTTGACATTTCTATTGCTTCTAATATTTTTCTTTTTTTTTTTATAATGACTTTCTCTTCCTATCACCTTTGTTTTCTCCCATTGAATTTGATGGCTGTTCTCCAGTGCATGATCTACAAGTTTTGAATATCCTGTATCTCTTTTTTCTATTTTTTTTGCATGTGTTCATTCACCCTGATGTCCAATGGACGACCCGTTTCTCCGATGTATTCTTTCTCACATACACAGGGTATAGAATATACTACATCTTTATTCATATTTTTCTTCATGTCTGGTTTTGTACGTGCTAAACTTGATTTTAATGTGTCTCTGGAAGAACAAACAATACGAAGATTGACTCCCTTACCAATACGTTGTATTTTTTCACTCAACCCTTGCATATAGGGGATGCAAATGGTTGCGTCTGGTTTCTTTTCTTCAGTATTGTTTCTTTCTTTGCTGTTTTTATTTTTTATTTTATGAATAACGTGTAATGGATAATCATTTTCTTTTAAAATGTGTTCTATTTTACTAATTTCTTCATTTATTAATTTTTTATCATTACAGTGTGTTCTTGCCCTATGTAATAACGTAGCTGCTATACCTGTTTTTGTAGAGTGTGGATGATTTGAATTGAAATTTAGATATCTCCCACTGTCTGTTTCTTTTCGATATACTGAAGTCGTAATTTTGTTTTCTATAGATCTTTTTACCCTTACATCTAAGAAGGGCAGTTCACCCTCTTTCTCATATTCAATTGTGAATTTAATAGTTGCTGCCTGATTATTCATATGATCTAAGAATGATTCAACTGGTACCTCATTTTGTGGCCAAACAATGAACGTATCATCCACGTATCTTTTATATATCACTGGCTTTGGTGTGTAAGTTGTTATCGCCTTATTTTCCAGTTTTTCAAGATATATATCACTGAGTGCTGATATATATATATCACTAATGAAGAAAATTCCTCAAGTTGAAAGAACATGTTTGCGTTGTGTCAAACAAAGCAAAGAACAGTCATGCAGAGAAGGGAGATAAAATATGTAAGCATGTAGTAAATCTGTCTGATATTGTGTTGACCTTGCACCAAAGGAGTGTACTTGAGAAAGGTTTAAACTATGCGGTTACTCCCAATCAAGTTCCAACATTAGAAATTATTAGAAATATTGAGGTAGGCGCTGTATATTTGGGACCAGAGAAAGCAGAAGAATTTAGAGTAAAAATAAAGCAAGTAATAGAAAAACATAAACAAACAAAAAATAATCTAATACCAGAAGAACATGAGGCATTACAAGAACTTAAGTCAAATAAATCAATAATTATTAGAAAAGCTGATAAAGGAAATGTAACAGTTGTTATGAACAAAGAAGAATATAATAAAAAGTTAAAACAATTAGTTGACAGTTCCGATTATCAACGTTTAAATTCAAACCCCACTGGAAATTTAGAGAGAAATGTTAACTCAACACTATTTAAATTAAAAGAAATGAAAAGAGAAATTCGTCTAAAATTAGCGCCACGGTATTGCAAACCACCACATATTTATGGATTACCAAAAATCCATAAAAAAGAAGTACCACTTAGACCTATTGTTAGTAGTATTGGTTCCCCAAGTCATGTTTTAGCAAAATATTTGGTGAAAATTATTAATCCGTTGTTAGGAAGCAGCACATCATTTATTAAAAATTCAAGCTGTTTTGTCAAAGAAATTCAAGGAAAAAGCATTGAAGAAAATCATATGATGGTTAGTTTTGACGTAACAAGCCTATTTACTAATGTACCGGTAGATGAAGCCTTGTTAGCTACAAAAGAAAAACTTGAAATTGACAAAACATTAAAAAATAGAACAAAACATAGCGTTACAACTATTATGAATTTAATAACGTTATGCATTAAAAATACATATTTTGAATTCAATGGATCATTTTATAAACAAAAGAATGGTTTAGCTATGGGCTGCCCATTATCACCAGCACTCAGTGATATATATCTTGAAAAACTGGAAAATAAGGCGATAACAACTTACACACCAAAGCCAGTGATATATAAAAGATACGTGGATGATACGTTCATTGTTTGGCCACAAAATGAGGTACCAGTTGAATCATTCTTAGATCATATGAATAATCAGGCAGCAACTATTAAATTCACAATTGAATATGAGAAAGAGGGTGAACTGCCCTTCTTAGATGTAAGGGTAAAAAGATCTATAGAAAACAAAATTACGACTTCAGTATATCGAAAAGAAACAGACAGTGGGAGATATCTAAATTTCAATTCAAATCATCCACACTCTACAAAAACAGGTATAGCAGCTACGTTATTACATAGGGCAAGAACACACTGTAATGATAAAAAATTAATAAATGAAGAAATTAGTAAAATAGAACACATTTTAAAAGAAAATGATTATCCATTACACGTTATTCATAAAATAAAAAATAAAAACAGCAAAGAAAGAAACAATACTGAAGAAAAGAAACCAGACGCAACCATTTGCATCCCCTATATGCAAGGGTTGAGTGAAAAAATACAACGTATTGGTAAGGGAGTCAATCTTCGTATTGTTTGTTCTTCCAGAGACACATTAAAATCAAGTTTAGCACGTACAAAACCAGACATGAAGAAAAATATGAATAAAGATGTAGTATATTCTATACCCTGTGTATGTGAGAAAGAATACATCGGAGAAACGGGTCGTCCATAGGACATCAGGGTGAATGAACACATGCAAAAAATAGAAAAAAGAGATACAGGATATTCAAAACTTGTAGATCATGCACTGGAGAACAGCCATCAAATTCAATGGGAGAAAACAAAGGTGATAGGAAGAGAAAGTCATTATAAAAAAAGAAAAATATTAGAAGCAATAGAAATGTCAAGAAGAAATAATGAAACAATCAGTCAACCTAGTTTTGATTTGCCGCCTATTTGGATTCCACTTATAGATTCATGTAAAAAGACTGTACCACGTGATCGTACAGGTGAAAATATAAACAATAAAATAACACCTGACGAGGACGAGCCACTCCCCCCGTTGCGGAGGTCGGCGCGCCTCGTGAGCAAGAGTCAGTAAGCTGAAGAAGAGTGCAGACACTGTATGTTTCTACATACGCACTCGAAAACGTTACAATTTGGTGTAAATATAACATAGCTATGTATATATAATTTTTAAAAAACTGTGAATTGAGTCTTTTTATTAACTTATATATAAGTGACAATTTTTTATGGTGTTGTGTGTTATTTTTTATCGTCAAAACAAGCAGCGAGTGAAAGCCCAGGGTCTTATAGAAGGTAAGACTACAATGAATTTTTATCATCATGTCACCTCGCTTGATATTCAAATTTTCAAACATATATATATATATATATTTATATATATATATATATATATATATATATATATATATATATATATTTATATATATATTTATATATATATTTATATATATATATATATATATATATATATATATATATATATATATATATATATATATATATATATATATATATATAAATATATATATATATATTTATAAATATATATATATATGATAAAAATAACACACAACACCAAAACTTGTCACTATATAAATTAATAAAATACTCAATTTATAGTTTTTAATAATCTATATACAGAGCTATGTTATATTCACACAAAATTGTAATGTTTTTGAGGGCGTATATAAAACTATATACTTGTCTGCCTCTCTTAATTAGCTTACTGACCCTTGCTCACGAGGCAAGCCGACCTTCGCAATGGGGGGAGGGGGATGGCTCGTTATTGTCAGGTGGTTTATTACTATTATTAATTTTAACTTTACAGTCACGTGGTACACTTTTCTTAAAAGAATCCACCAGTGGAATCCCAATAGGTAGTAATTCAAAACATGGCTGACTGATTGTTTCATTTTTTCTTCTTGGCATTTCTATTGATTCTAATATTTTTTTCTTTTTTTATAGTGACTCTCTCTTCCTATTACTTTTGTTTTTTCCCATAGAATTTGATGATTACTTTCCAGCGCATGATCTACTAGTTTTGAATATTCTGTATCTTATCCCGCAAACCGCATGGACGCCCGTTGGACGTACGACGGATGACCGCTAAAGAGCCGTCGGACGCCCCGTCGGACGTCCTCAGGGACGTCCCTGGGGACGTCCGGTGGACGCTCTTTTGGAACATCCGACGGCGACGTCCGTTTGACGGCCGGTGGACGTCCCACCCACAGGACAAATTAAAGTTAATAATAATAATAATTATAAAAAAAAATGTTTTATTCGTTACGATCTTAATTTAAGTCACTTAATTTAAGTTACGATTTACAATTTCGAATAATAATTTTTTTACCCATCCAAGTACTGACTACGCTCGACGTTGCTTGACTTGTTAGCAGCGGCCGAAACAATTCTGACAAAGCATTAGTATGTTAATGCTTTGACTTATTGATCCACTTATACCACGATATTATTTACATATTTATGTTGACGCTTTTAGTTTCTTTTATTTGAAATATATATTATTTCAATATTTAAAGCATTTTCAATACAGATATTCAATACGTCCCATGATTCCATGGATGACCCATGCGTTTCTACTCTGCACTGTTTTTGTTCCTTTGCTATAATTATTGCCACCTGCATGTAACAAAATAATTTAACATCGCGTAATTAAGGCCGGATAGGTATAGTGGCCTCCCTCTGGATGCCCGACGGACTTCTGCATAAATTCTTCAAAAAATAGCTGGACGTCCGAAGGACGCCCAATTGTCACATTGCATCAAATATATTTTATAAAGTATAGGGGATAAAAACTTTCATATATGCAATAATTTAAACAAAAAAAAATTCTAATCATAAGGACGTCCCATGGAAGTCCGGCGGACACACTTTGGATGTCCGATATATGTTTGTACGAAACGATCAACTTTTATTTCTACTTGTAAAGTTTTAAGAATAAAATTTACGCAAAAGCAACAAATATCATTATAAAATTAACAAAAATCATGTAATATTTATTTATATTTGATTTCTCTATATATTTTAAATAATTTTTGGGACGTCCAAGGGGCGCTCAACGGACGTCCGTGGCGACTTGTAGTAATTTTACACAAGTTTAAAGAAATTCGTTGCATTTTCAATGAAAACATACTTAAAACTAGTTGAAAGTAAGGATTTCGGTGAACATTTTTGTTAAAGATATTTTAAATCAATTTTTTGACTGTATCCCAAACGGACGTCCAACGGGCGACCGACGGACGTCCGATGTTCGTTGCCTGCTTTTCGTATATATTGCTGCTTAAAAACTTTTAATTTTAAATAAACTTACTTTTGATGCAAATTTAAATAAATTTAAATACCAATTGTGTATTTATTTTAACTTTTAATTTTCCTTGGACCCCCCTGGAGCGTCCTCGGACGCCCGTCGGCCTTCGGCCGTCCGAAAGGCCGACAAACACGGACGTCCGTGCGGTCTGCGGGATTTTTCTATTTTTTTGCCTGTGTTCATTCACCCTGATTTCTAATGGTCGACCTGTTTCTCCGATATATTCTTTCTCACAAACACAGGGAATAGAATATACTACATCTTTATTCATATTTTTTTTCATGTCTGGTTTTGTACGTGCTAAACTTGATTTTAATGTTTCTTTTGAAGAACAAACAATACGAAGATTAACTCCTTTACCTATACGTTGTATTTTTTCACTCAAACCTTGTATATAGGGGATGCAGATATTTGCGTCTGGTTTGTTTTTTTCTGTGTGTTTTTTATTTTTTATTTTAGCAACAACATGTAATGGATAGTCATTTTCTCTTAAAATCTCTTCTATTTTATTAAATTCTTCATTTCTGACGTTTTTATCATTGCAGTGCGTTTTTGCCCTATGTAACAATGTAGCTGCTATACCTGTTTTTGTTGAGTGTGCATGATTTAAGTTAAAATTCAGATATCTTCCACTGTCTGTCACTTTTCTATAGACTGAAGTTGTAATTTTGTTTTCTTTAGATCTTTTTTCACGTACATCTAGGAACGGCAATTCACCTTCTTTTTCATACTTAATCTCTGCTTGAGATCAGGGTGAATGAACACAGGCAAAAAATAGAAAAAAGTGATACAGGATATTCAAAACTAGTAGATCATCAGCTGAAAAGTAATCATCAAATTCTATGGGAAAAAACAAAAGTAATAGGAAGAGAGAGTCACTATAAAAAAATAAAAATATTAGAATCAATAGAAATGGCAAGGAGAAAAAATGAATCAATCAGTCAGCCCAGTTTTGAATTACCATCTATTTGGATTCCACTCATAGATTCTTTCAAGAAAAATGTACCACGTGACAGTACAGTTAAAATTGTAAATAATATGTAACCAGTTGACGAGAATGAGCCACACCCCTCATTGCGGAGGTCGGCTCGCCTCGTGAGCAAGATTCAGTAAGGTGATGAAGAGAGGCAGACAAGTATATAGGTTTATATACGCCCTCGAAAACGTTACAATTTTGTGTGAATATAACATAGCTACGTATATAGATTTTTAAAAACTGTAAATTAAGTATTTTATTAATTTATATAGTGACAAATTTTGATGTTGTGTGCTATTTTTATCATCAAATTAAGCAGCGAGTGAAAGCCCAGTTGTTTTACAGAAGGTAAAAAAAATGAAATTTTCATCATCATGTCACCTCGCTCGATATTCAAATTTTCAAACATATATATATATATATATATATACTATTTATATATATATATATACAAAATGAATTTAAACATGGTGCCTAGAGAAATCATTCTGTTAGATGTGAAAATATTTTAAAATTTATGAAACTTTTTGGCATTTTAAAATTTTATACCTACTAACTTTGCTTGGAAAATTCATCATATGTGTTTAAAACGAAACAGTTTGAACATGGCAAATTTACGTACTTTTTTTTGGCCCATTTCTTTTTGCATTATTTGTTAGTGCATAATATCTTTAATATATGCGCTAAACTTTTGAATAAAACCTCGGCAACTCGAGACGTGTTGCCACGTCAGGCGGTGTATGGACAATATTTCAAAAAAGTTTAAAATACGAGGCCTAGAAATTCAAAAAGTGACACTTCTGATAGTATCAAGAAAAATTCATATTAAATTTAAAACTGTTCAAGCACCCGTCCGGGTTAAAATTTTCGGGTGTTTGTATTTTGAAAATACTAAACCCGGGTTTCGAATTTTTAGCTCGAAACGAGCTTTTTCGAGTTGAGCTCGTAATTGACTCGTGAAAAAAACAGCTTTTGAAAATAAATGGAACTTAAGTATATTTTTGAAGAATGCAAAGAAATCAATTTTTGTGATTTTTGTTGAAATTGGCATTTTTATTATTCTATCATTATAAATAAGCTGTTTAAAATATTTTTAGAATTATTTTATCTATTTATGACTTTTATCATTCAAAAACAATTTTTTTATAATAAATAATATATAATATTATATAATATAATATATAATAAATAATATATATATATATATATATATATATATATATATATATATATATATATATATATATATATATATATATATATATATATATATATATAAATATATATATATATATATTTATATATACACAGGGTGTTTATAAAGTCCTTAAGGGTGTTTAGGCGTTAATAAAAGACATATGGCTAGACATAAAATAAACTTTTTATATATGAAATTAAAGCTCTGTTACAATTATGAAAATGAGTTTTAAAATCGAAAAATTCGTAAATTTGCTTCACGAAAAATTTCAAAAAATGAGATTTTTCCGGAATCACCGCATCTTGACACGTCTGCATCGTCTGAAATGAACTAAACAAATTCAAATTTTTAGACTTTGGACAAAAAATTTTCAAAATTTACCTTAAGACAGCTCCACGTGGGACACATTAGTAGCACGACACGTGTCGAGATGAACCTTTAGCTCGCGCCACATTTTGGAGAGCATCTGCGGCGTGATGGACTGAATTGCGGCAGTAATCTTCTACTTCAGTTTGCGCACGTCATGCACTGTTGTTTTGAAGTTTTTGCCCGTGATTCACCATCAGAGGAAGAAGTCCGGGACATCTGGAGATCTTGGAGCCAAAGTCATTAGTCCACCACGTCCAAGCGATCTTCCTGGGAACGTCTTATTCAGCGTTTTTCTAGCGTCATGTACCCAATGCGGTGGAGCACTGAAATGCTGAAAGTTGAGATTTTAACCCCATCTTCTTGCGCTTGAAGCAGCTGAGGAATCGCATACTGCTCCAGCATATCCAAGTAATTACCTTACTTGAATTTCGGCTCGTGAAAGAAGTATGGGCAGTTAATCCGATTGTACAGTTTTGGTCAAATGATTTGTTACCATTTAAACTCAATATTTTTTTCCGCGTTAAATTTTGCAACCTTGTTTATGACATAAAGAATAATAATATAATCTACTCCTTGGGTTATGATTATTTATTGAACTCTATAAATTGTAATAGTTGACATAGACACCACAAGGAGTCACCTGTGATGCTGTCGGGTATAGACAATCCGGCTGGTAAATATTTTGCTTCATCGTCCAAGAATTCTATAACAACAAGCACACAAAATAATGTAAGACGAAAAAAATTGTTACTACTAACAAGTAAGTCTTGTGAGCATAATAAGAAAAAATCATAGATATATTTTTGTTTTAGCTGATGAAGGCATCTGTAAACGACTCCTATATGTAGAAAAAATATATATTTTGATTTTTTTTACTCTAACTTGAATATCTGAGAAACGTCAACGAAACGCCTGCTGCATATCGAAAGCACACGGTAACCACATGATAGAAATATGCATATCTTTATTCAGAGAGAAAAGGAAGAAAACATAAATAAATAAATTAATAAATAAATAAATCAATCAATAAATAAATTATAAGCATATAAATATATAAATAAAGAAGAAGAAAAAATTAATTGCAAATAATTTATAATTAAACATTTTCCGTTTTGTATAATGAAAATTAAAAAAAACATATTTTTTTCATCATATATGTCAATATGGTTTCAAATGACAGCAATTTGGTAAGAAAATAGTTATTTCTTAATATAAAACAAATACTTGAAAGCATTTCTCAGGAGCGAGAGAGAGAGAAAGAGCAAGCAAACAAGCAAAATATTTAACAGATGGATTGTCTACCTGATTGCATCACAGGTGACTTTTTGTGGTGTCTATGTCAACTATTACAATATATAGAGTTGAATGAATAATCATACACCAAAGAGATTGTATATATAATACTCTATGTCATAAATAAGGTTGCAAAATTGAACGCAGTAAAAAATATTGAGTTTAAATGTTAGCAAATCATTTGACCGAATTTGTACAGGACTGTGCACCAAACAATCCCTTTGGGACTGTCACGATTGAACGTACGAATTGAATCTGGACGTTCAGTACCAAATAAACGCACATTCTGTCTGTTCACTTTTCCACATAACATAAGAAGATGGCTTGGACGTGGTGGATTCATGGCATGGGCTCCCAGGTTTCTAGATTCCCCCCCCCCCCCCCCGTAATTCTTTCTCTGGGGGTACATCAAGGACAATGTCTTCAAAACACCAGTGCATGACGTGCGCGAACTGAAGCAGAGGATCACTGCCACCAATCCAAGCTATCACGCCGCAGATGCTCCGCAACGTTTGGCGGGAGCTTGAGGTTCGTCCCTTCACGTGTCGTGGTACTAATGGATCCCACGTGGAGCTGTTCTAAGGTAAATTTTGAGAAACTTTTGTCAGAAATCTAAAATTTTGAATTTGTTTGGTTCATTTCAGACGATGCAGACGTGTCATGATGTGGCGATTCCGGCAAAACCTCATTTTTTGCATTTTTTTCGTGTAGCAACTTTTGCAAATTTCCGTTTTTCAAACTGTTTGGACTTAATAATTGAAAAAACAGAGCTTTAATTTCATGTGTATAAAGTATATTTTATGTTAAGCCATATGTCTTTTATTAACGCCTAAACACCCTCAAGGACTTTATAGACACCCTGTATATATATATATATATATATATATATATATATATATATATATATATATATATATATATATTATATATATATATAAATATATATATATACATATTGTTTTGGAATACTTAAAGTAAGTCATCAAAAGCTTTTGTAAAAAATTAAATAGTTTTCTCCTGGAGCTTAATTAGCCAGGAATAAAAAAATGAAATTGCAAAAGAAAATTTATTTAACTTAAAATTCTAGAGCTAATTTAGAAACAGAAAATTTTAGGTATTAGAAAAAAATACTTATTACATTTTAACTTACTTAAGCTTTAAGCAAAACCAAAAAGTTTCCGGAAGAAAAAGTATATTTGCAATACAAAATAACATTTTCCTACATAAATAGTTTAAAAAATGACATTTAAAAACTACGGTTTTAGTTATTTTTCTACAAAAATTAAGAAAGTAATATTTGTTTAAAAATTGCGACGTATATGGCATATGGCAAAACCATGCAGGTAGTGCTGACTGATATTTTTTATTTTTTTTTTTCATTTCGTGCAAATATTTCTAGAGCATTTAAACTTGGTGCACATGTACTTACCCGAATGCTTATTTAAAGCCTTAGGTACTAATTTTTGCACTACCTGTTTTGACCGTAATTGACCCTTAAAAATCAAAATTTGGAGTAAATCTATGCAAGAGAGATGAAAATTTTTAATTATGAAAATGTCGATCATGTTTTTACATATTCATATAAAAATTTTAAAAGGTTGCATTGCTTTAATCTTGCACACTGTGACCAGAAGCATGCCAGTCAAACTTTCGGATTATAATGCTACAGCAGGCTCAAATATTGCAAATAAAAATGCAGCAGTTTTCATTGTAATTATAATACGAATATATATTATTTATAGCCCAAAAAAGTCAATAAAATAAATTTAAAAATATAATTTCATAAAAAATAATAATAATAATAAAATATAAATTTTCACTTACTGCATGTGTTTTGCAATACGCTAGCATGGTAAAAATATTTTTTTTGTAAAATCTAGGAAAATTAAAAATATGAAGAAGAATAAATTTATACAACTTAATTGTTTATATTATGCTGAGGAAGGGTCAACCGTTGCACTACTGGCATCACTGAAAGGAACACAGGAATTTTAATAAAAAATCGAACCTTATTTATTTTAAATTAAAAAAAAAATTATATTTTCTCTGCTTATAATTAACTTCAATAAAATGTTAACTCTCATGGCCTTAATTAGATAAATTTTGGTGGATTTCTTGAATTGTTACAAATAACTATGTGCCACCATTTTTTAGTTCCTTTGACAATGATGCAATAATTAGTACTCATTGGTTGGGTGAACCTTTAAAACCCTGGTGACCTTCAAAGGAATTGAAGAGTAAAATTTTTTGAAAAATAATAAAATCATTTTATGCCTAAATTTACAATATCTTTTTTTATAACTACAATTTCAAATCTTAAATAGAAAGTTCTTTATAATTAAAATGAAGTATTTAAACCCTTACAACGCTTGTAATAGCTATTTATGAAATGGGTAACGTGAAATTGTTAAAGCTTACAATACAGAATTAGATTCTCTTGCATACCTTATATCGTACGGACATTTTTTTATACATCAAGTAGTTCAGGAATTAAACTACAAATTTTTGTTTAAGTAAACGTTGCAAGGACCTCAGGGGTTTAAGGAATCTATTTGATTTATAAGCATCTTCCTGTTTATTATTTGCAAGAGTACATTATAAAACATATTATAATAATATTATATAGTTGTCCCTATAAATGAGTTATCAATATAACATTATGTCTTACAGCCTAACAAATGCTGGCTCATAGATATTTGTTAAAATAAAAAAAAAAATCCTAATTTAAGCCATCAGAGTTGGCATTTTGTCACAACACTTCTAATTTACCTTGGTGCCACGAGGTAAAGCTACAAGTATAGTGATAGCTACTAATAATCATGTGATAATAAAATACTTAAATACATTTCTTAGTTATTTTGAAGAAGAGAAAATATTTTTATTTTTTTTAAGGTTATGTAGATAAATTTTCACAAACATCCTGATACTTAAAGTGATGCCAGAGGATCAAGACTTAACCCTAGTTATGAGTAAGAACTGTAAATTCATGCAAGTGAACCTAAAATAGTAAATTACATAAATTTTAATTTAATTCATACTTTTTACTGTCCTTGATTTTACATTTAATTATTTTACCGTGCTAGCGTTTGAAAAACATATAAAGTCTAGTAACTAAAAAATAAATCCTATACATAAATAGAAACAATTAGAGACAAGCTGATTTTTTCACCATTGTTTCCCCATAGTGTAAGCAACCTCCAGTTCAAAGTCCCATAAAATCCCCCATTATATTTTCCGGAAAAGAGGAACAACGCTTAAAATCTTAGATAATAAAAACATCTATAAATTTCAACATATTATTAATTCTGAGATCATACTCGGTTAGAAACATATTTTTTAAATTTTTCATTTCAATACAGCTCAAATTAATTCATTATGTTTATTGCCATGATTTTAAAAAGAAAATGACGCATAAAACATTAAAATCCTTTGATTAGTTATGAAGGTTTGCTCGGAAAAGCGCATCCCAATTGGAATTGGAATTTTTAATATATCTTTAAAACCTTAGATTTTAAGCGTTTTTCCTCTTATTCGGAAAATATAATGGAAGGATTTTAGGAAACTTTGAACTGAAGGTTGCTTAAACTTTGGGGAAGCAATATTGAAAAAATCAGCTTGTCCCTAAATATGTCTATTTAAATGTTTTTTTTATATTAGACTCATTGTGCAGTAATTAAAATCTATATGCACACCTTCTCTGTCTCTCTATCAGAGTATTGTGCTTGCTTGCTGCCGACCAGCCGTCTGGAGCACGCACCACATCTCTCTCTCTCTCTCTCTCTCTCTCTCTCTCTCTCTCTCTCTCTCTCTCTCAGAATAAATAATATGCTTGCCTGCTTGTCCAGCGCGCACCATCTCTCTCTATTTCAATGATATCGCTTACTATGTATTTTTTCTGGAGCAACAGCAAACAAGTTTAGAGGAAGCTTATATTATAATAAATATTTTGTTTGAACGAGACATTCGAGAGAGAACAACACACGGCAGGTCTAGCAGGCAGGTTTAATATTTTGGTTCTTAAAAAAAGCAAGAGGGAGAGAGAGGGAGAGAGAGAGAGAGAGACGTGGTGCTCCAGAAGGCTGGTCGGCAGCAGGTCTGGCTTATTTAATACTCTGATTCTGATAGAGAGAGAGAAGATGTGCATATATTCAAGGAGGTGTGCTTATATTTATGTCGTTGGTCACTCTGCTATTGACAACTAGCCTGAGAAGGCGGAGAAATGCAGCAGTAGGCACACACCTTGCTATTGTAATTTTGTGGAGCTATATTTCCTTTGTTAACATTTTATCTGCTCCCTACTGTACAGCTCTGGTCAAAAGTTTGAGAACGATTTGTATAGGCAACCCGCAACCACACTATGTTACCTTTAGAGAAAACGTAGCGGCTGCCGCTGCCCCGTTCTTAAACTTTTGGCCAGAGCTGTACTTCATGGGAAACAAAAGCACAAAAACTGTATGCAAAATCTGCTTACAGGTAATCTTTCTGTGGTGTTCCTTTAGATGCATAAGACATGGTGTAAAAGTTTTTATTCATACATATTATATTCTGTATTACTGGGATGCAGTATCGATTTTTTTCTTTCTTTCTTCAAAACAAAAGCTTACTATATTTAGTTCATCTATTGTCAAAATATTTGATTAGATTTGTAGTATATATGTACCAATAATCTTCTGCATTTGTAGTACAGGGTGTCTATAAAGTCCTTGAGGGTGTTTAGGCGTTAATAAAATAAGACATAAGACTTAACATAAAATAAACTTTTTATACATCAAATTAAAGCTTAGATGTTTACAATTTTGAAGAGATGAACGTTTTTAAAAGCAAATAATTATTAACTTTTTTACAGGAAAAAAAGCAAAAAGTTAGGTTTTGTAAAAAAAAAAATTGCTTTTTTACTTTTTTTTTTATTATTATTATTTTTTATTTTTTTTTAGAAACCTTGCAATATGGTATCTTTACGTGGGCATGGTTTGTTGCACGAAAGACGTCTAGATTAACCCCTGGCTTGCTCCACACGTTATGGAGCATTTTCGGTATGATGGACTGGATGGCGGCTGTGATATCCTCAGCTTTAGCACGTAGCACGTCAGTTACTGGTGTTTTTGAAATCGTAATCCTTGACGTATCCCCTTAGGAATAAAATCTGAGGGAAGGGGGGGGGGGGGGGCGAGGTGAGGTGATATTGCAGCCCATGCCATAGGTCCATCTCGAAAAAGCCAGTTTGCTGGAATAGTGGGGCCATGATCTCATCTTCGAACAAAAACAGTGATCCACAACATTGGGCACATAATGTCAGACACGCTGAATAAAAAAATTCCAGGTAGATTTCCAGGTAGGCTTATTTATGTCGAGATGGACCTATGGCATGGGCCGCAATATCACCTAACCTCAGCCCCCCCCCCTTCCTTCAGATTTTTTTTCCTCTGGGGCTACGTCAAGGATTACGATTTCAAAAACACAAGTGACTGACGTGCTACGTGCTAAAGCTGAAGCAGAGGATATCACCGCCGCCATCCAGTCACACCGAAAATGCTCCATAATGTGTGGCGCAAGCTAGGGGTTAATCTGGACGTCTTTCGTGCAACAAACCATGCCCACGTACAGATACCATATTGCAAGGTTTCAAAAAAAAAAAAAAAAAAAAAAAATCGTAAAACAGATTTTTTTTTTTTTTGACAAAACCTAACTTTTTGCTTTTTCTCCTGTAAAAGACTTAACAATTATTTGATTTTAAAATCGTTTAGTTTTTCAAAATTGTAAAATCTTAAGCTTTAATTTGATGTATAAAAAGCTGATTTTATGTTAAGCCTTATGTCTTTTATTAACGCCTTAACACCCGAAAGGACTTTATAGACACCCTGTATATGCACCAATAATCTTTTGCTTTAAAGTGACATATACATGAAACAGACAAATGATCTCAAGTATATTGTCACTTTTATTCAGGATTTATTTTTTATGACACTACATATTTGCAGTTATGTATATCAATACATAATTGAGGTATATATAATGTATTAATATACATAAATAAAAATTAGATACATACCCAAGAGGATCCCTCTTCAAAGTGCGTACTTCAATTAAAGTGTGTCAAAATTACTTGATCTGAAATAGTGTAGAAAAAAGATGGTTTAGTGATAACATAAACAAACTGACAGCTCAAAAATATACTAACAAAGTGCTAGCGCATGACTTTGTGTTCCTGTCTACATTTAACATATTTTTTTGTGTTCCTGTCATTTTTATGGGGCAATGAAGCAACTTCAGTTACAATAAGAATTTCTCGGAGCTGAAATTTTTACTGTAACTTACACTGAGCCTCAAAGCTCTTGTTTTCCTTTATTTATTTAAACAATTTGGTTAAACATTGTTAACCAGATTTAACTGACTTCAAATCTGCAAACAACAGATTTGAAGCTCATTAAAGTCATGTTAAAAATTTCAGCTCTTAGAAATAATTCTAACTTGAGTTACAGCACAGCTGCTTCATTGCCCCATAAGAACGCATATGTTAAATGTAGACATCAGGAACATAAAAAGTCGTCCCCTAGAACTTTGTTAGTATTGTTGAGCTGAGTGCATGGCTGTGAGTTTGTTTATTTTATCCCTAAGCTCACTTTTACAATGTCTGCTATTGGGCAAAACAAATGTAAAATTTATGTTAAGCAACGCTAAAAAAAAATATATGAAACTTGTTGCCGATAGTATCTTTACATTACCAATTTCATTATAAATATATTTATGTTACACACAATATACTATAGATTGGAATGTTGTTTTTATGATCAGAATTACTAGAGCATAAAAGCTTTGTTTTATTTCATGTAGAAATCATGGTATGCCTAGAATATTAAACATCATGCATACTGTACTGGTAGTACGATACATTAATTGTCGATCATTGCCATTGCTATACTGTAGCATGGATCGTGTATTGTGAGATACATTGCATTGTATTGCCAATACCAAGATATATGAAGATATTGGTAATGTAAAGATACTATCGGCAACAAGTTTTATGATTATTTTAGCATTATTAATTGATTTACATATATAATTTATACATTGTTTTGGCCAGATCAATTTTGATTTTGGCACCAACTATTGTGTCTTGAGCTGACCATAATACACTTTTAAGTAGGATCCTCTTGGGTATGTATCTAATTTTTATTTATGTATACCCATACAAAAAAGATTCAAAAAGTTCGCCGAGCTGTAGTATGACAAACAGTCGAGCTTTTGCCGACCTCTCGAGCTTTCGCCGAGGATTCCCCCCACGCTGTCGACCTGCCTTTTTATATGCTTTTTATGGTGCCGAGCTTTCCTCGAGCCGCGCACTTATGTCGACCTGACCCCTCCTCCCTCCCTCACCACCCACCCAACCCCTCCCCCCTTCTCAACTATATTTTCAAGGTTTTTTCTTCCACCCCCTGCTACCACCCTCCTCAAGTATTTCCAACGGTTTTTGAATAATAATTAGATAGAAAAAACATGGCGCTTATGCCTCGTGCTTGCTCAATATGTCCGCGAGTTTTATATATTTTTCTAAGGGAAATTTGCAGCAAAACTGAAGAAAAACGCGCGGATATTGAAGGTAAGATATACCACTGTATATTTCTATAAAAATAATGCATATTAGGTGGTCTGATGAGAGTATATTTATGTTTCATGAGCTGTATGAATACGCGACATTTTGGTTGCCTTGCTGTACGAGTATACGCACGACTTCGCTATAAGAGACCCGCCTATACATGATCGCTCATCGCATTAAAGTACACTGTATGTAGGTTTGTAATTTTGGTCAACACGGTGTACTTGTATCCTTTTGACTATCAGATATGAAACGTTTGTTTGTTTTGTTTACAAGTGCTGTTATAAAAAGAGCTGTATGTTTTATTTTTGAACCCTCCTGTACTTTTATTTTTCACAGCACAGCTGACCTGCGGAGGAGTGGAGAAAAAGCGGGGAAATATATAGGGAAGGAGCGGAGGGGAGGGGCAGGCGGGGGTGGGCCTACAGGGATATTTTTTATTTTTAATTTATTGCCGATCCTCGAGCTTTTGCCGAGGATATGACGACCTATTGACGGGCATTTGACACAAAGTGCGCTGAAAGCTCGAGCCGACCTATCGTCGAGCTTTTTAAAAAATATATATTTTTATTTTTTTGTATGGGTATTAATACATTATATATACCTCAATTATGTATTGATATACATAACTGCAAATATGTTGTGTCATAAAAAAAAATCCTGAATAAAAGTGACAATATACTTGAGATCATTTGTCTGTTTCATGTATATGTCACTTTAAAGCAGAAGATTATTGGTACATATACTACAAATCCAATCAAATATTTTGACAATAGATGAACTAAATATAGTAAGCTTTTGTTTTGAAGAAAGAAAGAAAAAAATCAATACTGCATCCCAGTAATACAGAATATAATACCCTGTTCTCATTCCGGGGCTGATTCCTGGTCCGGAAACGGTTAAGTTCCCGGCTTCCGGACCCGGGCGTTTCCCAAGCGTTTCCAGCGCTGGACCCGAGCGTTTCCAGAGCGTATCCAGCGCTGGACCCGAGCGTTTCCAGAGCGTATCCAGCGCTGGACCCGAGCGTTTCCCAAGCGTATCCAGCGCTGGACCCGAGCGTTTCCCAAGCGTTTCCAGCGCTGGACCCGAGCGTTTCCAGCGCTGGACCCGAGCGTTTTCCGAGTTAAATATAATTTTTAATTTTAATTAGAAAAATTATTAATTAGCGAGCAAAAAGGATAATATGTATAAACAATTGCAAAAAATTGGTGAAACAATATTCCGGACCTAAAAAACTATACTGCGAAGTTTTTTTTATCGTTCACCCATCCAAGTACTGACCACGCTCGACGTTGCTTAACTTCGGTGATCGCCTGGATATCGCTCTGGACCGTTCTGCCATTGGGTCATCTTAGATATATTGAGTTTGTTAGTCCTATATATATTGTTATGGGTTTAAATATGGATTATTAATGTAAATATAGTTAATTGATCCTCAAATATTTATCCTGGGGTGGAAATTAACATATTTAATTAAAGTATTTATAAATACTATATTTATACTAGAAAAAAGTTTAAAATAAATTAAAGTAAATAAGTGCCAATTTTAGATCAATTAAATTTAATAAAGTTATTTAGAGATAATTTCACAGCAATTATTTATCTAATTCATTTAAAATTAAATTATTTAGGGTTAATTTTACCCTTAATTAGGTTTACGGACCGTTTACGACCTTTCCCGGGCCAGAATTTTTTACGTCCCGTAAACGATCGGGTTTCACACTAAAAGCAACATTTTCATATTTTAGATTCTCTTAGCATTAAAATCGTTAATGAAGTTAATTAAAAACCTCATATAAGCCGTCGCAACCATCATTACCATAATTTTTTTATTCTTTATCGCAACTATATGTCCTGAAACAAGTTAATTTGTCACCACAATATCAGAGTAAAATATTATACATCTATTGAGATTATATTAAACTCAATTTAAGTGAATTTTTGATGGTTAATGAAATTTAGGTTGGTTCCCAGTAGTCCCGAGCTTTTCATTTTTAACGATCCGGAATGTCATTCCAGGGCCGGATAAATTCCCTGTTCGGGACTTCATCTCGGGAAACGGGTGGGACATTGATTCCGGAGCACTAACGGCCCGTTATTGCCCAGAAACGGTCGTGAAAAAATCGTGAATCGGAACTAATTCGGGAACGGGCGCCGGAATGAGAACAGGGTATGTATGAGTAAAAACTTTTACACCATGTCTTATGCATCTAAAAGAACCACAGAAAGATTACCTGTAAGCAGATTTTGCATACAGTTTTTGTGCTTTTGTTTCCCATGAAGTACAGCTCTGGCCAAAAGTTTAAGAACGGGACAGCCCTGGTCAAAAATCTTGCCTTAATTCTTACAAGATCAACTCAAGATCTTGTAAGATGGCTTCAAGACATCCAAGATCTTGAACATTTGAAAAAAGTAAGGCAAGATTGTTCAAGATCTTACCAAAACTTAAAATCTTGCATGAATCTTACAATAAGATCTTGCAATTAATCTTGCATAAGATATTTTCGTGTGCAAGATAAAAATTAGGTTTCAAGATTAATTTTTCTTGTGCAAGATCCTAAAAATCTTACACAAGTAAATAAATCTTGCACAAGATCAACATCTTGGCAAGAAAATATCTTGCGCAAGATTTTGTAGTCTTGTCAAGGCGTAAATCTTGAACAACTTGTGCAAGATAAATATTTTCTTGTGCAAGAAAAAGTATATCTTATTCACGCAAAAATCTTGAGCAAGATTATTTTTACCCAAGATAAAATCTTGCACCAAATTTTTACAAGAAAAAATCTTGCAAGACTTAACAATGCAAGATCTCTAAATCTTGTGCAAGAATTTGTTCAATTTTCCAAGTCCAGAATTCTATAATTTGGACCAAAATTATAAATATCTTGCATATTTGGATTTATCTTGAACAAGATCGTAAATCTTGCATTTATAGAGGCCAACAGGTAAGATATTTTAAGTTATGCGGAAATTTTGTGAAAAATATAAAATATCTTGGATAATATAAAAATATCTTGTGCAAGATTTTTTCGCGCGCTTTGGCCATCTATCGGTATATTTTGTAAACTTTGATGAGGAAACAGCCAGTGCGCATGACTGGCATGACTGCACGCATTGCATTATGGGTAATAATGGATGCTGTTGATAGATGATAAACATGTCGTACATGTGCTCTGTGTTTCTTTTAGTTTTGTGGCGTTTATAATAGTGATAATTAAGTTGCTTATGCACCAGATTCTACATTATAACAGGTAAGAAACATATTTAGTAATCGTTCCACACGCAAATTAGATTTTAGGCTAATATGAACTTATCTTTGTTTTCATATACGAGCTCTTCATTGATTAAATTGAGAAATTCGCAACAAACACAAAGTGATCTATGATGATGGATCTGTGGAAATACTATAGGTGGGCCTTTTTTGGATGAGGTGAGTGTAACACTTTTTTTTTTTCGTAAAAGTGATTAAACAAATTATTTTTTTATGTTTTTTCTTATATAAAAATGTCTAAAAACAGAATAAAGGGTAATATTTTGGGGCAATTAGCTTATAAATTAATAATTGCATATTTTTTTACTATATTGTGAGTTGATAATGCGAGAATTAAAGCATTATTTTCTAACGGTTTTCATCTTGAGTTAATCTTGCAAGAATCAAAGCAAGATTTTCCAACGGTTTTTATCTTGAGCTGATCTTGCAAGAGTCAAAGCAAGATTTTCTAACGGTTTTTATCTTGAGGTGATCTTGCAAGAGAGTCAAAGCAAGATTTTCTAACGGTTTTTATCTTGAGGTGATCTTGCAAGAGTCAAAGCAAGATTTTCTAACGGTTTTTATCTTGAGTTGATCTTGCAAGTATCAATGCAAGATTTTCTAATAATTTTAATTTTTTGAGCTGTAGGCAAGATTCAATGCAAAATTTCATGTTTTTAAGTTTTTCTTCTTTATAGCTGATCGTGCAAGATGAATGAAAATTTTGTATGATTTTAACATTTAATTTGTTGCATGCTCTATAAACCATAATGCACATATCGAGATAATATAATTATATGTTACTATAGCTTGCATGCTTTTTACGATGAGCAATCACTTGTTTATTAAGTTACAGAGATATTATACCATTTATTATGTTCTACTTCAAATTTGTTATCTTACATTTTTTTTACATAAATGCCATTTTGTTATTTGCCTGGCCAATTAATAACTGACGAGTGACGAGTACTCTTATAGAGTGCTGAACAAGTACGCAATAGTAACTGATGCCACCCAGTAAACACGACCACGAGGAAACCACGAGGAAACCTCGTGGATTGTCGTGGACCTCAACTGGTGGACCATATGTCATCAATTACGACGAGTTTTCCACCAGTTCGTAGAATGGTCCACCAGCTTCCACTAGTTTTTTTTAATTATTTTTTTTAGAACGATAAAGAACTAAAGTTATTTAATTAATATATACTTCTGAAATTTATTTAGAACATCTTTTCTGGATAAAAAAAATCGAGTTACATCCAAAAATGCAATAAAATTTCTAACGGGTTGGTAACTTTTTGAAAAAAAAGCACTTTTGGGCAAAAAATTTAAAAAAACGAAAAAAATTTTTTCATTGATTCTAGTAAAAGATTAAAAATTAAACACTTTTTATAATTATGCATTTTTTATTTTTTTGCATAGAATGCACAGAAAATCGTGTACCACGAGATTTTTTCTTTTTTTTAAATCTCGTAGAAATTTCTACTAGCTTTTCACGAGTTTCAACAAGATGGCCAATTCTGTAGATTTCTGATCAAGCAGTGATAAAAATATTAAATATTTGATATTGGATTATTTTTAGGTCAATTAAAACAAAAATAAACTGGTCGAAATAGGTGGATATTAGGTAGACACTCGGAGAACGTGGAGCTTTCCACCAGTTTTCTCCGAGAGTCCCCAAAGGTCCGCGAGTCGTGTTTACTGGGCATTTTTTTTAGCTTGCTGTCTGGACAATAAATTAACGAGTACTTCAAGATTGCAGAACAAATAATCAATAATTATGTTTAACTTTGTTTTTTTTAGCTTGCTGCCTGGACAATAATTGACGAGTTCTATTCTAGATTGCAGAACAAATACGCGATAATAATAGTTCAGTTTTTTTTTTTTTTTTTTTTTTTTTTTTAGCTTGCTATACCTGGACAATAAATTGACGAATACTTCAAGATTGCAGAACAAATACGAGACAATAAAAGTTCAGTTTTTTTTTTAGCTTGCTACCTGGACAATAAATTGACGATTACTTCAAGATTGCAGAACAACGCGATACTAATAGTTCAGTTTTTTTTTAGCTTGCCACCTGGACAATAAAATGACGATTACTTCAAGATTTCAGAACAAGTATACGCAATAATTTTGTTTAAGTTTTTTTTTTTTTTTTTTTTTAGCTTGCATTCTGGACAATAATTGACGATTACTTCAAGATTGCAGAACAAATACGAGATAATAATAGTTCAGTTTTTTTTAGCTTGCCACCTGGACAATAAATTGACGATTACTTCAAGATTGCAGAACAAATATACGCAATAATTATGTTTAAGTTTTTTTTTTTTTTTTTTTTTTTAGCTTGCTGCTTTTACAATAATTGACGATTACTTCAAGATTGCAGAACAAATACGAGATAATATAATTATGTTTAAATTTTTTTTTTTTTAGCTTGCTGTCTGGACAATAATTGACGATTACTTACTTCAAGCGATTGCAGAACAAATACGAGATAATAATAGTTCAGTTTTTTTTAGCTTGCCACCTGGACAATAGATTGACGATTACTTCAAGATTGCAGAACAAATACGCAATATTAATGTTTAAGTTTTTTTGTTTGTTTGTTTTTTTAGCTTTCTGCCTGGACATTCTGGACAATAGTTGACAAGTAATTCTAGTTTGCAGAATAAATACGCGATAATTAAATATATTTAAATCTTTTTTTTAAGTTTTATATTAAAACTTTTATTTTGCAGAGTAATTGTTGCTTGGATATCTGATCAGAGCTTTTGATTCTACATTGCGAAGAAAAGCTGCCAAGACCATATTAAGATCAGAAAACAAGATTTCCTGAAATAAATTATAGAAACATCTTGCATAGTCTTGACAAGATTTTCTGCAAGATTTTATTTAAGATCTTGCAGACTCTTGGCAAGACTTGTTGCAAGATTTTACGATAATCTTGCAAAGTCATGACAAGATTTATTGCAAGATTTTACGACGAAAGTCTTGTTTATTCTTGACAAGATTTGCTGTAAGATTTTACGGACCCAAAATCTTGCACAAGATTTTTAGGTACGACAAGGTGTCTTGTGCAAGATTGTCATTTCTTGTTATAAGATTATCCTCAAGATCTTGACAAGATCTTGTGCAAGATCTTGACAAGATCTTGTGCAAGATCTTGTCAAGATCTTGTCGTGCCATAATAAAAATCTTAAACAAATCTTGAGCAAGATCTTGGCAAGATCTTGCTCAAGATTTTTGACCAGGGAGCGGCAGCCGCTACACGTTTTCTCATAAAGGTAACATAGTGTGGTTGCGGGTGGCCTATACAAATCGTTCTCAAACTTTTGACCAGATCTGTACATATAAAATATATGATATCTGATTGCAAAATGCAAATATCATTGCTCATACGCCATGTATATACACTACTGCTGGATCTTTCACTCGACAGGACTTAATTGATTACATTTTGTGATAACTGTACTGCATGTGCACAGAGTTATATAATGTACAAAATGTAATCAAAGTCCTATCGAGTGAAAGATGTAACAGTAGTGTGTACATGCCGTATGAACAATGATAGTTACATTTTACAATCAGATATCATGTATGTATGTATGTACTTCATGGGAAACAAAAGCACAAATACTGTATGCAAAATCTGCTTACAGGTAATCTTTCTGTGGTGTTCCTTTAGATGCATATGATATATTTACATATAAGATGTTAAGTTTTTAATCATTTACACATTATCATATTCACTAGTATCAATAATGATTATTTTTATTGAAATATCATAATGAGAAATGGTTATTTATGTGTTTAAAAAATAAAAGTTACTTACCTCGTCGTTTTAATAAGACACCATCGTAGGCATCCCAATTACTCTTTCCACTGAATGGGAGGCAACGAGACTTTACCAGCACCCTCAATTTAGTAAAGGAATTGACGTTTGGGAAAAAACAGCGCTCATTATCCACCAACCATTCCATAAATATTGGTTCAGTGTGTGGTACCCAGCTAAAAAAAATAAGGAGAGTGGCTTTCAAATATAAGGCCACTGGCCTTAAAATAAAGGCCACTGGCTTTAAAATAAGGAGAGTGGCCTTATAATATAAAGCGAGTGGCCTTTCTTATAAAGAAAGTCTCCTTTAAATTTTTTGTGGCAAAATAACATAAAAAATAATAATAATAAATAATAATATAATATATATATAATATTTATATATATATATAATATAATCATATTTTGAACTATTTTTTTCTCTGTACGACAGCCGCGTTTTTTTTTTTTTTTTTTTTTTTTTTTATTTATCATTTGGAAACGAGCCCTATGACCTATGACGTCACAATTAAAAATTGAAATAATAAATTTTTGATTTTAATGAAGAGTTTACTATAATTGTAACCATTCTGGCACAATAATTTCCTCAGTTTTGATAATTTTATATTTTTCATATTTTTTTAAATTTTATAACTTTTACAGAAATCCCGATTTTCAGTCCCGATTTTTTCTATGCCACTCAACTTATAATTCAATGTATTTATACTGACATGTATTTTAAGCACCTTAGCACAATTTCTATACAGAAAAATTGTTGGGTACAAACTCGTGAATATTTTAAATGACGGAAGAAAAATCCAAAATATCGACTATGGGAAAGTTAAAAAAATCTGTAAAAATCGTGTCACTCAAAGTATAGTTTTTTGAGCTCCTCAATGCATGGGATGAATTTTGGTATATAAAAAAAAATTGATTTTTCAAAATTTGCACGTGGACTTAACCGCGATTTTCATATCTACACTACTCGTCAGAGGCTAAGCCCGCTAGCAAATTTTGAAAAATCGACTACTTTTTTTATATACTAAAATTCACCCCATGCATTGAGGAGCTCAAAAAACTATACTTTGAGTGACCCGATTTTTACAGATTTTTTGAACTTAAACTATATAGTCGATATTTTGGATTTTTCTTACGTCATTTCAATGCTCACGAGTGTGAAAAAATCAAATTTTTGTGTATAGAAAGTGATCAAAAGTGCTTAAAATCGCCATCTCCGAATAAATACATTGAATTATTTGAGCGGTACGATAGTAAAAATCAGAACTGAAAATCGAGATTATTGAAAAAGTTCTCAAATAAAAAAAAAATAAAAAAAAAAAAAAATAAAAAAAATCAAACCTGACAGGAAATTATTATGCCAGATGATTACAACTTAATTAAATTTTTATTAAAATTGGCAATTTAATATTTCAGTTTTTACTTGTGACATATTATACGGGCCATGCACAGCTATTATGGCTCATTAAAAAAAAAAAAAAAAAAAAAAAAAAAAAAAAAAAAAAAAAAAAAACTGAAATCCGATTTTGGTTGCTTTTTCCTAATAAATTAATTATTGATGGAAGCGATATTTTTTATAGCATTGAATGACAAACAACATTACTTTGAATAAAAAAAATCGCAGGCCCCCTAATACTTACATTTGAGAAGTTAAACGGGGCTAAATATATCGCTGGCCGTATAATTAAGTTGTTTTTTTCAAAGTCCAGTCAATATTAGAACTTTTACCCAAATGATATAAAATGAAAAACCATATGAATTTATTGTAATCTGCAGTCTGCACCATAATATAAAAGCATTTTGTTTCCAGTCGTTGATGGTATATTTGGAATAAAAGACAATCGGCACGTACATTTTTTCTTATATTATAATTGGCGCAGTGAATATTTTTAATTGATATTTTTCGTAAATCAACATTTTTATATGTCAATTAAATAAAAAAAGACTCGTTTTCTATTATAAAGTCATTTGTTTTTAATTTAATTCTTATTTAAACCTAGAAATTTAGAAATACTACGATGCAATTCTTTTTTACGAACATACCACATGAAAATATAATTCAAATTTTTTTGCGCCAAAACCGTTAAAAATATTTTGTGGAAAGGGAAAGATGGCGTCATATGTTTATTCGTGGAGGTTACTTTTTACAAGGACTCCCTACAAAAAAATATTGCAAGGACTTTTTTTTTTATGACGTCACCGTTGTTGATCATCCATTTGGTTGATGATGCTCATTTGTTTTTATATCAATGACGTCACACAATAAGTCCTTACAATAAAAAATTACAAGGACAAAATTTTTTTAACCCGCGAACGCAGACGAATACCGCAGAATACCGCGCGTGTAAGTAAAAAAGGATAGGCATATATTTATAAATCATATATTAAAACTAAAAACTTATAAGCAGCTTTTTTATATAATATTTGATTATAATTTTAATATTTATAATAATCAATGCATATACTTAGACGCATATGACAGCAAAAATATTATTTTCGTTTATATATGAATAATATACGCGATATACGAACACGATATAAATTTAAAAAATACATATAATTTTGTTGCGCATTAATAATTGTGTGATTATTATTTTCATATGCAAAGAACATTTATTAAAAAAAAAATTGCATATATGTATATATTAATAGTTATTTATATTTAGTATTTTAAATTGTTATTATAATATTATTTATTTTTGTATTAAACGTCGTATAGTATAACAGGAAAAAACAAAAACAGGATAATCATAAAAAATGAAACAGCTATAGATAAGAGGCTGAGAGAGAGTTGAGAGATTTATATAAATGTGCAGAACGCATATTTTTATATTATATACATTTTTACAGCATATAATTATTATAATGATTTTTTTTTTTTCAAATTTAAATTTTCCTTTTTGGAAGAAACAGAACGATCAAATTATGACTCGCAAGAATAAGATAAACACAACAAATAATACTTCAAATATAAAATCAGTCCCTTATTGCAATGAAAAAAAAAAAAGTTGCATATGGAAATTTTTCATATAAGCAATTATGTATATTTTATGTAACAATTTTAAACTTGCACAAATTAAGTTTTTTTTTATGTTTTTATAATTTTTTTTTTCTTTTTCTTGCGCATAATATGCGCATAATTTTTTTTGCGAGGATAATATATATTTTTTATCCCACAGCAAAGATCAAAACAATTTTTCCAGATCAAATTATGTTAAAAAAAAAGCTTAATTTGCAGCTTAAAAACATTTTGCAGTTATTCAGTCAATGAGTTTATTAACGACACAGAGATAAGTATTTATTTAAAGTAATTTGTCTTTGTTTATTTTTAAATTGTGTAATTGTTTTATTTGTATGTTTGTGAATATACAATTTCTAATTGCTTTTTTGCGTGTTTTGTGAATTGTAAAACTCTGGACTGACGCATATTTTTGTGCAGGATGAAAGAAATGTATCGAATGTTGAATTTAAATGAAAATCAAAGGCAAAAATTTAAATTAAGTATACTGTGGTTTATTGATGAATAAAATTGTGTTATTCTGATAACAGATAATGACAAACTCGATGCTTACAAGAATATTTTCTCTTTTTTTTATATTTTTTAAAAGTCATTGTAAGAAAATTTGCAACGGCATAATTTGCAGCGCGCAATTTGTAATTTCTTCTTTCACTAGATTTTTTATAATAAAATATCATTTTAATAGAGAGTATAACATATGAATCATATGATGATGTCTTTTGTCTTTTAATAACATTGTTTGTTATTGTTGTTGTTGTTTTTTATTATTATTATTATTATTATTTTGTTAGTCCTTGTAAAAAAATTAAAAGAACTTTTTTTTAGTACAGTAGCAATCATTCATTATTAAATATACGCGTAGTTATAATAATTCTGCTTACGTTTTATTTGTGGAAGTAAAAAAAAGAAGTTAATACGTATTAATATTATTAATAAACATGGGTATATTAAATACAACTTTTTAAAAACAATACTTTATAAGATAATTAAACAACAAATTTAAATTGTATATACAAATAAAATTTTTTTTTTTGTTTTTTTTTTTTTTTTTGCTTTGCTTTAAAAATTTGCAAGGACTTTTTTTAGAGCATAACAATTTTCCCACTATAATTTTTAAGGCTAAAGATAAAGTAAGGTAATTGACTAAAATTAAGCTGTGTTGGTAAAATAAAAAAGATACAAAAATTTAATATATGTTTTGCACAAATACAGAACTCGATCTGCGATATAAACCAAAATGAAAGGATGAATGTGATCAAAATAATAATAATAACAATTAATAAAGTAAACCATTATGCGAATTAATAAATCAATAATTTTTTACATTTAAATTCCATAAACAGAGGCACTACTATCAATTAAAATGTTCTCTATCTGATACGAAAATATGTTGTTGTTTTTTATAAATGATTTAAAAGTTCAACATGAATCAAAATAATTCTTAGGTCTCCGAGAGTTGTCAGAGCCAAACCCACTTCCTCATCAATTTTCTGAAAATGTCGAAACATATTCCAGGAAACCGGGATGAATAGTTTTTGTTTTATCTACGGTATAATTTTTTTTAAAACCCCTAAAACTGACACGAAGCAACCTGCATGATAGAAAAGTGCAACGGGTTGCATAGCTTCTTACTCTGCAGGCGCCTTAATTTTTTGAAGATATTTAATTGAAATCTGTCACACTGCACACATATTCACATATCATATATTTTATGTAAATTAAAACTATATATATTATATCATTATTGTTTTATTTATTATTCTATCTATTTATTTATAGTGGGAAAAAAATCAGTGTAAAAGGGAGGCTTATAATATTATAAAATATTTTATATAAATTATATATACATTTAGAGCAAAAGTATTCGAACTCAATAGACGCAACTTCACTTTATAAGCCTAATCAGAACACGCGGCACCGCCAAGGCGGGTTATCCGTAATCAGAATAATCGATCACATCATCGCGCATAAAGTAAAAAGCACAACTGAAGAAGTATTTATATTCAAATTTTTCAAATGGTTTTATTGTTTAAATTCATACATAATACATATTGTAAGGCACAGCACAGTAATTAAACCATCGGCCGTCTCAAGAAGTATAGAACGTTGAAACGAGCCCCAGTAAACATGTGAAAACTGTGCTCAAAGTCGATTCCCAACGAGAGTCTGGGTTCCACCAGAAATTTCAGTTTCAAAGCTTAATTATTTTTAAAATGTGGATCAAAATGAGATTTTCAAAAATTAAAACCCTGAATTTAAATATGGTAAGCCCTAGCAGGCCAAAATTAACGTAAAGCTATGATTCAGAATGAAGACCCTTTGTCAGTGATCGATCTAATGACCTTTAAATCGGGCAATTGCCAGTGACAAGGGCTGATTATGTGAAGTTGTCTAGTACAATTTCAACTTTAAAATGCATTTATCATTGTAGAGAAATTTGGGAAATCAAATTGTTTAAATAAGTAAATAAACAAACAAACAAACAATTCAAATAGTTTTTTAGTTAGGCGCCTGCACAGTTAGAAGCTATGCAACCCGTTGCACTTTTCTATCATGCGGGTTGCATCGTGTCAGTTTTAGGAGTTAAAAAAAAATCTAATAGATAAACGAAAACTTGGGTTCCCGCGCGCGGTCCCCTGGAACGGTTTGACATTTTCAGAAAATTGATGACGAGAAAGTGGGCTGGCGCGCGCGGGCTCTGACAACCCCCCGGAACTGAGATTTACTTTGATTCCCTTAATTTTGAAAATTTAAATTATTATACGTAATAAATCACCATATTTTTGTATCGCAGAAAGTGAAATTTTTAAATAATTGATAGTGTGTCCTGCTTATGGAATTTAAATGTATAAAAATTATTGGTTTACTATATTTTGCATAGTTGATTCATTTTTATTATTATTAATTTTTTTACATTCATAATTTAATTTAGTTTATCGGGATCACAATTATCACTATATGTGCAAAATATATTATTTATTTTTATTATATCTTATTATTTTACTAACACAACTTAATTTTAATCAATGAACATAACCTCCTTACTTTATTTTTAGCCTTAAAAATTATAATGGAAAAATTGTTATGCTCTCGCTCAAAAAAAAAAATCCTTGCAAATTTTAAAAGCAAAAAAAAAAAAAAAAAAAAAAATCTTTATGCCTGGGAGTGTACAATTTAAAATTGTTTTTTAATTATATTATATTGTATTTAAAAAGTTAAAGGTATACATGCATGTATATTTATTAAAATAATATTAATTTTATATAAATATATTTTTTTTTTCTTCCACAAATAACACAATTATATAACGCGTCCCAGTAAACCACAGCTTTTCACAAGTAGTTTGCAAGTACTTTTCCGATATAAGAGTGTCACTCCCAGCTCATGTGACGTCACTGGTACTGACATTCTTGCATCGGAAAAGTACTTGCAATGTACATGTGAAAAAACTGTGGTTTACTGGGGTATATGCATGATTGCTATACTAAAACAAATGTCCTTGTAATTTTTTTCACAAGGACTAAAAAAAAATCTTTTATTTTATTATAAGTAAAAAAAAAAAAAAAAAAAAAAAGGACAAAGATATAAATCATGTATTATATTATGCTATTAAATAATATTTTATTAGAAAAAAATCTATAGTTAAGAGGAAATTGCAATTTTTGCTATTTTTAAAAAAATGTCCTTACAGTATTTTTTTTTACAAGGTGACCTTGAAAAGAAAATGTAAAAGAAAACTTAGAGTTTATCTCTGTTATTAGAATAACAGAATTTTATTCAATAAACCTCCGTACTTAATTTTAAACCTTAAGAATATTAAAAGAAAAAGTGTTATGCGTTGTTAAAAAAATGTCCTTGCAAAAAAAATTTTACAAGGACTAAAAAAAAAATCTTATATTTAATATAAAAATTAAAAAATATATGTTTAAAAGACAATGATATCATGTATTATATATATTATGCTATTAAATGATATTTTAATAAAAAAAATCTAGTTAAGAAGAAATTACAATTTTCTATATATTTTAAAAAATTGTCCTTGCAATTTTTTTTACAAGGACTCGTTAAAAAAAAAGAAGAAAAAAAGAAAATGAATTCTCAAAGCATATTAGAATTCAACATAATTATCCGTTATCAGAATAACAGAATTGTAATCAATAAACTACAGTACTTAATTTTTTGCCTTACAAAGAAAAAGTGTTATGCGCTGTCAAAAAAATGTCATTGTAATTTTTTTTTACCAGGACTAAAAAAAAAAAAATTTATACTTAAAAGAAAAAGTAAAAAATATATGTATAAAAGACAAATATATCGTGTATTTTAATTATGCTAATAAATAATATTTTATTAGAAAAAATCTAGTTAAGAAGAAATTGCAATTTTCTATTTTAAAAAAGTGTCGTTTCAATTTTTTTTACAAGGACAAAAAAAAAAAAAAAAAAATAGTTAAAACATACTTGAGTTTATCTATTATTAGAATAACAGAATTTTAGTCAATAAACCACAGTACTTAATTTTAAACCTTAAGTATTAAAACAAAAAGTGTTATGCGTTGTTAAAAAAATGTCCTTGCAAAAAAAATTTTACAAGGACTAAAAAAAAAATCTTATATTTAATATAAAAATTAAAAAATATATGTTTAAAAGACAAAGATATCATGTATTATATATATTATGCTATTTAATAATATTTTAATAAAAAAAAAAATCTAGTAAATAAGAAATTACAATTTTCTATATATTTTAAAAAATTGTCCTTGCAATTTTTTTTACAAGGACTCGTTAAAAAAAAAGAAGAAAAAAAGAAAATGTTCTTCTCAAAGCATATTAGAATTCAACATAATTATCCGTTATCAGAATAACAGAATTGTAATCAATAAACTACAGTACTTAATTTTTTGCCTTACAAAGAAAATTTGTTATGCGCTGTTAAAAAAATGTCATTGTAAATTTTTTTACAAGGACAAAATTTTGTTTTTAATAATAATATTAAATAAAATAAAATAATATTTATATTATGTTATATAATATCTTAAATATTATATTATATATAATCTACATATGAAGAAAAAGATATAGTATAAAAATGTCCTTACAATTTTTTTTTTACAAGGACTCTTTAAAAAAAGAAGAAAATACAGAAAATATTCTTATAAAAGCATAATTATTAGAGTTTATCATAATTATCCGTTAGCAGAATAACAGAAATTTAATCAATAAACCACAGTACAGTACTTAATTTTTAGCCTTAACATTTAATAGAAAAATTGCTATGCGCTCTGTTAAAAAATGTCATTGCAAATTTTTTTTGCAAGGACAAAAATAATATAAATATATATAATAATAATAAATTATAATAGTAAAAAAAAAAAAATTAAAATAATACAAAAGATGTAATGTGTATTATATGCTATTATTAATATAATATTGTATTAAGAAAAATCTAGTTAAGAAGAAATTACAATTTCGCCATATATTTAAAAAAAAAATCCTTACAATTTTTTTTACAAGGACTAAAAAAAAAAAAAAAAAAAAAAAAAGTAGAAAAGTAGAAAAGAATATTCTTGTAATTATAATTATCTGTTATCAGAATAATATAATTTTAGTAAATAAACCACATATATATATACATATTACTCAATTTTTAGCCTTTAAACAGTTAAAAGAAAAATACTTATGCGTTCTGCTATTAAAAAATGTATTTGCAAATTATTGTTGAAGGAAAAAAAAATTGCTCATAAGTTAATTTTTTTTTGCACATTGTAAAATATAAAGCTATATATTTATAGTTTATATATTTTTTAATTATGTATTAAAATGTATGTTTTTGATATATATTTAAATATAATATTTTATATATTTTAAAATTAAATCTATATTATAATATAGTATATATTATATAATTATGAAGAAAAAGATATATAGTGTGAATGCGTCGCCTTGCAAAATAATCCGTAAACATAAAGTACTTTTAATTGCAACTATATAAATATAATTTAAGAATTAAAAAATATAAGCTGCATTTTTCCTGTGGCTATTTTTTATAATATATATGCTTTGCTTTTATTCATGGGTGGAGAAAAAAATAGAAAAATATTTTTCTCCAAAAAATGTCCTTAATTGCGCATTGCATTTTTTTTCTCATTTTAATTTATCAAATAACATATTATAATCATTTTAATAAAAAACAAAAAGTTGTTTATATAATTATGCTATATATTGGTGGTTTCGTTCATGTTAAAGTCGATACGTCATAAGTGAGTACTAAATAACATTGGCCAGTATAGGAAAATGACACATTTTGCCACACTTTTTTAAAAATACTTTGCAATTTTTTTGAGAGTATTTTGATGCTGATAACAGGTTGAATTAGTACCTCAAGTGCAAGAAAAATAATAATGACCAAAAAATAACTAATTTTCAAAAGAAAATATATAGCCAAAAACTACGGGTTGTCCTTTGCAGCCAGCAATATTCATTGCTGCAATGAAGAGCATCGAAAAGCATTCAGAATGACGTCATGCGTACACATGCACCCTCTATATACCAGAGAATATTTTATACTTATAATTTATTTTCAATAAAACATTGCAAAAAAAGTCCTTGCAAGTTTTTTAAGGATTTTTTTTTATATATACAATATAAATATTATTTTATATAAAAAACGTATATTTAAAGAAGCTATATATAAAATTATGTGATTTTTAAGATATATTTTTCAAATTTTTAAAATTCAATAAATGAGAAGAAAAATACAAAATATATTTTATATATGTTATAAATAATATTAATATACATAATTACATTTTTTCCGCCACAAAAGAATTAAAATATATATTTTTTTATTGTTTTATAATATAAATTATATAAATATAATAACATTAAAGTAGTTTGAACGAGGTTGTTAACAGCTGATTTTAAATTTATTTGAAGTTTGGCGCTTACTTGATTTTAATTTAATCATTAAAAACTTTGCAATAACCGAGTCTCGATCCGCTGACCCTCGTCATGTAAAAGCAGCGCTCTATCAACCGTGCTGTCAAGGCACTAGATAATAATCCAGCAAATCATATATATATTGCTTTTTGTAACTATTTTCTAATCAAACACTTTTCTCGCTTCTCAGTGCATATAGGTATTAATTAATTATAATGAAGTTAATACAAATTAAGTACATTTGCAAGAGTTTTATTAACATTTATGAGCTCAATTAACGTTTATATCTCGTTTCTCCCGCGATCGCCATGATTCGGCGCCTCTAGCGGCCGATTTCCGAACTATTTAAAAATTACTGGTTAACAAAAAAATTATCATTTTCAGCTCTTTTAGTCTCAAAGTTCTCAGTGCGTTTCGAACCAAATTTAGTTTAATGCTTTTAAAAGTTTCTTTGTTTATCAAAGAGCTTATTTATCTGTTTTTGAGTCCATTTAATAACACTTTCGCAGAAATATGAATGATCTACTGTGGAGGGGGAATGGATTTTCAGCCATTAACCAATGCTATATGAGAAAAATGCTCGACTTTGCGGCTGGTTTTTAATATGTGTTTTCGAACTAAATGTAATTTTATAATACATCAATAGGAGCGTAGAGAGATAAGGAATCTATATGTAACAAAAAAACGGCGTTTAATAACAATGAAAGCTCGTTCAAACTAATTTAAACATATAATGCAAATTCAATATTTCACTCTATAGTTTTATTTTTTTTATTTTATTATTTTTTTTTTTCGTTTCAAAATAATTATTTCAAAAGAATGCTATTTTAGGGTGTGCCCATATAATTTATTCATTCGTACATTTGAGGGTAAAAAAAAAATTTATCCTTGTAAATTTTTATTGTAAGGACATTTTAAATGGTAAATCGTTTGTATTAGTGACGTCACGGATAGCAAACGGTGACGTCATCAATAAAGTCCTTGTAATTTTTTTTTGTAGGGAGTCCTTGTAAAAAGTAACTTTTGCTCTAGAAAATGTTTACCGATGGTAAGTTTCTATTATTAAATCATTTATGAACATATAATGCATTAAATTTTCATTAATTTACATAGCTATCTATCAAAAAATGGCTATTAAATTACATCAAATGGTTTCGAATTTGGCACGATATCAGAACATAATTTATTTTGGTAAACTATATTATTTATGTATGTTTTGATGTGAATTAAAGTATTAAAAATTTCTTTATTTTCAACTGCTCTAAATGCTAATTGGTTATAAAAAGTTATAATATAAATATTATGTATCAATATTTCAGCGCCGGGCGTATATGTGCAGGCCGTAAAACTTTGTTTTTTTTTCTAGCGATCTTTTGTGTATGCAATCACTTGGTGAATTTGCATAGCTGGGAGGCCACTGCTCCACCCAGCTCCACCACTAATGCTAACGTCTTATGGACATGAAACCAAGCCAGTGACTTCCCACAAACTTCTGAGCAGCTTCTGAGATAAATGACATATCTCCGCGAGCTCCGAGCCGATCGATATGCTATGTGGACACACAACTTTGGGGTCTTCATATAAAAACGTAAGTGTATGTATGTAATTCTTATACATACATATTAAATTGCTCATAATATTTTTTAATATTGTGTATGTGTGTCAACGACGTTCAAATTTTAATTATGTACCGAAATGAAATGAATAAACTACAATTTTATGTATGCTTTTCAGTCTATAAAATTGTAGTTTATTCATTTCATTTCGGTACGTAGCATGTAATATTCATACTTATATGCGGACATGCGGATCTGTATGCATATGCTATATGTTTATGTACTGTATGTATTATATATGTACATATATGTACATACTTTACTGGCATGTTCATATGCTTTAACATCATAAACTGAAGTTTTACGTGTTTTATTAAGACATCGTAGTATTGCTCAATAGAACTTATTGGTTTAGCAAGCGGGAATGGCTACTGCTGGTCCCCTAATTTAACATTACTCTTGGGGGGAGGTTTTTTATTTTTTATTATTCCTTTTTTTTTACGCATTTTTGCATATACACTCTGCAACAATTCCGTAGATATTTAAATGAATACTAAAACTACTTTTACTTGAAAAATGTAAAGAATTTTTTAACTCCGCAAATATTTCTGACATATAAGTTTATAAGTACAGTGATGGCACCAGTTAATACCACCCTAACTTTTTATGCTAGTTATTAGCTTGGCCAATCAGAGGGTTGGATTTCGGTCACATGGGGCGATTTCAACCAATGACAGTTGAAACTAGCACCGGAGCTAACAACTGGTGCCATCACTGTATATTATGCAAGTTTCTTCACAGAAAAAAAAATTGTGTGTGGCGGAAGGGAGGGGGGGGGGGGGGGGAAGCGAAGGCTTTTAATATAATGCTGTTCGTAAACCTTGTTCTCTGCTCCTAAAATGTCGTTCAACCTTGGTAATTATTCAAATGGAATGCGCATTTTTGAGTGCAAAAGAACAGGGTTTACGAACAACACTATTTTTAATTCTGTGTATAACTGTTACGGGTTTTGAATTTGTATTTAGATTAAAAGTAATTATAGTACTAGCTACCTATGATAAAATTTAATCCTTATCAGTGACCATCTGATAAGAGAAAATAACCATTAAAATTAATATGGGCTAGCTTAATGGACTAAAAATGATTTTTTTTTTTTTTTATAAATTATTATTTTTTGAAAATAGGTTATATCCTAATGTATCTATGTGCAAAATGTCAGATTTTTCTTTCCTTACAACTTTATAATTTTAGTCGAATTCCGCAGTGTGCCTTAAAGTTTGTTTACCACATAAATATGTCTGAACTCATTGCAGTAGTTTCTCACGAAACCCCACTAACTTAATTGCAAGAAATAAGTGCCTTCCATCCAAATTTTTTTAAATTATTACATCATACTGTCTGATGACTTAACGTGACTGGACGCTGATGACCATCTCTCTCTCTCTCTCTCTCTCTCTCTCTCTCTCTCTCTCTCTCTCTCTCTCTCTCTCATGTATGTATACTATATGCATGTATATCAAAATACAAAGCGAGTGAATGAGAGAGATGGTCTTCATTATCCAGTCACGTTAAGTTTCCAACGTCGTTCTTGTCAGTGTACACTACGTACATTGGCAAACACAGAATTCTCATCCAAGTTGGTCACCTCTGCCTTAATCAGGGAGTCTAGTTTTCTCAAAAATTGCATATAAAAAACTATTCTTTCCTTATAAGCGTAATATACTGTATGTTAAAAGCGTAGAACACCTTTTACAAAAAAAACTTGTCTAATGTCTTAAAATATCTGAAAATCAAAGTTAATTTGGTCACAGTCATTGATTTCTTATTAATTTTTAATTAACAAAAAGGCAGATGCAAACAATGACGTCACAGCTTACTTGGTTTGCAGTGTGCTGTGACGTCATTGACTGCTAAAGCCTTTTTGTTAATGAAAAATAATTAAGAAATCAATGACTGTGAGCAAATTAACTTTGATTTTCAGATATTTTAAGATATTAGACAAGTTTTTTGTAAAAGGTGTTCTACGCTTTTAACATACAGTATATTACGCTTATAAGGAAAGAATAGTTTTTTATATGCAATTTTTGAGAAAACTAGACTCCCTGATTAAGGCAGAGGTGACCAACTTGGATGAGAATTCTGTGTTTGCCAATGTACGTAGTGTACACTGACAAGAACGACGTTGGAAACTTAACGTGACTGGATAATGAAGACCATCTCTCTCATTCACTCGCTTTGTATTTTGATATACATGCATATAGTATACATACATGAGAGAGAGAGAGAGAGAGAGAGAGAGAGAGAGAGAGAGAGAGAGAGAGAGAGAGAGAGAGAGAGAGAGAGATGGTCATCAGCGTCCAGTCACGTTAAGTCATCAGACAGTATGATGTAATAATTTAAAAAAATTTGGATGGAAGGCACTTATTTCTTGCAATTAAGTTAGTGGGGTTTCGTGAGAAACTACTGCAATGAGTTCAGACATATTTATGTGGTAAACAAACTTTAAGGCACACTGCGGAATTCGACTAAAATTATAAAGTTGTAAGGAAAGAAAAATCTGACATTTTGCACAATGATATATTAGGATATATATAGGTGAATGTAAAATAAATTAGAAATCAATGACTGACCAAATCAATGATGAATTTTAGTTTTAGGATATATTACACATTTTTTTTTTTTTTTTTTTTTTTGTTTGTTTGTTCAACGTGTTCCACACCTTTAGATTAGGAGACTCATTGCTTTCCCTGCGTTTCCTTGCACGGTATACCGATAAGATCTACTTAAGTGGATATTAACCCCACCCCCCCAAAAAAAAAAAAAAAAAAGATAAGACTATCTTGCTCTCACTCATGCATGTATTTAAGGATAGAGAGAGATGGTCTTCGTCGTCCTTTCATGTCAAGTCACCAATGTTGGTCTTATCAATGTAGGTATACCACCTACCCGCTGAGACAAAGGACTTCACCGTGAATTCATTTACACCTTCATATTTATTTAAAAAGTTACCCGAGTGGCACAGAAACTATGAACTTACAAACGTTTTACTATGAATAATCTGCGCGAAGCCCTTTTATTATAGACTTTACTATGAACTTGCTTGTAACAACTATGAACGATTTTATTTCGTCGAGCTAGCTCAGTTTTATTGGGGCTGAATTTGCTATGAACTGGGTTGAATTTGCTATGAACGCAAAATTGTGACCTGAACTTTCTATGAACGAAAAGGTTTTCTTAGAATTTTCTATGAACTAAAAAAAAGGTCCGCTATGAATTACCTATGAACTGGGTTGAATTTGCTATGAACGCAAAATTGTGACCTGAACTTACTATGAACGAAAAGGTTTCTTAGAATTTTCTATGAACTAAAAAAAAGGTTTGCTATGAATTTAACCTGACCATTTTTTATGCGATTTTATTTTAATAAAGTTAAGAAGGTTCATAGCAAATTCATATCAGAATTTTAAAGATAGAATTTTTCTACAACCAAATAGAGAGTTGGGGACTTCAATTTTTTTCACAATTTTGCTAGCGTATGTTGTGCTTGCAGTTGAAGAAAAACTTTGAAGAGTGAAGACATACAAGTGAGGCTGCGCGTTTCTGGAGTTTCTAATTAATATATATTTGATGCACTTATGCAACGAAAATGACTGGAGTGTAAAAGACTACCACTTACGGGAAGTACATTTTTTTTTATTAATATCATATTGATTGTTGAGATTGAGTGTACTTTGTGAATAATTATGTTTGTTTTTTATTTCAGATCATTATAACTGCAGCGGCCAAAAAGTACCACAGCCACGACTCTGACTGACCGTTCGACGGATATGGATCACGCGGCGCGGACTGCACACGTGTAAAGATGATATACCGCACTTGCAACGACGATTTTTTTTATATGAATATTTAATAAAATTTACTATGCTAATAAATACAATTAATGCAAAACCTATAACATTTCCTGAAGTATGGCAACCATGTTTTGCCAGCAAAATAAAAAAGGGGAAGAGGAGGGGGTAGGGGTGGAATGCGAAAAAAAGGTTGCCGGTTCATAGCAAATTCATAGCAAGTTTATAGCAAATTCATATTAGGTGTTCATAGTTGATTCAGGTTAGGTATATAGAAAATTCATACCAGATTTTTTTTATACAATTTTTTGAATAAATTAAAGTGTCCCATTTCATGGTATATTCAGAGTTAAATATAGTATAGATTTATATTTTAAATTCATAGTAAAGTCTTACTCTTTTGTGCCACTCGGGTAACTTCATCATGAATTCACGGTGAGCCGTTGAGAAGCCTCCTTCATAATGAAGCTTTATTATGAAGCTCGAAAAGGAAGCGGAGATGAAGCAGTATATGAAGCGGAGAGGAAGCATAATATGAAGCGGAGAGGAAGCATAATATGAAGCGGAAATCCTTATCGCTTGGTTTTGTCTGGCTTCACAGCATGCACTTGGTCACTCCTGGACTTTTCAAAAAAAAAATTAGCGCGCCAAAAATAACCGCCTCCTTGCTCGATCCTTGCTTGCATTCTACAAATAACAGTCAAACAGAAACTATTATACACTAACTACACAACATACAACTTTTATACAAATGCATTCATGCGTATATACATATTTTTAATTGCATGCAAATGAGCCACACGTTTAAATTAATATAATAACTACCTGGAAATCATGCAATATAAATTTGAACACTACTTTCAAGCATAGACGCGATGTATTTTTTTTATTATAACAAACATCTACACAAAATACAAAATCTATCAGCATTAAC
Organism: Ecdyonurus torrentis; assembly: GCA_949318235.1. NCBI lineage: Eukaryota > Metazoa > Arthropoda > Insecta > Ephemeroptera > Heptageniidae > Ecdyonurus > Ecdyonurus torrentis. The sequence goes on from OX439130.1 coordinate 4,607,838, forward strand.
AATTATATAATATTGAAAACAAAGAGATAAAACATGAAATCTTACACAATTCTCCCAGAAGTCGCCATTTCATCAGCGCATGAAACATAAAAACAATTCTTTTATCAGCAAAAATATGACAAAATAACTGGAACTTATACACATTATTTACTCACGTTTTACGAAAAGTGATCAGTCGTCAAATAAACACATAAATCCATATATAAACTTGTAAAAGAACGCAAATTATATCACACGTACTTCCCCAACGGGTTACTGGCTTGCTGCTTGCTTGCGACTGGCGTCCACTTCCTCTCTGCTCCGCTCTCACATCTCACACACACACTCCGCACACTCGCTATCCTGCAGCCGCCGCGCTCTTCTCGCTCTCCCGGCTCTTCGCCTGCCACCGCTCTTCCGTCGCATGCCACGCAGCAAGCCAGCAGCTGCCTCGCCCCAACGACTGCTTCACTTTCCGCTTCACATTTGCTCAAAAAGTGAAGCTGGATGTGAACTTCACTTCAGCTTCATTTTTGCTCCAACCGTGAAGTTGAAATGAAGTTGAACTTAAAAAATGAGCTTCACTTTGCTCGTTAATGAAGTGAAGCTAAAAAGGAAGCTTCACCTTGGCTTCACCTAGCTTCACCTTCTTCCCCGTGAAGTCATATGCATACCAGGGTACATTAGCATACATTGTAATATAATCATGAGTGAGTGAGTGCGATGATCTTCATCGTCCAGTCATGTTACGTCACCAGTGTGTCTTGTGCACTATCTGTATTGATGTACAGGGTGTTTATAAAGTCTTAGAGTAATTTTTACTTAAATAAAAATACCAAGGTAGTTTAAAAAAAAAATTAAATCATCAAATTAAAACTTTATATTTGACATTTTTAAATTTTAAAATAAATTTAAAATTGATCATCCTATAAGAGACAGGGGGAGGGGGGGGGGAGAGATTCAAAGAAGAAGATAATGACTCAGGACTGTTAACAGGATTGGTACCACAACTTTATAAGGCCTCTGAAGGTGAGGACCATTGATATCAAGGCAAACATCCAGACAAACCTCTAGCTCGTGCCACACATTGCGAAGAGTCTGCGGAGTAATGGACTGGATGGTCATGCGCTGCTTCAGCTTTTTCACGTCTTGCACTGATGGTAGCTTGATGAGTCTGTCTTTGACTGAAGCAGCACATCACCATTCAGTCCATCATTCCTCAGACTCCCCAACAAGTGGCACACAAGCTAGAAGTTTTTCTTGATTATTGCCTTGCTACCAATGGTTCCCACGTTGAAAGGCCTTGAAATTGTGGTTGTCAACAGTCCTGAGTCATCACCTGAGTCTTTTTTTTTTTTTTTTCTTTTCTTTTTTTTTTTTTTTTTTTTTTTTCTTATTCTTTCTTATAGAATTATGAAAAATTCTGATTTATTTCATTTCTCACATAAAAAGATAACTGATAATCTGATTTTAATTTTGTTAAATATTTCAAAATTTTCACAATTTTGAGCTCTAACTCAATGACTCAAAAGTTTAATTTTTGAACAACTTTGGTATTTTTATATAAGTTAAGAAGGGAAATCAGTGACTGCGGGTAATGACTAAAAAATCTAAAATTTTGCACAGTAATACATTAGGATCAAACATGTTCAAAATGTAACATATTATGCCTATAGTAAAAAAATAATAATAATATATAAAAAAAAAAAAAAAATTGGGGTCACCATGCTAGATTTTTACATTATGATATTTTCAAGTTTTAGTCCCATAGGAGGCCATGTTAATTTCAATAATTATTTTCTCTCTTTTCTAAAGGTCACAGGTCCTAAAATTTTTATCATAGGTAGCTGTTACTGTTAACTTTCAAATGTCATCATAAAGTTTGCAAGTTTTATTGTTATATTTTGAGGTACAAGCCATCTATATACAACCATTAAGCTTCTTACTCAAAGACTCTAAAAACACCCTGAACATGCATATATATGAACTCGTCAGGTGCAAAAACATATACATTCGACACTGGCTGCATGGTTCATTTCTACCCCAATAAGTAAGAGAAAATGACACTTGCAGCCAATGTCAAATGTCTGCTTTTGCTTTTTACGCTTTTATATATATACATCTATCTCTACTTCATGCACTCACTCACTCATGAATGTATAATGTATTGTATTATGGCAATTTAGGTGGTGTACACAGTGTACACCTACATGAACAATGTTGGGAGGTGCAAAATCTCTCTCTCTCTCTCTCTCGCTCTCTCTTTCTCTCTCACCCACCCACTCACTCAGTGACCTACCTATGTCTGTATTGCTATGTTTGTCAATGTAGTAGGTGTGGTGTCTATTGACGAGGACCACGTTGGAGACTGGACGCTGCAGCCGTCTCTAGTGCTGTCACTCACTCAATGATGTATGTATATTGCTATGTTTGTCAATGTAGGTGTGGTGTCTATTGACGAGGACCACATTGATACTGGACGCTGCAGCCGTCTCTAGTGCTGTCACTCACTGTCACTCACTTACTGATGAGTATTGCTATGTTTGTCAATGTAGGTGTGGTGTCTATTGACGAGGACCACGTTGGAGACTGGAAGCTGCAGCCGTCTCTAGTGCTGTCACTCACTCAATGATATTTGTATATTGCTATGTTTGTCAATGTAGGTGTGGTGTCTATTGACGAGGACCACGTTGATACTGGACGCTGCAGCCGTCTCTAGTGCTGTCACTCACTCAATGATATTTGTATATTGCTATGTTTGTCAATGTAGGTGTGGTGTCTTTTGACGAGGACCACATTGATACTGGACGCTGCAGCCGTCTCTAGTGCTGTCACTCACTGTCACTCACTTACTGATGAGTATTGCTATGTTTGTCAATGTAAGTGTGGTGTCTATTGACGAGGACCACGTTGGAGACTGGACGCTGCAGCCGTCTCTAGTGCTGTCACTCACCCACCCACCCATTAACCTTCCCACTCACTCAACTCATGTATGTATATGACTGCAGGTTACTGCTGGACATGTATGACAATGACATGATAGACCTAGCCTACGGCTTGACGCGGAACATCAACTGCCTCTCTCACTCACCCACCCATCCACCCACTCACTCTACTCATGTATGTAAATGTCTGCAGGTACTTTACTGCTCGACATGGATGACAACGACGTGGGAGACCTAGCATACGGCTTGACGAGAAACATCAACTGATGGTCTCTCTCATGTACCCATGAATGTGTGTATATCTATATGACTGCAGGTACTGTACTGCTGCACATGGATGAGAACGACATTGCAGACCCATTGTGACTTGACGTAGATCACCATCTCTCTCTCTCCCTCTCACGTATGTATGTATGTATGTATGTATGTATGTATGTATGTATGTATGTATGTATGTATGTATGTATGTATGTATGTATGTATGTATGTATGTATGTATGTATGTATGTATGTATGTATGTATGTATGTATGTATGTATGTATGTATGTATGTATGTATGTATGTATGTATGTATGTTACTCAATAGGTTCTACTATACTGGACTGGACGTGAATAAGAATGATGGTGGAGATCTAACGTGACGTGTTGCAGAACACCTCCACTCAATTATGCATATTAATTTATTGTTGCATATTAAATTATTGATATTAAAAATGATAATAATTTTTGGTTTAATATGATATTTACTAATTGTTTTTGCTTTTCTTTTTTGTTCTAGGTCGAGCTCATCACAGTTGATGGCACACGCAAAAGCATCTCTTCATTGGGAGTTGAATATTATTTTATATGTATAATTATGTTTGTTCAAAGAATTGATAATTTTACTCCATAATTATATCAATAAATGATTAAAATAAGTATTTATTTTTTATTTATAACTTTTTTAGAATATTTTGTAGCAGTGTACTTCCGGAAGGCCACTGTACTTTCGGAAGGCCACTGTATTTCCGAAAGGCCACTGGCCTCTTCCGAAAGGCCACAGCAACTCTCTTTCGACAAAAGCCACTCTCTTTAAAAGGATTCTCAATTCTCACCTTTAAAAGCCACTCTACTCTCTTTATTTTTTTTACCTGGGTACTGGAGTAGAGCAACGGAAGAGACCAAACACCCGGTCTTCGCCGTTGCACAGAGTTGATGTTGATGCCTTCATCATTAGTCTAATTGAAAAAAATATTTACATGAGTATAACAATATAAAGTTACAATAATAAACACCAAAAATAGAATAATAATAAAATAGATAAATTAATAAATATATTTAACTACTACACAATATAGTTTTTATGGTATATATATAAACAACAAAAACCTGCCTCGGACAGGCAGCGTTATGGTGAGCAACGGTGTCTGAAATCGGACGGCTCACCAGCAGGACTTGACTTGGCGCGATCTTGGTTAATTGGTACATGGAATGTGAGAGGAGTCAGTGGTAAGGAGCAAGAGTTGGTGAGTGTGATGTGTGAAAGAGGATTAGATGTATTGTGTGTAACTGAGACAAAGAGGAAAGGGAAAGATGTGAGTAATATTCGTGCACTTGGTAGTGGTAGAGAGAAGGATGTGAGTGGAATGGATGACGGGTTTTTAGCATTATGGTCTGGGGTGGGTTCAGATGAGCATGGAAGTCAAGGGGTTGGGATAATTTTAAGTAACAGAGTAAAAAGTATGATGAGAAATTATGAATGTGTGTCCCCAAGGTTGATGTGTATGAGAATGAAAGTGGGTATTACTAGGGTTGTGTTTGTGGTATGTTATGCACCAGTGGATGGAGAGGATGATGATGTAAAGGATGAGTTTTGGAGGCAGTTGAGTACTGTCCTAAGTGAATGTGAAAAGGGAGAGCGAATTATTGTGTTAGGAGATATGAATGGTTGGGTGGGTAGGAAAAGAAGTGGATTGGAAGATGTGGTTGGTAGATTTGGTGACTCTAGAGTGAATGGTAATGGTGAAAGTATCGTAAATTTCTGTGTGGAACATGAGTTGTTTGTATCAAATACATGGTTTAAGCATAAAAGAATACATGAGTACACATGGGTGCGCAATGAGCAGAAAAGTATGATTGACTTAATTCTGTATGATAACAGACTGAAAGGAAAGGTGAAAGATACAAGAGTGTGTAGAGGAAGTGAATGTGGTACAGATCATTTTTTGGTTGTGTCTAGAGTAGATTTAGGAAATAAATGGATTGAGCATAAGAAGGTAAAAGTGGTACAAAAGAGAATAAAAGTGGAAAAATAACAGGAGGTGGAGGAGAGAAGGATGTATACAAAGGGGATGAACGAGAGGTTATTTCTGGTAACAAAAGAGTGGGAGAAAAAGGTTACTATGATGTTGAATGGGGGTATAAGGTAATTAAAGAAGCTTGTGTGGAGACTGCAAGGAAAGTATGTGGTGAGGCTGTGGTTGGTCGTATAGCTGGGGATGCATGGTGGAATGATGAGGTACGAGAGGCTATTGAGGAGAAAAAGAGAGCATATTTGAAGATGATTGATGCAAAAAATGAATTAGAAAAAAAGGAGTTATTTATAGTGTATAAAAAGAAAAGAATGAATGCAAAAAAGATTGTGCTAGAGAGTAAGTTGAATGCAAGGAGAGAATTTGAAGAGAAAATGCAAAGTGAATTTATGGGTAATAGAAAAATGTACTGGAAGATGGTGAATCAAGTGAGAAAAGGAAGTAATAGTAAAAGTGCAGGCGGAGTAAAGAATGAAAGAGGAGAAATTGTGTGGGATGAAGAGAAGGGGAGAGAATGTTGGCGAAAGTATTTTATGAATCTGTTTTTGGATGGAGGGGAAAGGGAAGAAAGAATGGAGGAGGAAAAGGAGAATGAATCAAACGGAGTAAATGAGGAGATGATTGAGTTTCGATTGAATGATTTAAAGAATACTGTAAAAAAGTGAAAAAATGGCAAGGCAGCTGGAGTAGATGGAGTAACAAGTGAAATGGTAAAGTATGGAGGAGCGTCTCTGGAAGTAAAAATGTTACAGTTATTTAATATGTGTTACAAATGTGGTAGAGTACCTGAAGACTGGGTATGTGCTGTGATTGTTCCGTTATATAAGGGGAAAGGGGATAAGTATGACTGTAAAAATCATCGTGGAATTAGTTTGTTAAGTATACCTGGTAAAATGTACGGAGGGATGGTGATTGATAAGGTGCAAAAGGTTACACAGGGTCATATCTCAGAAGTGCAATGTGGTTTTATGCCCGGCAGGGGCTGCACTGATCAGATTTTCACTGTGCAGCAGTTGATTGAGAAATGTATGGACGCAAGAAAGAAAGTATTTGCTGTGTTTGTAGATCTAGAGAAAGCATATGATCGAGTGAACAGAAGTATGATGTGGAGTGTATTAGATGAATATGGGGTGAGAGGGAAGTTACTTGAGGGTGTGAAAGCCATGTATGCAGGTAGTAAGGCATGTGTAAGAGTAAACGGAAAGTTGAGTGAGTGGTTTAAAGTGGGTAGAGGCGTTAGGCAAGGATGTGTGATGTCGCCGTGGTTATTCAATATTTTCATGGATAAATGTATAAAGTTGGCTGAAAAGTATGGAAGTGGAGTAAACGTAGGTTTGTTAATGGTGTGGATGTTGTTGTACGCTGATGATGCGTTGATGGTGGCTGAGAGTGAGGAAGAATTGCAAGAGATGATTGATAGGTTGGAAGAAAGCACAGAACAAATGGATCTGAGAATAAATGTTGGGAAAACTAAAGTAATGGTATTTGGTGGAGAAAATGACGATGGAAATGAATTCACACTGAATGGAGAAAAGTTGGAAAGAGTGAAAGAGTTTGTATATTTGGGAAGATTATATCAAGAGAATGGAAGTATAGATGGGGAGATTGAGAGGAGAGTGGCGGCAGGTAGGAAAGTAGTTGGCAGCATGGCAGGATTGGCCAAGAGTGATGCTTTATCAAACAAAGCAAAACTTACAGTGTACAATTCTGTCTTACTCCCAACTATCTTATATGGTTCTGAATTATGGGTATGTCATAGTAGGCATATGAGTAGGGTGAATGCTGTTGGTATGAGTTTTCTTAGAAGTATGTGTGGTAAAACAAGATTAGATAGGGTAAGGAATACTTGGGTGTTGGAGAAATGTGGAGTAAAAGAAACTTTGACTGAGAAGTATGAGAACAGTGTATTACGGTGGTTTGGTCATGTTGAGAGAATGGGTGATGAAAGAATAGCAAAGCAGGTATTTCATAGTAGAGTGGGTGGAAGGAGAGATAGAGGCAGGCCTAAAACATCATGGTCTGAGGTGGTTGGAAGATGTTTGAAAAATAAGAATGTACGCAGTATGAAATGCAAAAGGAAATGTATGAAACAAGGTATGAGACTGGCGGAAGCAAGTGAAGTATGTCAGGATAGGAAGTTGTGGAGGTCTATCACTGGGTCAGGATAAAACATCTGTGTTGTTGGCTTACCCCGAAAGGGATTTATAGCGTCATGATATGTATGTATGTATGTATGTATATATATATATATATATATATATATATATATATATATATATATATTCTGTGATTTATAAGTATTATACATAGATTAAATTTTTAATGTAATTAATGTATATGTATGAGTTTGGATAGCTGCAAAAAAAAAAATTGAAATAGAAAAATTCTATGATATATATACTTCTTAAAATATGTTTGAACATAAATTGTCACATATATGTTTCATTACTTTAAATATATATGTAAAAATTAAATAATATAGAGGTTCAGTAGTTTCAGAACTCTTATTAAAGAATACATGTTTACTTTCTCTAGAATTCATTAACTGAGAAATAAAAATAAAAGTTAGCTATTTATTTAAAATATAATTTTCATTCCTTTTTTTTTTATTTTTAATTATGAAAATTAGCAAATTTTTAACACGTTTAGCAATCATTATTATATTACAGGTTAATTTGTTAAATTGACAGTTATTTTGTTAATTTTCAACAAATAATTTCCATGTTTGCACTTATAAAATACTAAAGTTTTTTTATAGCTTACTTGTAAAAGGGGCGTAGCCCAACTAACTTTTTAATTCAATGGCAGTTATCGGTTTATAAGAATTCTTAATAAATGTTATGGTTTAAAGGCATAGAAAACGTAAAAGCATAAACATTTACATCACAAAACACTTGATAGGAGTTACATAAATACCTATAACGTTAGTTGGTCTCAAAACCCAAATGTAGCGCTGTAGCAGTGATCAGAAAATTTTGATTTATGCTACCCGCACAACATTTTCATACTAATTTTTGCCTGTTAATGACGTCATAAACAGAAAAATTCACGCAAATTGCATACTTTACATGTTTTCAAGCTCTTTTGTGGAGGCTGCATTACCCTGTCAAAAAGTTTAGCTTTGTTATGCTTTAAATGCTTTAAAAACTTAAAAACTTTTAAAGCATTTTAAAGACATAAAAGCTAAAGTTAAAACTTTAAAAGCCACTAAAACCTTTAAAGCCAAAGAAAGACGCGTTTCGAAAACCGTTTGAGAATTTGCCGCCAAAAAAGTGAGCATCAACGATAATAATGGCCGCCCGTTGAAAAATGACGCCAAGGAGCATTTCTGAGGAAGATATCAGTTTTTGATGTGGAATCAAACTTATTACTGGTAAGTAATGTTAATATTACTAATGTTGAATATTTCCTTAATATATTGTGCTATTTAAAATTGGTTTCTGTGTGTTTTATTGTGCTGTAAAACGTGTTGTTTTTTGGCCTGCAATCTTTTTTTTTTTTGCAGTGCCGTGTTTGCCAAATGTTTACCAAATTTATGTTTATATATTTTCTGGTTTTCATATTAAATTTGATTTGTGATGTAGACAGCATATGTTCCATGTCATTATTGTATCAATAATGTATGATACATTTACAATATTGACATGGATCATGCTATCTACATCACATATAAAGCAAAGTAAAAGCAAGGCTTTGTGCAAATGTATATTCTGTACAAAAAGGCAATAGGGAATGGGGAGAATTGAACAATTAAATCACAAAATCAAACTACTTAGCTAGAAAGAATCATGAATTTAAGATACACACAAGTGATGGGAACAAGTTCGGATGTGTGAAAGTATTCGTTCCTTAGTAAAACTGCCCATGATTGGAATGCTGGGCTTGATGGGATATGTTGTTAAAATAATAAGCAGAAAGTTATTTAGAAATAAATTAGGAGAATTATTAATATAAATTTTATTATATTTTGTTTAAAGGGTAAGCGAGCCACCGTACTTAACAGTACATTTGCCGCTATATATATAGCTATATATATATATATTGCTATGATTTACAGTTCCGAGCAGTTACGTTCCATGTCTATATGATTTAATATTGATATGGAACATGCTGTCTACATCACAGCAAAGTAAAAGCTTGCTATATTGCACAATCATCATTATATCATAAGCATAGAACGTATGTAACTGCTCGGAACTGTAAATCATAGCAATAGCAAGCTTGCTTTTACTTTGCTTGGTGATGTAGGCAGCATGTTCCATATCAATGTTGTGTTATATAGAAATTGAAAGGAGCTATTTAAATTGTAAAGAGTGTGATATCCTCTTAAGAAATATCCAATTCTATTAAACAGTATTAATTACAGGTACTGTATCGTGGGTATGCTGAGTACACTCCATCACGGTTTTGATGTCGCTGATGACCCCCACTTCTTTTATATGAACCATAAATATATTAAAAAATTTATGTATACTTTATTGAATAAATCAAATCCGTTTTTTTTTATTACATATCCTACTTATTTAAAACCTGTAAAGCATCAATTAAAAAGTAATTATTCAATATTATTATATTTTAAAATGGAGAAATAAAATATATGGTTAAAAAATATATATAAATGAAAACTAATATTTATACCCAAAATATTTTTTTATAGTAATTCTTGTGTATTTTGTTATTTCAATTTTCACATTTTTTTGTCTTAAATTTATAATATTTAAATCCTTTTTATTATTAAAACATATTAAAAAAAAAACGTTTAAATTACCTCGTCACAAATAAAATTAAATAACTCATTATACTTTATGTATCCTAATTTGTTAATTTTAGTTAAAAAAAGTATCAAAAATATATCAAAAATATTTTTATATATTTGACTAGAAAGAAATTTGATACTTTTTTCTATTTATTTATTTTATTTTCTAATACAGAACAATTTTCTGCTCTATCCATCACCAAAATATCTTTCTATCCCCTACCTATCCCAATGATTTATTGTTACAAAATTTTAAAGCGTTTTTGATGTAGTATATTATAAAACTTATTGTTATTTTTCCCCCCATCTCAAGCGTATCTCACTTGATCTACCGTGTTCTTTGTATCTATGGTTTTGTATTATATATAGCTGCTTGCATTTGAAGATGAAGATAAATAGTACAATAGAAAAATAGACTATATAAATCACAATGTAAACATAAGGCCATTTTAACTTTACTTTAACAAGCAGCATTGTTGGCAAAAAAGGTACCTTTTTTGTATCGTTATTCACCAATAACAATTTTTTTTCTTTTTTTTTTTTAATATGCAAAACAAGGATGGATTTTATTGGTTAGTTGAACCCTTATTGTTACAAACTAAACACCAAATTTTTAGATGCTTGTTTAGTATCAAAAAGTTGGTCAAGCAAGCAGTGTGCGTGCCAGACAAAATGTAAGTAATTTTTATTTTATAAATCTAGAAAAATATCTGCACCAACATGAAACATATGCTTTATTATTTAAAAGGCTTTTTTTTTAACCACGGCATAACTTGTGCATTTTAATGCTCTTGTATAGCAAAAAATAACATTGCTCAGCATGCATAGCACATTGACGTAGTTCTTAGCTATTTAGTTTGAAATATTAACAATTTTTTTAGTTACTATTATCATTACTTTGCATTTTTTTTATTAATTTTTTCTCCTTATTCAACTTACTAAGAGTCCGATGCACTATACTATTATAGTCAAATTTGATAACGATACTTTTAAAAATTTACTCACTCGGAAAAAAGCAAAAAGCTAAAAAAAAAAAAAAAAAAAAAAAAAAAAAAAAAAAAAAAGCTATCAAAAGAGCTTTCAAGTGTATAAGCTCCACACTTCAGTGGCACACGCCACTATAACAATAGCGTTTAGAAGAAAAAAGGGGGGGTGACAAGAGCCAACAAAGCTATTGAAAAGGCAGCGTGTATGCAACGCTGGGGGTTAAAGAGAGGGAGAGGGAGAGAGCGCCCAGAAGTAATTGTTTTGGGTAATCAGAGTAGAGTAATGTTTAAATTATTTACATTTTTTTTATTCAATTTTATTTTAACATTGTATGAACATCGAAGGTGTTAGGGATCAAGACGTGTTGTTGTTTTATGTAATTATTTTCTATTAACTTGACAATAAATTTTTACTCTGAGAATTAAAATAATAATAATAAGAAAGTTGAATAACATTTGCGTTAATTTCTGGATAAACCAAAACTGCATAATATTAAAGTGATGAAAATAAAACTTTGTTATTAAAATTGTTATAAAAAGAAACTTGAGAGCGTAGCGAGAGATTTTTTTTAGAAATTTCAACCAATTAAACACCAAAATTAGTCAGGAAAATTATAATTTATATATATAAGCTCTATCTATGTGTTATAAAGAGAGGGGTAGAGAGAAAGAGAGTGAGAGAGAAAGAGAGAGAGAGAGAACATAGGTATATTCTCTCTCTCTCTTTTTCTCTATCCCTCTCTTTATAACACATAGATAGAGCTTATTGCTGCATACGTTTATACATATTATCAATTAGTGTAATTTCTTCTTTTAGAACTTTAAACTTGATAAAAATGAGAGAAACTCACAAAAAAAAAAAAAAAAAAAAAAAAAGGTTGCAATATGAACATTATCTCTGGGGGAGAGCGAGAGAGAGAGAGAGAGAGAGAATGACAGCGCAGAGGTAGAGAAAAACATCGTTTTTTTTTAATATTGTGTTGTAAGCAAGGCAAAGGCCAGCGCCCGGGGGGGGGGGGGGAGAGGATGGGGGATTGTTGTAATCGCAGACTAGCGGACCCGGCCAGGCCGCCCCCACCTTCGACAGATAGATGTCTATCTCTTTCTCTAATTCTCTCCGAGAGAGAGAGAGAGAGAGAGAGAGGTACGGCAAAACCGTTAAGCAGAATGATTTTTTTGTCTTGATATTTTTAATTTAAATCATTAAATTATATTCAAATATGCATATTTTTATAAATATAATTTCTTCTGAAACTGACGTTTTAAATTTCTTTCTTTCTTTTTTTTTCTTTTTTTTTTCTCCTTCTTCGTTTTTTTTTAATATTGTGTTGTAAGCAAGGCAAAGGCCCGCGCCCGGGGGGGCAGAGGATGGGGGATTGTTGTAATCACAGACTAGCGGACCCGGCCAGGCCGCCCCTACCTTCGACAGATAGATGTCTATCTCGTTCTCTAATTCTCTCCGAGACAGAGAGAGAGAGAGAGAGAGAAAGCGCAGAGATAGAGAAAAACACGAGCATGAGAGCGTAGCGAGAGGTTTTTTTTTATAAAATTTCAACCAATTAAACACCAAAATTAGTCAGGAAAATTATAAATTATATATATAAGCTCTATCTATGTGTTATAAAGAGAGGGGTAGAGAGAAAGAGAGTGAGAGAGAAAGAGAGAGTGAGATAGAGAACATAGGTATATTCTCTCTCTCTCCCCCTATCTCTCTCTCCTTTTCTCTATCCCTCTCTTTATATCACATAGATAGAGCTTATTGCTGCATACGTTTATACATATTATCAATCAGTGTAGTTTCTTCTTTTAGAACTTTAAACTTGATAAAAATGAGAGAAACTCACAAAAAAAAAAAAAAAAAAAAAAGTTGCAATATGAACATTATCTCTGAGGGAGAGCGAGAGAGAGAGAGAGAGAGAAAGAGAGAGAGCGCGCGGAGGTAGAGAAAAACACAAGAATTTATATCACAAAACATTCGATGGGATTTACATAAACAACATTATATTCTTTTGACTCGAAAGCCAACAGGTGCGTATGTCAATATTCTGAGTGCTTTTCGATTCTCATCTTGAGCAATGAATAACATTGCTCCGCATATGGCGCTAACTCCTTATCTCTCTCTCTCTTTTTCTCTGTAATTTCTTCTTTTAGAACTTTAAACTTGATAAAAATGAGAGAAACTCACAAAAAAAAAAAAAAAAAAAAAAAAAAGTTGCAATATGAACATTATCTCTGAGAGAGAGAGAGAGAGAGAGAGAGAGAGAGAGAGAGAGAGAGAGAGAGATAGTCGAAAGTCAACAGTATGAAGCCACAGACCATTTTGGCTATTTTCTTTGGAAAATTAGCTATTTTTTTTGGTCATTATTATTTCTTCTTACATACTAGGGGTAGTAATTCAATCTGTTAACAGCTTCAATGCTCTCAAAAAAAAAAAAAAAAAAAAAAAAAATCACAAAGTATTTTTAAACTGAAAATATGTGCAATTTTTCTATACCGGTCAATGTTATTTAGTACTCATTTATGACGTCGACTTCAACATGAATGAAACCTCTCCCTATCTCTCTCTCTCTTTTTCTCTGTAATTTCTTCTTTTAGAACTTTAAACTTGATAAAAATGAGAGAAACTCACAAAAAAAAAAAAAAAAAAAGTTGCAATATGAACATTATCTCTGAGAGAGAGAGAGAGAGAGAGAGAGAGAGAGAGAGAGCGCGCCGAGGTATAAATATATAGTATGTTATATATTATACATACAGAAAAGGTGCAAAAAGTTTATTTTTTACTGGGAAAATTTTTTTCCGTTTAGCAAGTGTCTTGATAATTTTCGGGGTGTACTACTTTTCGGCGTGCCTGCAATAAATTAGGGAATATTCTACACATCATGAGTTCTGAAAATTCAGTTTCGTGTAATTTCTCACTAGTATAATAATTATTTAAGATTGCGTGTCATTCATGACTATTAGAGCATCTCTATCCATCAATACATTATCATTTCAAAATCCCCCTTTTTTTAATTTAATATTTTTTATTTATTTAAATATTAAATGATTTTGCCTCGCGCGCGCGCGTGTGTGTGTGTGTAAATATAAGTGCCATTATACTCACTAAACAATTTGTATACAATTTATTTTTATGTTCTCTCGCTGCAAGATGATCTTTTATTTTCATTCAACACTATATAAAACTCTAGTTTCATTTTTATAATAATTACGAACTAATTCAATAATTCCACGAACCCAACAAGTCTCTTAATATTAGCATTTTTCTACATCAAACTGTATACTTTAAATAATATTTTAATTTTTACTTTTATGCACGTGTGTTCACTTTTTATAACCTGCTAGCCTAATTAGATTCAAGACCATTGGCCCCATTGCATAATGGCCAGACAGTAAAAGAATCCCGCGCGCTTTCAATAAGCCGGCAGGAAATGTGGATAGAGATGGACCTGTTTATACATTTTATAACTATATGTATGCCTCGGACAAGAAAATATGATATGAAGGTGGTCCACTCTGCAATTTTGGTGGCCGGTGTAGTGGCTGGATAATTTATAATGTATGTTAGTGAATACGAATTGGATAAAAGCTTATAAGCAACCGAAGGGTTGTGAGGTGTATTTTGTCCATGATTTCTCTAACTATTTTTTCTCTAACAATATTTTTCCTATGTACATATATATAATATATATATATATATATATATATATATAAATAATGTAAATTCCAATAGTAGGTGGGCTACTGTCCAATAAATTGACGCATAAAATTGCGGTTTGCACGAAATGTAAAAGCAACAATTACCTAATCCGAGTAAAAGCACAAACAAACTTAATTGGATTGTTTAATGTGAATGCTGTAGTAAAGTAACAAAGAATGTCTTTATGCGGGAAATTATTGCATGCATTCAACCTTTCGTTAATTAATAATAAAACATATACTCTGGATATAAATTGCTTTTTATCATAATTTAAATTAAAGAACTTTACATTTTTCAAAAATAAAAAGTGCAACAACAAAAGTACTTTACTTTGAATTTATAACGATTTAGTATGTTTTAGTGCTAGCATTAAGTTAATTCTGTTAGATCCCTGTATTTCCTACGTTAGTTATTATTATTCTTCTTTATTTTTATAGTGTAATTTTGGTATTTGTGGACGTGTACTGTACAGGACATATAAGCTTCAAAATAGGCAAGAGCCTATGTATAGTTGCTATAACAAATTACAATAGTATTTTTTCAAATTGATATTGGCCGAAAATCGTATTGCGAGTGAAACGTCTGTCAGGAGTTAATGACTAAACTTTACATAATAATACTAATTGTTTAAATAAGACTACATATTAGTATAATATAACAATAACTTAAATTTAGTTTTACTGAAGAATACAATGAAACACGAGGAAGTAACAATTATTCATTAATTGTAACTCCGCGCTCTCATTTTCTCGCTCATCCCTATCTCTCTCTCTCTATTTCTCTGTAATTTCTTCTTTTAGAACTTTAAACTTGATAAAAATGAGAGAAACTCACAAAAAAAAAAAAAAAAAAAAAAAAAAAGTTGCAATATGAACATTATCTCTGAGAGAGAGAGAGAGAGAGAGAGAGAGAGAGAGAGAGAGAGAGAGCGCGCAGAGGTAGAGAAAAACAGTATGAATATAACGTTGTTAGAGAGAAAGAGAGAGAGAGAGAGAGAGAGAGGGGGGGGGGGAGCGCAGATGTATGTACTAAAAACCCACAAAGACCTTTTTTTTTTTTACCTGTTTTTTTTTCTGTCATATAAAAAATAGAGTATACATATGTCTATTAAGGGAAATTAGTCATAAGTCATAATAATATCACTCTTATTATTATTGTAAATTAAAGTAAATATTTTTACTTTTTTTATTTAACGTATCGTGTTATTCTCTCTCTCTCTCTCTTTCTCTCTTTCTCTCTCTCTCTGTGCGTAAGGACTAACGTAGTTTTTGGCTATTTGCTTGGGAAAATTAGCTATTTTTTTCGTCATTATTATTTTTCCTACATTGTAAGAAAAATAATAATGACCGAAAATAGCTAATTTTCCCAAGAAAATAGCCAAAAACTACGTTAGTCCTATGCTGAGCAATGATATATATATATATGGCTTCGCTTTAAAAAATCTGTTTTTTTTTTTTTTTTTTTTTTTTTTTTGGTCATTTTTATTTTTCTCGCATACTTGAGGTACTAATTCCATCTGTTAACGGCATCAATGCTCTTAAAAAAATCTCGAAGTATTTTTAAACTAACTTATAACTACCTTTATTTGATTATAAATGGTTTGATTTTTACTTTTTTAATACTTTTAAATACTAGAGTTTTTTTTTTTGTAATTTAAAAAAAAATCACACAAAAAATACTAATAATGATTAAATATTTATAGATATATCTGTTTACAATTTAAATATTATAAGACTGCATTTTTTTATTCTACTTAATATTCTCTCAAAAAGAGATGAGTACCTTAATAAATAAGCTTACCGAGAACAAGAACTTTAAATTTGACAGTAAGATTTCAATAAATAAAAAAAAAATGAATTTCTGACTTAAAATTTCTGCTTTGAAAATTTTTAAACATGGAGAAATTTAAAAAGTTAAGTAAAACATCATAATAAAAACATTGCATTTTTAAAATTCCTCTGTTTAAAAATTTTCAAAGCATTGTCAAATTGTCAAAAACATTATTCAGATGACCTAAAATTTATACACAAAGTGTATTATATAATTCTACACATTTCTTGTCATTACAAGTTTTTGATGCAACGTATAGTTTTTTAGAAATTCATCAATTATTAAAAAGGGGCGTTTCGCGATTTTAAAATTTTGAATCGTGAAAGACTATTCCTAAATGCAAATTTTATGCTGATGTCAAATATATTGGTTAAATTTTACTGCAATTTGTTATATGAAACACGGAAAATATCCATTTTTGCATGTATGCAAAACAGTCTTTCTTAAATCTAATTCAATGATACAAACATCAATTTGAATTCAAAATGAAGTAGAAAATACTGCTGTATATGAATATGAAAATAAAAATTTGTTACGACAAAAATGTAAGTCAGAAATTCATTTTTTTTTATTCAAATCTTAATGTCATTTAAAGTTTTTGTTCTCGGCAAGCTAATTTATTTAAGTAATCTCGTTTTGAGAGTATTTTAAAGAAACATAAAAAATGCATTCTTTAAATGCAAATTATAAAAACATATTTTGCATATAACAATATTTTAGTACGATATTTTACGTAACATAGGAATAAAAAAAAATGATATTTTAAAGTGTTAGAATCATAAACATGTATATGTCTATGGTTAGAATATAATATATATTTTTTCCCGTCTACCTTCTCCCCAATACCTCATATACCTGATGCACTCTTTCAGAGATTTCAATGTAAAAGTCGATGCAGTATTGTACAGTTTCGATCATATGAATAGTTACCATTTAAACTCGATGTTTTTTACCGCGTTAAATTTCGTTCAATTTTGCAACCTTGTTTATGATTATTCATTGAACTCTATATTCTCTATCACATCTATATTCAAATTCATTGAGTCTATATATTGTAATAGTTGACAAAGACACCACAAGAAGTCACCTGTGATGCACTCAGGTAGACAATCCGGCGGGTAAATATTTTGCTTGCTTGCTCATTCTCTCTCTCTCTCTCTCTCTTGTGAGAAATGCTTTCAAGTATTTGTTTGATAACAAGTTTCGAACTATCTTCTTACCAAATTGCTGTCATTACAAACCATATTGATATAAATGATAAAAAAATATATCTCTCTTAATTTTTATTATAAAAAACGGAAAATGTTTTATTATAAATTATTTGCAATGTGTATATATATTCTTAATTTATATATATATATATATATATATATATATATATAATATTTTGTATTTATTTATTGATTTTTATTTATTTATTGATTGATTGATTTATTTAGTTACATATATATTAAATAATTTATGTTATCTTTTTTTTTTCTCTCTTTTTGAATAAAGGAAGCATATTTCTAGCATGTGCTTACCAGTGTTCTTGCGATATGCAGCAGGCATTTCGTTGACGGTAACTCATATATTCAAGTTAGAGTAAATAAAATCAAAATATGTATTTTTTCTACATATAGGTGTCGTTTACAGGTGCCTTTATCAGCTAAAATAAAAATATAACTATGATTTTTTCTTATTGCTCACAAGACTTACTTGTAAGTAGTAACAATTTTTTTCGTGTTACATTATTTTGTGTGCTTGTTTTGTTATGGAATTTTTGGACGATGAAGAATTTAATATTCATGAAGTGGATAGTGAGGCAGAAGTGGTGGATATTTCTGAAGATGAAGAAGATGTTAATTTTGAACCACCCCCTAAAAGGCAGACTCCACCCGACAAGAAGGGAATGGCCGTGCAAAGATTCCGCAATGGTGAACGTGCTTCCATAATTGCAGTGGACATGAACGTTACACGCAAGACGATTTACTCATGGGTCCACCAGCTACAACAGAGAGATACTCTTACGCGGAAGATTGGCAGTGGTAAAGTTAGAAAGACTACAGCCGAACAAGATGAGGCGCTAATTAACTACGTGCGCGCTAATAAATCTGGCACGTTATGGCAGGCTACGCATGCAACAGGGTTTCCAGCTGGAGCTCGAACAGCAGGCAGACGACTAAGGCAAGCAAAAATATATTATATGCGAGCAGTAAAGAAACCTAAATTATCGCAACGTCATAAAGATGATAGAATAAATTTCTCAACTAATTTCCAGCATCTTGCTGTAGAACAAAAAGCCAAAATAATATACACAGACGAGAAAAATTTTAAGAATTACTATGATGGGCCGGAGTTTCAATGGCGAGAAAGAGGAACGAGATACGATGAAGAAAACATCGTGGAAATCAAGCACAGTGGCAGATTCAGCGTTAACGTCTGGGCTGCTATTAGCGAGGAAGGGACATTATGTATGACTTTTTTTAACGGAGGTTTAACTGGAGTTAAATATGTTGAACTTCTGCAAAACACATTTTTGCCAAGCGCTACAGCATCATTCCCTGACGGTGGCGCACTGTTCGCACAGGTATAATAAATTGTTGACGTTCATTTTTAATTGTATTGTATCTATGTATATGTATATATATATATATATGTATATATAAATATAAATATAAATATATATATATATATATATATATATATATATATATATATATATATATATATATATATATTACAGTTATAAATTTAATACTCTTTTGTGTATCACAACAAATATAATATATTTACAATTTTTTTTTTTTTAGGACAATGCACCAGCACATACATCCCTCGTAGCAAGAGCGTGGCTTGGTAACAATGCAGAACTCTTCACCGTGCTAGGATGGCCACGGTGGCCGGCCTGCAGTCCGGACCTTAATCCAATAGAAAATATCTGGGCCTGGATGGTCAGATATTTGCATGACAACCACGGCCCTCCTGAAACTCCACACCAACTTATGGCCTACGTAGAAGAATCTTGGCATGCTATACCTCATCAGCTGTGCGAAAATGTGGTCAGGTCCATGGACAGCAGAGTTACAGACTGTATAGAAAGAAATGGTGGTATGACACGATATTAAGTGATAATTTTTTTTTTTAAGTTGGAAAATAAAAAATGTAATATTTTCCTTTTTTTAAACTAATGTATTTTTACATTTTTATATTTAACAATGAGAGCATCATTGCATTTTATTTTGTGACTCATTAATTTTTTTTCACTTTCCCTATACAGTAAATCGGGCAATTTATACGAGTTTTTTAAACACTACCCACACAATGCATGAATTTTTATTAATAACAATAAACAATTTTTAACATTATTTAACAAAGGTTTATAATTTAAGCTCCTGCAATGTTTCTACATTAAAAGTAATAAATAAACTTCAAATGATTTTTTTTTCGTAAAACTATGCTATTTTATTGCTGATTTATTGTATATATATATATATATATATATATATATATATATATATATATATATATATAAAATTATACATATATATATATATATATATATATATATATATTATTACTGTAACTATATAATTTAATTACAAGTGTAATGATAAATAAAAAAATTTTAAAACATTTAACCAACAAGTATAACAAATATTATATAATGTAAGTTATTTTTCTGAAAAGAAAAAAAAAATCATTTAAAATGGTTTGTTCAGGTTTGTTGTGACGGCAAAACGGTAAGTCAGCAGTTAATTTTTAAACATAAAAAAAACATTATATAAATGCATTTCTTAGAAGGGGAGAGAGAGAGAGAGAGAGAGAGAGAGAGAGAGAGAGAGAGAGAGAGAGAGAGAGAGAGAGAGAGAGAGAGAGAGAGAGAGAGAGAGAGAGAGAGAGAGAGAGAGAATGAGCAAGCAAGCAAGCAAGCAAATATTTAACTAAATAAATAAATCAATCAATCAATAAATAAATAAAAATCAATAAATAAATACAAAATATTATATATATATATTTATATATATATATATATATATATATATATATATATATAAAATAAGAATATATACATATTGCAACTAATTTATAATAAAACATTTTCCGTTTTTTATAATAAAAATTAAGAGAGATATATTTTTTTTATCATTTATATCAATATGGTTTGTAATGACAGCAATTTGGTAAGAAAATAGTTCGAAACTTGTTATCAAACAAATACTTGAAAGCATTTCTCACAAGAGAGAGAGAGAGAGAGAGAGAGAATGAGCAAGCAAGCAAGCAAGCAAAATATTTACCCGCCAGATTGTCTACCTGAGTGCATCACAGGTGACTTCTTGTGGTATCTTTGTCAACTATTACAATATATAGACTCAATGAATTTGAATATAGATGTGATAGAGAATATAGAGTTCAATGAATAATCATAAACAAGGTTGCCAAATTGAACGAAATTTAACGCGGTAAAAAACATCGAGTTTAAATGGTAACTATTCATATGGTCGAAACTGTACAGTACATCTACTCATACATTTGCGTTTTATTTTAGGTGAGGGATTATTTGCTACCTGACCAGAAGACCCTCATTACTTTATGCATGAATTAATATTGAGAACTCAAAGAAACAATTACAGTGAATTAAAATTATTACAGTTGGTTTGTTAATGAAAATCCAAAAATATATCTTTTTTTATCGTCATTCTAGCATCATTTTTAATATTTAATGAAAATAATTTTGAAGTCTTTGCTTGCCTTTTTTCTTGAAAATGACGCTAGAATGACAATAAATATATAGGTGTATGCGTGGATTAAAAAAAAAAGAAAAAAACATGGATGCATTTTAACTCACTTCAACTTTTCCTAGTACAGTAATTGTAGATATAAAAGTTTACATAAGTCGTATAGTCAGGTAATCATACGCTTTTTCAACTTTTTGGTTACTAAAATATGTTTTCACCTGCACCCACCGATACAAAATCAAAATACCAAGTTACTTTTTATGTAAAATTCAACCTTTTTTTAGTGACACGTACAAATAGTATTTCAGTAAAATATATAGTAAATAATTAATAATATAAATAAACAAATAATAATAACTTTTAAAAAAAATAATGTATTAATAAAATAGCAAGAAAAATGCTGAAAATGGTCTAACATAAATATTACGTATATGGTTATTTTTGTCCCGCCTATGTATTGCACACGAAAAATAAAATTTACGTAGCATTTGTGCTAGATAATTTAAGATTCAAGCAATATTTGTTCAATACAGCATGATTATCTGGTGAATTGTATCTTATCTTAATAAAAATTGAAAAAAAAAATACAAAAATAATATTAATAATAATAATAATAAAAATGGAATGTTCCAAAAAGTATGCACAAAATTGTTCCATTCAATAAAACATCGCTCCTTGCTCCTTCACATAATATAACGTATATATTTTTTTAACCTTAGAAGAACTATAATTATAACTATTATTTAGAAGTCTTTGCATGCAACTAAGTTTTTGCATTGTGATTTTTAAAAAAAAATTTAATTAAAAAGAATTTATATTAATCATTAGTTTTATTTTGTTTAGGTGTAGTAAGGAATTAAATATGAAAAAAATGCTTCTAAAAAATGTAAATATAAATCTTCATATTATTTAAGCAATTTATATAGTTTGGTATCAAAAAATAGTTATATAATTGAATATGTGACTGCAAGAAGTTCGCGTCTTTGGCGGGCACAGGGGTGGCTATGCCCACTGACCCCTATAAGTGTACGGGCCCGTCACATCATTATAGCCTTTTGGGCCCTATGTGTGCCAGCCCGGCTCTGGCTCTATCTTTTCTAGAACTGTAAAGAACAAAATTTGCCTGGTGACTAACCAAAACAAAAATAAAAACCTAAAGTAATAATTCGCATTAAATTAATAAATAAATATATGTATTTAATAAAAAATAATGTACTCATTTCTACACAACGATAAATTTTGATTTAATGTGTATTTAAATCAAATCATATAGTTTTTATAGTAATAAAACACAATAGAGTATGTGAGGCAAAAATAATAATAATAAAAAAATATTTTAGATAAACAATTTAGCAATCTATTATTACGTCACTCATAACTGTTTAGCATAAAATAAACAAAGTTACAGCGTCTAGCTAGAGTAAGAGAAACTAGGTGCGCGCACGGCCTATAGCGCGGCATTAGCTAAACTTATTGCGCTCTCTACAAGCACTCCCCCCAGCCCGCGCGTCATATATAGTGCATTATCGTAAATAATGTTCCTTAAATATTATCAATCTCTATTTCATACATAATAATGATTATTGTGTTTTTACACTATTTTTACTCTATTAGTGTTATTATTATTATCATCATTCTTTATTCATTTAAATACTTTGAATTAGGAGAAATAGAAAAACATAAAAATTAAAAATGATAGTTTAAACATCAGTAGAGTGCTGTACCTACGGTATTACAATATAACTACGTAAAATCACTTTATTAAATATTAAGTATTGTACCTAGAAAACTTGTTTTGCAAAATCTAAAACGAAAACTTGTAAACTTTATGATGACATTTAAAAGTAGGATAACAGCTACCTAATGATAAAATTTTCAGGATCCGTAACCATCAGATGATGGAGAAAATAATCATTGAAATTAACATGGGTTCTTATGGGACTAAAAATTCGTAATTGTAAGAGCAATTTTATTATAATATTGTTATGTAATTGAAAATAAAAATACGCATTCGTTCTTTCTTTTAAAATAAAAAAAAAAGCAAAAACATAATTAACATTTTATAAAAGGTTGTTTATTTAAGATTTAATCAGATCTAATAATAAAGTAATGTAAAGTGGGCGTAATGTTAAGAAATGTAAAGTAAATAATAATTAACTTTTAATTTTTAAAAATATAAAACTTGAATGGACCTCTCAATTACAGTACATTCGATGAGGAGTAACAATGAATTTCAATATTTAGCTGTTTAATCACTAACAGTTTTCACAGAATAAAATATGTTTTTCAAGAATTCATTATTTTGAAAAATAAAATACTTTACTGTAAAATTGATACATTGATATTCTTAAATGGACTTTTTAGAAGCACAGCAAACCTGTATTTTAAAGCACTAGGGTAAAGTCTAATTATTTTTAACTATGATTTGTGACAGGGGAAAAAAAATTCTAGTAAAAAGAAAAAAAAAAGTGGTAAAAATTTTAAAAAAACTATTTTTAGCTTTTCAATTTGAATGATTAATTTCTCTATAAAATATTATCATATTGAATATATTTTATTAATTTCAAATACTTAATTGTTTCTCTGTTAATAAATATAATAGAAATAAACCAAATACATGTATACAAATAATTAAAATTATCTCGTTCATGACTTGCATATTCGATTAATAAAATATTAATTATGCTTTTAAAATAAAGTCAGTATAACAGTAACTAAATTATTTGACCAAGCTAAAAAGAAAGGGTAAATTATGCAATAAATGATTGTGTGGAAAAAAAAGAATAATAACTGGCTAATTATTTGTATTAAATATTTTTTATTGCAATATTTGTGTTAAGCATTTTTTCTTTGCTGTAAGAATAAAAAAGCTCGTTAAAAACGTAATTTTTTATTTATTAACGTCTAATTTGCGTACGTTCACAATATTGTGATTTAAAAATCTGCAATGTATCCCACTAAAATTTAAACATAATATTTGGAATCACCTTAAAATCTACGTTTAGAAATCAATTTTCAAACGTCAAAATTCAATAGTTATGGCAAGGCCCTTTTTAATTATTATATAATATCGCTAAAACCATGCGTTTCATCAAAAACTTGTAAGGAAACAAAAAACGTAGAATTGAATTTTACATTACGTGTAAAATTTTCAGATTATTATAATTACTTTTGACGAATTCACAGCATTTTTAAAAAAATTTAGTTCAGAAAATTTAAAACTATTGTTGTTTCAATACAAGTTTTACTTCACTTTTAAAATTTCTTCTAGCTATTTATTTATAAATGCTGTTAAATTGTCAAAAATGATTATAATTATCTGAAAGTTTTACACATAGTGTAAAATACAATTCTACGTTTTTTTGTTTCCTACCAAGTTTTTGATGCGACGCATGGTTCTAGCGTTATTGTATAATAATTAAAAAGGGGCGTTACCATTACTATTAAATTTTGAAGTTTGTAAATTGATTTCTAAATGTAAATTTAAAGCTGATTCCGAATATGATGTTTAAATTTCAGTGGGATTAAATCCAAATGTGTAAATCGCGTTTTTATGCACGTGTACAAATATGACGTTATATATGATATACAGTATATAGGCTGAGATATATACACTAAATCCCTAAACCTATTCTTATAAAAGATACTAAAATGTGTTTTATGTTTTATATTGAAAAATGTTACGTTATATAAAATATAACGTAACATTTTTCAATATAAAACACATTTTAGTATCTTTTCTAAGAATAGGTTTGGGGATTTATTGTATATATATCAGCCTATATAATGTCATATTTGTAAAGCATTTAATTTGTAATGCATTTGTAATGCATTTAATTAGCGAGTGTCTAAAGCACGAGAAACTACGAGTGCGCACTGTCTAGCGTGGCAGTATAAAATGATGTTATGATGTTCAGCATAACTATAACGTTATTATAGACAAAATAGCAGCATGTGTGCTCAAAACGATGTATAGCAATTATTCAATGCAGAATAAATCACGTAAATTATTTTTTACATATAGATCTGATTAAATTTTATGTAACTTCGCAAAATAAAAAAATCAATCAAGGAGTAGCGATAATTGGGTCTGTTCGGGTAGTTAAAGGTAGCAGATAATCTTTAGTATTGTATATTTATATAAAAGCGCTCTTTGTTCCCTTTTTTTCTCGTTGCACCCTGTACTGTCTTCTTTGTTAATTGGGCAAAACTATTTTTGTTTCTAACAAAACAGTTTAGTAACAAAATTTGTAAATTGCATTATTTACATTATAAATTATTACTTTATAGTATACATAATTTAACATCTCACTGCATGTAAAAGAAACTATATTTTAATAATGTTGTCATTGAAAATAAATATATAAGCATATTTAAAGTTTAATCAGATCGTAGAGAATCCAATTGATTTATTTTATCAATTTTTATAATATTTTAAATTTTCGTTTCACAAATTTATTTTAATTTCAATTGATAAAGTAATATATGATGTATCAAAATTATTTCAAAATAATTTAAATAACTTCTAGGTAACGGAAATGATGTTGTGACAAAATTAAAATGAAAATATATAAAATTTCTGTAAACAAAGAAAGTGACGTGTGATATACTGTACACAACACTCTGAGATGTTACAATTTAAATATATTTGGCCTACGCCTCTATTAACATTATAATATATTCAGACATTTAACAATATTAATACAAAATTTTTGTTATTATATTATATAATAACATTATAGGAATTTTTTTCATTACGATATTTAAAAATAACTTATATTTATGTTTTGTATTTAGATGGCTTGTATCTCAAAATTAAAAAACAAAGCTTATAAACTTTATGATGCCAATGGACGTTATAGGTTTTAAAAAAATGCTTAAAAATGACTATAACTTAAAACACGTAAAAGTATGTCTAGTATTTCTCATTTAAATTTCTCCAAAGTCGGTAGAATAGTTTTCTCATAAATTGCAAAAAAACATGTTTTTCCCTATAAGAGTAATGTTAAATTAGGGAACCCTTAGCTTTCCCCGCGTCTGTCCGCGCGCTAGACCGATAACCTCCATTGAAAGTTATGAGAAAAAAAAATGACCAAAAAAAAAAAAAAAACAGATTTTCTAAAGCGAAGCCATATATATATATATATATATATACATATATATATATATATATATATATACCATTGCTCAGCATAGGACTAACGTAGTTTTTGGCTATTTTCTTGGGAAAATTAGCTATTTTTTGGTCATTATTATTTTTCTTACAATGTAGGAAAAATAATAATGACGAAAAAAAATAGCTAATTTTCTCAAGCAAATAGCCAAAAACTACGTTAGTCCTTACGCACACATCCCTATAGAGAGAATGAGATACGCACTTTCATAAGTCATAATAATATCACTCTTATTCTTATTGTAAATTAAAGTAAATATTTTTACTTTTTTTATTTAACGTATCGTGTTATTCTCTCTCTCTCTCTCTCTTTCTCTCTTTCTCTCTCTCTCTGTGTGCGTAAGGACTAACGTAGTTTTTGGCTATTTGCTTGGGAAAATTAGCTATTTTTTTCGTCATTATTATTTTTCCTACATTGTAAGAAAAATAATTATGACCAAAAAATAGCTAATTTTCCCAAGAAAATAGCCAAAAACTACGTTAGTCCTATGCTGAGCAACGATATATATATATATGGCTTCGCTTTAGAAAATCTGCTTTTTTTGTTTTTGTTTTTTTTTTTTTGTTTTTTTTTGTCATTTTTATTTTTCTCGCATACTTGAGGTACTAATTCCATCTGTTAACGGCATCAATGCTCTTAAAAAAATCTCGAAGTATTTTTAAACTGGCAAAATGTGCCACTTTTCTATACCGGCCAATGTTATTTAGTATGGTAAGAAAAATAAAAAAATGCAGTACTTAATAATGTCATAAAATAAAAATGATGATTGTTAAAATCTAGTATAAAATATATCAATACACTCATTGAACTCAACCTTCAAGATTGCATTGATATAGTTTATACTCGATTTTAACAATTTTTATTTTATGACATTATTTAGTACTGCGTTTTTTTTTTTTTTTTTACCATACTACGCATAATAATAAAGAGATGAAAATAAAACTTTGTTATGAAAATTGTTATAAAAAAAAACTTGTAGTACTTAATAATGTCATAAAATAAAAATGGTGATTGTTAAAAGCTAGTATTAAATATATCAATACACTCATTGAACTCAGCCTTCAAGAGTGTATTGATATAATTTATACTAGATTTTAACAATTTTCATTTTTATTTTATGACATTATTTGGTAATGCGTTTTTTTTTTTAACCATACTACGCATAATAATAAAGTGATGAAAATAAAACTTTGTTATGAAAATTGTTATAAAAAAAAACTTGCGAGCGTATGTGTTATAAAGAGAGGGATAGAGAGAGAGAGAGAGAGAGAGCGCAGTAGGTATATTCTCTCTCTCTCTCTCTCTCTCTCGCTCTATTCCTCTCTTTATAACACATAGATAGAGCTTATTGCTTCATCAAAGTGAGACTACTAAAGCCATCTCTTGGCTACGTTGGAAAGTGCGTATCTCATTCTCTCTATAGGGATGTGAGCGTAAGGACTAACGTAGTTTTTGGCTATTTGCTTGGGAAAATTAGCTATTTTTTTCGTCATTATTATTTTTCCTACATTGTAAGAAAAATAAAAATGACCAAAAAATAGCTAATTTTCCCAAGAAAATAGCCAAAAACTACGTTAGTCCTATGCTGAGCAATGATATATATATATATATATATGTATATATATATGTATATATATATATATATATATATATATATGGCTTCGCTTCAGAAAATCTGCTTTTTTTTTTTTTTTTTTGGTCATTTTTTTTCTCGCATACTGCATAATTTACAGACGCGCAGTATTTTTTTCCTCCGCGAGATAATTTTCTAAAACTGTATTTATTTATATTTTTTTTTATTGTAACGCATGTCTTTCTTTCAAACTGTCAATAAAATAATTATTTTAGTACAGTACTTTAGTGGATAAAATATCAACTATTGGCGTAAATTTAACCTCTTTTATAAATTATTCATGTATTTACGGCATTTGTTGTATACATTTCATTATAGCGAACTTTCTTAAGGAAGTAGGGTACCGACCCTATAATCTCAAAAACTAAAAGTGTTATTGGTCTAAATTTGGTGTAATTGTGTAGCTAAGGGTCACACTTAGCCGTGGTAAAAAATTGATGATATTGGACCGTCCTGAAAAGAAGAAAAAATTATTGAAATTAACATTGGGCCTTAAGGGCTTAAAATTTCAAAAAATTATATAACATTATTTTGGCGGTGACCCCCCAAAATTTTTATATGCTTGAAATTATCTCAAGCTGAAGTATCTTTGTGCAAAATTTCAGATTTTTTTGACGAGAAAAGTTTGAGTCTAATGGCCGACTCCCTTAAAACGATTCCAGTCTATAAAATATTCCCGAGGTCCCTTGAATTTCGTTTTTATTGAATTACATTATAATTTGGATTTTTTTTTTTTTTTTTTTTTTTTGGAAACAGTTTTACTATATTTTTGTATAATAAAAGTTTAATTTTGAAAATTAACGTGAATTTAAATCCTTTCATGTACATTTAATCTTTATATGAACGATTATCATGTATTTGACGTAACGACATTTCTAAGTATTGATTATTTCATCTTTATTGCACGTTAGTTTTATTTTTCGGACCGTTCAGATAGTAAGATATCAGTCACTTACTCAAATTATTTAGAAAAAAAAAGTATTTTCTATATGGTAAATTGTTTTATTATTATATTATTATTATTATATTATTATTATTATATTATTATTAATATTATTTTTTTTTCCTTTGGAATTTTTAATATTAGAAATCATTTGTAAATAGTGATGCATTTTCAAATGCATTGTTTACTTATAAAAAAGTATCTAACAAAGAAATTTGAGAGATAAAAGAATTGCAATGTAATTTTTCTGTCGAACTGAACGGTCGCAAAATATAAAATTAACATCAAGTAAAAGTGAAATGTGTCTTAAAAGTTTAGCTATGTCAAAAATACAAAAAGACAATCAAATATTTGAGTTATTTTACTTTGAAGATAACACGTAACGACACGCAATTCTAATAATTCAAATTTAGCGCGATGCAATTAAAAACTTTTTAAAAATTATTATAGTTTTTATTGAAAACAAAAACTAAAAAACAAACATATTTTTTAAATTACTTCTATTTTATTTTATAAAGAATTGGGTTTGTTCCATACAAATAATTCTCTATATATCGGTCACCATCTACGTTAAAACTAAACATAAATATGATATAAAACAAAATGTATTGAAAATTTATACTCTTGCCCGTGAAATTTTATAATTATACAATTATATTTGCCCATAAAAATAACATACTTTTTCTGTGTAATAAAAATGTGCAATTCGAGAAATCATTTGGATTTTTTTCTTTAGTTTTTACTTGCTTTTTTTTTACTGTTAAATACAATTAAATGTAATTAATTTTGTATTGTTTAATTGCGTAATATAAAAAGTTATCTCGCTTATTCAATTATTATAATAAATAATAAAATACTAATAAAAAAAATTGTTATTTTAACAATAGAAGCATAAAAAAATATTAAAGAATCAATCAAGGAACTTTTTTTTCCTTTTTAATTTTTTTTTATTTAATGCATATAACTAGCACAGAATCTTGGTTCATGGCTCGATTATTTAAAAATTTTAAGCAATAAAATAGTATAAAAAACTATTTTTTAAATTTTTTTCTTTCATTTTGTATGGAATTTTTATTGTTTTGAACTAGAACGAAGAAAACATGACAAATTAAGACAGCATAGGGGTGCATGTGACTTTGAGTAGCAGATATAAAAAGAAAGAATACTCAAATATACACGAAGAGAAAGGGAGGGAGAGAGAGAGAAAGAGCATTACATAATATCGGGCAGTGCATGCAATTTTATCTATCTGTATCAAAAAATAGCCAGACATATAGAATAAAGAGAGGCAACGAGATGCAAATCGAGCAGCCAGGTGTATGTAGGAAGCCTTGAGTCTACTCCTCTCCTCCTCTTGCCTCAATACTGCTTATTCATCGATTCAGTGTTGTATCGATTACATTTTCATATAACATTTGTCGATTTTTAAATTTCCATAATTAAAATTTTAATTTTAAAGTTAGAGTAGCAAAACTTACTTTAGTATTTAGAATGTATTTTATACTTGCGCTGTTAAAAAAATGACACTCCCAAATGCTATAAATACGGCGTGCGTAGGACATTCGTAAACGTCACTTTTTCAGGTCAATCAGTGTACATAGCGATTTTTTTTTTGTGCACCATCATAAAATAGATAATCAGAAGATACTTTTACTCGCATTATCTTCGGATCTATCTTTAATAATAACGAAGATACAGAAGCTTAAAGTCAAAATTTGACTCACGAGTTTAAAAAAATATCATAAAATCACGACTTCGCGGGACGTTTTAATTATTTGCATCTACAACTTTATTGCTAAAAATATTAAAATAAATTGAGTTGTAGAAGAAAAAATTTCACATTAAATGTCATTTTGTGTTAAAAAGTCCCACCAGCGAGTGCAATGGGACGATTACGTGAATAACGGTATAAACTTCATATTAAGGAGATCATGTAAGGCTTTTTGAGAAAAACCTGAACGATATGGTTTTATTTGTTAATACGACGCTTCGTTCATGAGTTATGATTTTTTAAAGTTTGAGTCCGCGATCCTTTTTACAAAACCGAAAAAGTACAATTATTTTATTTCTAATAAAAATATAACAAATTTATAAAAAATATGCCTTGAAATTATAGACATAAAAGTTTTTTTTTTTTTTTTTTTCCTATATCATCTTTTGGGAAGAGAGAGAGAGAGAGAGAGAGTGAGTGAGAGAGAGCGCAGAGGTATAATCTTTCTCTCTCTCTCTCTCTCTCTCTATCTATCTCTCTCTATTTTATTTGCTACATTGTTAATATTTTATTTTGAGAGACAAAACTTGATATTTATAAGTAAGCACAATAACACAATGTGACACAATAACACAAAAAAAGTATTTTAAAATTAACTAATTATTATGAATTGCTTTCTTTCCTATATCATTTTTGAAGAGAGAGATAGAGAGAGAGCGAGCGAGCGCAGAGTTCTATTGTCTCCCTCTCTTCAAAAATGATATAGGAAAAAAAAGCAATTCATAATTTTTAGTTAAGTTTAAAATACTTTTTTATAGAATTCTTTAAAAATATTACAACATCAAAAGATTGGTTCAATAAAATATCCACATTGCTTCATCACAGTGGCTTAAATAGGCATTATATTTATAGCTTTACTCTCCATTTCATTTTTATTGTAATGATTTTTTTTTGTTTTTTTTTGGTAATTATTATTTTTCTTGCATACTTGAGATACTAGTTCCACCTGTTAAAAGCAGCAATGCTCTCAAAAAAGCCGCGAAGTATTTTTAAACTGGCAAAATGTGCCATTTTCCTATACCGGCCAATGTTATTTAGTACTCACTTTTGACGTCGACTTTAAGATATAAAAATCTTTTACACCATGGTACGGATGCAAGATTTTTCGTTTCACGAAAATCAAAGTTATGCAAGGCATGGCGTGGCGTAAAAAAAAAAAAAATCGGCGCGATGGCGGACTATTTCTTCCCTTTCTTTGGAATATATCTCTCGTGTGATCCCTTAAATACCTTCGACTTTTGTGAAACAAACACCATCTCAATTGATGAAAAATTATTTCCATATTTTTTGTTACGTGAATTGAAAATATCGAAATAATTCTTTCTTTGATTATGGTATACGGGGATGTAAAGTCTTGTTTTTTATGAACATCGAAGGTGAAAGGGATCACGAGGTATTGTTGTTTTATGTGGGGGCGTGGCTTTAAGGAGGAAAAAAAAACGAAACATTTTTTATCTCATCTTGGGAGAGGTAGAAAGAGAGAGAGAGAGAGAGAGAGAGAGAGAGATGTCCATTTTTACGCTCTCCCATGGGGTTATTTACTAATATTCTGGTCAAAATTGTCATCAGTTTTAAAGATCCCGTTTTGTGTTTATTTATATAAAAAAACATGTTGTTTTATGGGGTCCATGGCTTTGAGGAAAAAAAAACGAAACATTTTTTTATCTCATTTTTGGAAGAGGAAGAGAGAGATAGAGACAGAGATAGAGACAGAGAGAGCGAAATATTTTTAATATAATTCAATGCACGAGTAATTTTTCATTTTTTTATCTATGTTTTTTTTTTTTTTTCGAAATTTCTTCATCATCACGGTAAAAATGCTCTGACGTAGGCTTTAGTTTGTGTGCGACAGATGGGACAGATTGATAACTGAGGCGCACAATCTGAACATGTTGCCATGTGCCCACAAGGCAAATACACAATGCCCAAATCTTTTTCAAAACAAACTTTGCACATTCTCATATCTTGAAAATCGCTGCCTTCGTTTTCAATCGACCTTGATGAACTGCTTAGCAGTGCAGCTACTTGACGTGGAGGATCGTGCACCTCGTGTGCACAATCAATTTCACGACTAACGTCAACAGCAGACGGCTGTGACGGTACCACGGCATCGTCCGTAGATGATGTTGTGTGTGCCGAAAGTGTATACTGAGGTACCGAGGTGGCCAGTGGGTCAGCTGAGATGGGTCCAAGTGCTGCAGGTTGCGTTGTAGGCGGTTGAAGTTGTGGTCCAGCAGGCATGATGTAAGACCGCATCAAAGTTTGCAACAAAGTACTGCCAAGTTTGGCGTTTTTCAAACACTGAACTTGTGATACAAACTCTCTTCCTTGCTTCACGAGAAGATAAGGGCATCTCGCGAACCATACAGCATGCTCCACCCAGGGCACGTCCATCTGCCCCCAGTCCTTAAGGCCCCCTCCGCATTGGAAACATATTACTCGATCACCTTTACCCGTATAGAAGAAACCTGCCTCGGAGAGTTGTGCCGGTCTCTGACTCATACTGATAGGCCACGTGAAGTACGACTCCTGGCGTGAGAGATGAGAACTATAATTGGGATACTTGGGTCGTGCATTCAACATCACACCCAGTTCCGTTACATTCAGTGACGTTCCATTGTTCACGTTGATAACTAGACCAACACAATCGTTCGGAATATTGTTAGCCAGGGCCTCCTCTCCAATGCTAACGTTACCAACTTCACGATTTTGCATGAAGGGACAGTGCGAATTCCAACGTAAATGTTCACTGCGACCTTGATCGTTAGGTTCCCATCCTCGTACTTCCAGACGACAAAAGATACATCATCCGACGTCCGCGAGTCCAGTCCAATAGAAACCCCACTTTGCAAGATCCGCAGGGTCAACTTGGGGAAACCAGTTAGCTCTGAGAAAAGATATCAACCGGTTTTTTTCGTATCTTAAATCTGAAGCATCTCCGATAGGCTCATTTGGAGGATTAGTAGGCCTTTCGTGAGCAAAATCACAATTCAACTCCGAGTCCAGATGCGCACTTACTAAAGTTTCATGAAATGATCCAGGCGAAATCTCCAAGGTGCAGAAAATACATTTTATAGTGAGCGTGGGTGCGACAAAATAAAATCCATTCTTAGCCAGATCTCCTTTACAAATAGGATTCGTCCAGTGGTGCGGGAAACTCTTGAGTCGTGAAAACTCTTGATTGAGTGCAAATGTTTGTGCAGCTTCGCTAGCGTTTTTTTTTAAAACTGTATTCGTGACTCCGACGTTAGAATCGTCATTTGATGACGTGCGCACAGAGCGTTTGTCACCATCACCGATTGCATCACACATTTGAAATACACAAAGTTATGTATATATAATGATATTTATGCAATCTTTTTATATAGTATTTTATGTAAAAAACATATTTATGAGTAAAAAACTAAAAATACGTTCAGTTCGGTAAGAATAAAATGTTATCTCTCTGGTCGCTTCTGTGATCACGCAAAAAAAAAAAAAAAAAAAAGAAAAAAAAAAAAAAAAAAACACTCAATACGTGATTTAAAGGTCTCAAAAAAGCTGTAGCTACTATAATGAAACTTTGTATATTTTTTTTATGTCTACATTTAAGAAAAGTAAAGTTGAAGGTACAAAATATTTTTAAATGTTATTTAAAGATTTAAATTTTTTAATTTAAATAACGGGGTATATCCCCACATCTTTGTATGCATTACAGTGCCTTAAAAATAATCACGCTTTTGTGTCCAACTTTTTTTTTTTTTTTTTTTTTTTTTTTGAGTCTGCTTTTTTTATTTTATATTCTGTCTTTTTCCCTTTCTCTTCTTCCCCCTTCCTTTTCCTCTCTCTCTCTCTCTCTCTCTCTCTGTATGTTTCTCTATTTCTCTCTCTTGCATGTCTTTAAAATTTTCAAAGAAATAATTTTTTTTGTTAAATGTTTTTAAAAAAAAAAAACCACTTGCAATCTTTTCGTGCTTACTGATTAGACTGTAGTTTAAATGCTTTTTTTCTTTTTTAAAGATTTACTAAATTTTTTTTAACCAAACTCTGGAAGAGAAAACTTGTCATTATTTGAATTCAACATTGATTGTTTCATCTGGTTTACATGTTAGTTTTTTTTTTCTTGTATGGTATTTCATTTCCATCCGCATGCTAATTATTCCGGAAACACTGTAAAATTTTTAAATCAATAATTTGATGAATTCAATGATGGCACTTGCGCAATGTTCAACTATATTGTATCCGTATCGAATCTAGTGTAGCAAATACAAGTGCTCGATACAAGTGCACATGTAAATTGGCGGAAAAAAAAATGCATTAAATATGACCAACATTTGAGCACAAGAGGAACGAGGAGAAAAAAGTTCGTGCTCTTTTCGAGTGCGTTCAAACTTTTAACGGGTATTCGCGATTGCAATATAAATTACAGGAATGTGGCTCTCAATGCGTGTATCGCGGCGGTGTGTGTCCCTCTACGCATTTCCAAAGTTTTGAGTTGCACTCTTGTGTAACGGTCACACAGAATCATCATTATCATCATCATCATCATCATCGTCATCACAGAGTCACGCATCACTTGCGCGGTATAGCAGCAATTGAATTTCTCCACGAAACTCTTGTGCGCCTAAATGTTGAGAATATTCAATGTTTTTTTTTTTCTACCGTTTTATACAAATCAGAATAAAATGTGGTAAAAAAATATATGTATGTATATAAATATATATATATATATATAAAAAAATCACAAACTCGCACAGTTTACATTGTGTGTGAGTGTGCGTGCGTGTACGACTAACCATACGTAATCTTTAGTCAATGTACACCGTTTTTATCTTTGGTCACCTCACACACACACACACACACACACACACACACACACACACACTATCTCTCTCCTCCTCTCCTCGATTCCTGTGATATCGAAAATGACATTTTCTTAAAAAAAAAAAAAAAAAAAAAAAACTTATGCAACTTTAATATGCAGGATAATTATTATTCTATTTTTTTTTGCAAGCCATCGACTGTTGATATTATTATCATACCGGGACTAGAGCGTCACTCTTGTGTGTGTGCCCACGCGTGCCTTTAAACACTGTGCATGCATTATTTATACACATCCACTCATGCCTTGCTAAAATCTCTTTGTTTTTT
Organism: Ecdyonurus torrentis; assembly: GCA_949318235.1. NCBI lineage: Eukaryota > Metazoa > Arthropoda > Insecta > Ephemeroptera > Heptageniidae > Ecdyonurus > Ecdyonurus torrentis. The sequence goes on from OX439130.1 coordinate 4,643,692, forward strand.
CTTCGATATACATATCTACAATAGTGCAAATATTTTTCTGATTATTAAAAAAAATTTTATTCAAGAGTACATGTACTAACAAACACTTTTTTTTTTTTTTTTTTCTCTTCACCCTTATGTTCAGCATCACCTGCAGCATCATCAAGCTAAAGAATCTTCGCCATGGATAAAGAGACGTTGAAGCAGCGTGAAGTTGACAATCTATCCGAATTTATCCAATTTGTATTAAAGTACTACCTGGATGAAAAGCGCGTAAACGGTAAAAAGAGCGTCAAATTTATTTTCATGAGCGTCCCAGACCTCGGAACCAACGGCAAGTCCGTGGTTTACTCCCGGATCGCCGACGAAGCGTCATGGAGCCCCGAAGCGCATTCCCTGTTTCGCACGAGGGAAACTCATATATTCAACAACGAAGGTAGAGTATATTTTTATCCGAAATGGCCGTTGCCGCAATTTCAAAAAAAAAAAAAAAAAAAAAAAAAAATCTTAAGAAATTATTAACCATCTCTCTCTCTCTCTCTCTCTCTCTCTCTCTTTCTCTCTCCCACTCCATCTGTCCCGTTTTGTCAATTTTTCAGACATTGTGCAGGTGATAATGTTGGACATTCTGAAGCACGTGAAAACGCACACAGTGGGATTGGAGTTTTTCATCGGCAAGCTTCAACATGTACCTCAACGTTCCTCCGCCGACCTCGTACACCAAATTCGAAAGTAAGTAAACAAAATGACCTGTTTTTTTTTGTTTGTTTTGCTTCTCGCATTTAGCGTACAGCGTGCATGCAGCTACGCGACTAAAACATCACGTCATGCTATGCCATTTGTAGTTTTTGTAATAAATAATAATTTGCAGTACAGAGGACAGTAAAAAAAAAAAAAATCTTAGTTTAGAAAAAAGGGGCATGTACGTCGCCCAATGCGTGCATGTAACCAAAATCCGTGTGTTGGAGGACATGATCTATATCATAGAATGTGTATGGTTTTTTTTTTTTTTTTTTTTTTTTTTTTTTTTTTTTTTTTTTTTTGAGCCACACGCGGTGTATTAGTTTTTTTCTTTTTTTTTATTTTTTTTAAAATGTTACATTAGTCGTACTTTAATAATTTCTAGATTTTTATGCAAAAACTTTTTACATTCAGTCTATCATAATGTATGCGTATAAAATACACAAAGTTGGCATGTATACAGATAGACAAGAAAGCTCACTCGTGCTACATGTTATAAGCAAAAAAAAAAAATCTTTCTATTAAACATTTGCACATTTTTATTTTAATATTATTATATAGATATAGATTTTTTTAAGGTATAAGCAAAACGTTTTCCGATAGTAAAAACTATATTTATCAGTATTATGATGAATGTCACAAGAACTGAACAAAAATAATGAAAACAGAAAAAAAAAAAAAAAAAACGTTTATGCTATAGCAAATATGAATTGCAATCTTCAGGTTTTTGCCATTTAAAACATTTGTTATGCATTTGTAGTGTGTGTGTTTTTTTTTTCTTCTTCTTCTTCTTCTTCTTCTTCTTCTTCTTCGACTCGTTATAAGTGTAACTATTTAGTGCTCAATGCTCGATCCACACGTTCATACACCGACTTGGCAGTAGTGATGGCAGTATTGTTGCCTCTCTTGCATATAAAACACACGCTCAAACAACCACAAATCTTTTTTTTTTTTTTTTTTTTTTTTTTTTTTTTTTTTTTTTTTTTTGATCCACAAACTGTGGCTTTTTTTAATTGAGTCTCTTTCGATTTCACAATGCGCACGTCCTTTCGCCTCTACTCTAACGCGGGATACAGCGTTTTCGTTCGAGTAGCCGCCGCGTCTACATTTACTCTGATACCGCCGACGCCAGCCGCCGAGTTGAGATGCGGGTCTGTTTCGGGATTTTTCACACAAAGTTTGTATACTAGGTCCTGAAACGAATGCCTGCCGTCGGTGGCGGTACATATACAAATGTTTAACACGGGACCCAACATGAAAAACCTCTCCTCGTGCGTGGCACCCGCAGTCAACAGTTTGCGCTTGGCAACCGACGCCACCGTATCCCACTCGATTGTAATTTCAAAAAAGAACAGCGTGTTTAGGAAAGCCTCGGTAAAATCAAACTGCCGCTCGTTACATCTAGAAAGATAACAAGTATACACTAGAAATAAAATCGCAAGTTTATGTGTTATACCAATGTCAAGTTGAACGAGGATTTTGACATGATCGTTTTTTGATCGTACTCGAGACAACAACGCGCACGATTCGATTCTCTCGGCGGCGGAGAGACAGTACGTCTTGTCCAAACACCGGTCAGGCTGAAAACTCAAGTCGTCAGGTAGGTAGAGTCCCGCGTGAGATATGAGAAGCAGTAGTTTCGCGTCACTTTGAGTCAATTCACTCGGGGTTGCGAAGCCAGATCGGGGTTGAAAAACGACGTACATTCTCTTGCCAAAAACGTAATTTGCAAATCTAGTCATCGGTTGACCGGCGACGAGTTTACTCTGTTCGTGCATCGCATACAGCACACACGTTGCGTTCATTTTAGGCACGAGGTGCTCTATTTTGGAGAGGAAATGCACGGCACTCTTGCCACAGTCACACACGTCGTACGTTTGAAATGTTTGGTACAAGTATTCGGTTAACGTCGTCTCGTATTGCTTGTTCTGCACGACGACGTGAAACAAAAGTTCCCAAATGAGCGGACCAACGTAACGTTTACCGTATTCTCTGCCGCTCAGATAGAGGGCGTCGACGTGTCCCAACAACTGGATGTGAACGGCAGAGACATTTTCACCCGGGCTCTCTTCGATATCTGCGAGCGTGAGAGCCCTACCGGTTTGCTTCGTTGCCGACGGCGCGCGAGTCAACGACAGCAGAGCGGAAAAATGGGTGGCCATTGTCTTTTCCCACTCCGAATGTAGGGGGTGGGAGTGGTCTTGCGGTGCCGCGTGTCGGGCAATCTTGTTGCGTGCCGTTTGCCAGCTTTTAATCAATTTCACGACAAAGCACTCGGACAAGTCAGTCTGTGCTGCGGTCGGCGACGGCTGCGAGGCACCGTTCGCGCCCACACCACTTTTCATTGCAAACGTATAGTGTGTGTGTGTGTGTGTGTGTGGTTTTACTGTAGCCAACGTGCGCTGCCTGCTTTCGTGCGAGTATTGCGGCGAGATTGCGGCAGGTGCGTGCGCTCGCTAGTTTATAAATTTACTATACATATATATATATATATATATGTATATATATATATATATATATATATATATATATATATATATATATATATATGAATATTTATATCCCACTTGCATGCAGACAAGTGGTAAAATAAAAAATAATAATAAAGCACGAGAAAACACGTCATTAAATTTTTTTTGTTTTTTTTTAAACCCCTTCGCGGCGAGTTTGAATGCAATAAGCATCAAACATCATCGCGGCGAGCGGGCGCACAATCGGCCAACTTCTTTCATACACGAGCCCCGTGGGGACGCAGGCGTACCCTCGACGACTTTCGCGACCCGAGTGGCGGGTCCATGCCACGGCCATGTTCATCTACTGCTCCGGCGTGGTGCGATCTCTTGTGGTATCCGTAACACACCAGGGTCGCTCCCACGAATGCGATGCCGGCACCGATGCAAGCGGTCGCGGTACGGTTTTTAGCGGCAATCCTAACCTCGTGGTGGGTCTCCATCGTGCAAGGCAGTCGTTTTTTTTTTTTTTATTTTTTTTTTTCAAAAAAAAGCTCGCTTGCTCTCTCTCTCTCTCTCTCTCTCTCTCACTCCGACTGTAAAAAAAATACTAAACGATGCGTGTTTTGATTGCCATCGCACACTTGATATTTCCTTTGTGATTTTAATTATATATTAATTTTATGATATTATATTTATATAAATTAGAGAAAATGCGACCTGCGGGTATATGGCTACCGAGTCTAGCGCCGCACGCACGACGTGCAACATCTATCTCTTAGATTTCCTAGAGCCTCGCGGAGCCACTTTTTTTTTGTTTAATTTTTTTTTTTTTTTGCACCGGTGGGAGGTTTTGTTTTGCGACCGGTTGCTTTGTTTCTGCTCTTGGATTCATGCGATGACTTTGTTGCAGCAGGCAGATTTCTTTGTTTTACTACTTGCAGTCTTTTTCTTTTTACTTACGTCTGCGGCAAGCTTTTTGTGACCGGGCACGCTCGATGTTTTTTTTTTTTTAAGATTATTCGCGTAAAAGACCGTGTACCGACTTTCCATGACCCCGGCTTTCCACGATCGAAATAATTGTTTAGTAACGTGAAACCTTTGCAGCACGTCCAGTGGCACGTTCAAAGTAGGTGTTTTTTCCGGATCTCTCAATCTCATGCACACGATAATTTTTTCACGCAACAGCTTTTTAATCTCGGTATTCCTTGTCGCGGCAATCAATCTGTTCTTAGCATCACCCGTCATTATGTGCATAAGAACGTTGGCCGCAATGCGTAGACGCTGGCAGACTTGGCACGTAAATCAACGATCGAAATACTCCATGCTTTAAATAAATGCAAGTTTAAAAAAATATGTTCGGCGCGAGAGGAGAATGAATGTGCATACGAAACTAAAGCGGCATAGGAGAGCGTGTGTGCGGATACGTAAAGTCTGGCACGGTTCTTTGTTTTTCATGTTATTAAAGAAAATACGGATACAAATACGAACGCGAGAAAATGAACGGTATACCGGTTGAACAGTTGGAAGCGATACGCGTTGGTATTGCAAAAATATTGGCCATGCGAGAAAATGACCGCAAGAAATGGGCCAACGAAGTACTCGAGAAATAGCCGGCTCCTCGTTTTGTAAGCGTATTATAGACCGGGACGTTTCAATCGTTTTACACGAGACTATGAAAAAATTTTGCGAGTTTTTTTTTCAACGTCAATTTGTGGTTATCGCAAAAAAAAAAAAAAAAAAAAAAAAAAAAAGACCATCGTATTTTCCCGAATAGACTATGATTTGACTCAAAGTTTGAATATTTCCAAGTTGAAATTTAAAGTTCAAATATTATTAGTTGAAATTTTTCAAAGTATAAAGTATATTTGAATTATTCAACATTACAAATTTTTACGATTTTTTTCAAAGTTTGAATATTTCCAAGTTGAAATTAAAAGTTTACATATTTCAAGTTGAAATTATTCCAAGTCTAAAGTATATTTATATAATTCAAATTCAAAAATTTTTATGATTTTTTTTTCATAGTTTTAATATTTTCCAGATAATATTTCTTAGAAATAATTCTAAGTCTAAAGTATATTATTATTATTCATTTTCACAAATTTTTATGATTTTTTTTTTCAAAGTTTTATTATTTCTAAGTCGAAATGAAAAGTTGAAATATTTTTTGATGAAAAATTCTAAGTCTAAAGTATATTTATATTATTCAATTTCACAAATTTTTATGATTTTTTTTTAAATTTTTAATATTTCGAAGTTGAAATGAAAAGTTGAAATATTTTTTTGTTGAAATTATTCTAAGTCTAAAGTATATTTGAATTATTCAACATCACAAATTTTTACGATTTTTTTAGTTCAAAATTTTAATATTTCTAAGATGAAATTAAAATTTGAAATATTTTTTGTTGAAACTATTATAAGTCTAAAGTATATTTATATTATTCAATTTCACAAATTTTTATGTTTTTTTTTTCAAAGTTTTAATATTTCTAAGTTGAAATGAAAGTTGAAATATTTTTTTGTTGAAATTATTCTAAGTCTAAAGTATATTTGACTTATTCAAATTTAAAAATTTTTATGATTTTTTTTTCAAAGTTTTAATATTTCTAAGATGAAATTAAAATTTGAAATATTTTTTATTGAAAATATTCTAAGTCTAAAGTATATTTGAATTATTCAACATCACAAATTTTTACGATTTTTTTTTTCAAAGTTATAATATTTCGAAGTTGAAATGAAAAGTTGAAATTTTTTTGTTGAAATAATTCCAAGTCTAAAGTATATTTATATTATTCAAATTCACAAATTTTTATGATTTTTTTTTAAAAGTTTTAATATTTCTAAGTTGAAATGAAAAGTTGAAATATTTTTTGTTGAAATTATTCCAAGTCTAAAGTATATTTATATTATTCAAATTCACAAATTTTTATGATTTTTTTTTACAAGTTTTAATATTTCTAAGTTGAAATGAAAAGTTGAAATATTTTTTGTTGAAATAATTCTAAGTCTAAAGTATATTTGACTTATTCAGTATCACAAATTTTTATGATTTTTTTAGTTCAAAGTTTTAATATTTCTAAGTTGAAATTAAAAGTTGAAATATTTTTTTGTTGAAATAATTCTAAGTCTAAAGTATATTTGACTTATTCAAATTTAAAAATTTTTATGATTTTTTTTCAAAGTTTTAATATTTCTAAGATGAAATTAAAATTTGAAATATTTTTTGTTGAAATTCTTCTATGTCTAAAGTATATTTATATTATTCAAATTCACAAATTTTTATGATTTTTTTTTTCAAAGTTTTAATATTTTTAAGTGGAAATGAAAAGTTGAAATATTTTTTGTTGAAATAATTCCAAGTCTAAAGTATATTTATATTATTCAATTTCACAATTTTTTATGATTTTTTTTTTCAAAGTTTTAATATTTCTAAGTGGAAATGAAAAGTTGAAATATTTTTGTTGAAATAATTCCAAGTCTAAAGTATATTTATATTATTTAAATTCACAAATTTTTATGATTTTTTTTTTCAAAGTTTTAATATTTCTAAGTGGAAATGAAAAGTTAAAATATTTTTTTGTTGAAATAATTCCAAGTCTAAAGTATATTTGACTTATTCAAATTTAAAAATTTTTACGATTTTTTTTTTCAAAGTTTTAATATTTCCAAGTTGAAATGAAAAGTTGAAATATTTTTTGTTGAAATAATTCCAAGTCTAAAGTATATTTATATTATTCAAATTCACAAATTTTTATGATTTTTTTTTTCAAAGTTTTAATATTTCTAAGTGGAAATGAAAAGTTGAAATATTTTGTTGTTGAAATAATTCCAAGTCTAAAGTATATTTATATTATTCAAATTCACAAATTTTTATGATTTTTTTTTCAAAGTTTTAATATTTCTAAGTGGAAATGAAAAGTTGAAATATTTTTTGTTGAAATAATTCCAAGTCTAAAGTATATTTGAATTATTCATATTCACAAATTTTTACGATTTTTTTTTTCAAAATTTTAATATTTCTAAGTTGAAATTAAAAGTTGAAATTTTTTTGTTGAAATAATTCTAAGTCTAAAGTATATTATTATTATTCATTTTCACAAATTTTTATGAATTTTTTTTTAAAAGTTTTAATATTTCTAAGTCGAAATGAAAAGTTGAAATATTTTTTTGTTGAAATAATTCTAAGTCTAAAGTATATTTGACTTATTCAGTATCACAAATTTTTATGATTTTTTTTTCAAAGTTTTAATACTTCTAAGATGAAATTAAAATTTGAAATATTTTTTGTTGAAATTATTCTAAGTCTAAAGTATATTTATATTATTCAATTTCACAATTTTTTATGATTTTTTTTTTCAAAGTTTTAATATTTCTAAGTTGAAATGAAAGTTGAAATATTTTTTTGTTGAAATTATTCTAAGTCTAAAGTATGTTTGACTTATTCAAATTAAAAAATTTTTATGATTTTTTTTTCAAAGTTTTAATATTTCTAAGTTAAAATGAAAGTTGAAATATTTTTTTGTTGAAATTATTCTAAGTCTAAAGTATATTTGACTTATTCAAATTAAAAAATTTTTATGATTTTTTTTTTCAAAGTTTTAATATTTCTAAGATGAAATTAAAATTTGAAATATTTTTTGTTGAAATTATTCTAAGTCTAAAGTATATTTGAATTATTCAACATCACAAATTTTTATGATTTTTTTTTCAAAGTTTTAATACTTCTAAGATGAAATTAAAAGTTGAAATATTTTTTGTTGAAATTATTCTAAGTCTAAAGTATATTTGACTTATTCAATTTCACAAATTTTTATGATTTTTTTTCAAAGTTTTAATATTTCTAAGTTGAAATGAAAGTTGAAATATTTTTTTGTTGAAATTATTCTAATTCTAAAGTATATTTGACTTATTCAATATCACAAATTTTTATGATTTTTTTTTAAAAGTTTTAATATTTCTAAGTTGAAATGAAAAGTTGAAATATTTTTTGTTGAAATTATTCTAAGTCTAAAGTATATTTATATTATTCAATTTCACAAATTTTTATGATTTTTTTTTCAAAGTTTTAATATTTCTAAGTTGAAATGAAAATTGAAATATTTTTTTGTTGAAATTATTCTAAGTCTAAAGTATATTTGACTTATTCAATTTCACAAATTTTTATGATTTTTTTTTCAAAGTTTTAATATTTCTAAGTTGAAATGAAAAGTTGAAATATTTTTTGTTGAAATAATTCCAAGTCTAAAGTATATTTGACTTATTCAAATTTAAAAATTTTTACGATTTTTTTTTCAAAGTTTTAATATTTCTAAGTTGAAATGAAAAGTTGAAATATTTTTTGTTGAAATAATTCCAAGTCTAAAGTATATTTGACTTATTTAAATTTAAAAATTTTTACGATTTTTTTTTTCAAAGTTTTAATATTTCTTAGTTGAAATGAAAAGTTGAAATATTTTTTGTTGAAATAATTCCAAGTCTAAAGTATATTTATATTATTCAAATTCACAAATTTTTATGATTTTTTTTTTCAAAGTTTTAATATTTCTAAGTGGAAATGAAAAGTTGAAATATTTTTTTGTTGAAATAATTCCAAGTCTAAAGTATATTTATATTATTCAAATTCACAAATTTTTATGATTTTTTTTTTCAAAGTTTTAATATTTCTAAGTTGAAATGAAAAGTTGAAATATTTTTTGTTGAAATAATTCCAAGACTAAAGTATATTTGACTTATTCAAATTTAAAAATTTTTACGATTTTTTTTTCAAAGTTTTAATATTTCTAAGTTGAAATGAAAAGTTGAAATATTTTTTGTTGAAATAATTCCAAGTCTAAAGTATATTTGACTTATTTAAATTTAAAAATTTTTACGATTTTTTTTTTCAAAGTTTTAATATTTCTTAGTTGAAATGAAAAGTTGAAATATTTTTTGTTGAAATAATTCCAAGTCTAAAGTATATTTATATTATTCAAATTCACAAATTTTTATGATTTTTTTTTTCAAAGTTTTAATATTTCTAAGTGGAAATGAAAAGTTGAAATATTTTTTTGTTGAAATTATTCTAAGTCTAAAGTATATTTGACTTATTCAATTTCACAAATTTTTATGATTTTTTTTTCAAAGTTTTAATATTTCTAAGTTGAAATGAAAGTTGAAATATTTTTTTGTTGAAATTATTCTAATTCTAAAGTATATTTGACTTATTCAATATCACAAATTTTTATGATTTTTTTTAAAAGTTTTAATATTTCTAAGTTGAAATGAAAAGTTGAAATATTTTTTGTTGAAATTATTCTAAGTCTAAAGTATATTTATATTATTCAATTTCACAAATTTTTATGATTTTTTTTTCAAAGTTTTAATATTTCTAAGTTGAAATGAAAATTGAAATATTTTTTTGTTGAAATTATTCTAAGTCTAAAGTATATTTGACTTATTCAATTTCACAAATTTTTATGATTTTTTTTTCAAAGTTTTAATATTTCTAAGTTGAAATGAAAAGTTGAAATATTTTTTGTTGAAATAATTCCAAGTCTAAAGTATATTTGACTTATTCAAATTTAAAAATTTTTACGATTTTTTTTTCAAAGTTTTAATATTTCTAAGTCGAAATGAAAAGTTGAAATATTTTTTTGTTGAAATAATTCTAAGTCTAAAGTATATTTGACTTATTCAGTATCACAAATTTTTATGATTTTTTTTTCAAAGTTTTAATACTTCTAAGATGAAATTAAAATTTGAAATATTTTTTGTTGAAATTATTCTAAGTCTAAAGTATATTTATATTATTCAATTTCACAATTTTTTATGATTTTTTTTTCAAAGTTTTAATATTTCTAAGTTGAAATGAAAGTTGAAATATTTTTTTGTTGAAATTATTCTAAGTCTAAAGTATGTTTTACTTATTCAAATTTAAAAATTTTTATGATTTTTTTTTCAAAGTTTTAATATTTCTAAGTTAAAATGAAAGTTGATATATTTTTTTGTTGAAATTATTCTAAGTCTAAAGTATATTTGACTTATTCAAATTAAAAAATTTTTATGATTTTTTTTTCAAAGTTTTAATATTTCTAAGATGAAATTAAAATTTGAAATATTTTTTGTTGAAATTATTCTAAATCTAAAGTATATTTGAATTATTCAACATCACAAATTTTTATGATTTTTTTTTCAAAGTTTTAATACTTCTAAGATGAAATTAAAAGTTGAAATATTTTTTGTTGAAATTATTCTAAGTCTAAAGTATATTTGACTTATTCAATTTCACAAATTTTTATGATTTTTTTTTCAAAGTTTTAATATTTCTAAGTTGAAATGAAAGTTGAAATATTTTTTTGTTGAAATTATTCTAAGTCTAAAGTATATTTGACTTATTCAATTTCACAAATTTTTATGATTTTTTTTTCAAAGTTTTAATATTTCTAAGTTGAAATGAAAGTTGAAATATTTTTTTGTTGAAATTATTTTAATTCTAAAGTATATTTGACTTATTCAATATCACAAATTTTTATGATTTTTTTTTAAAAGTTTTAATATTTCTAAGTTGAAATGAAAAGTTGAAATATTTTTTGTTGAAATTATTCTAAGTCTAAAGTATATTTATATTATTCAATTTCACAAATTTTTATGATTTTTTTTTCAAAGTTTTAATATTTCTAAGTTGAAATGAAAATTGAAATATTTTTTTGTTGAAATTATTCTAAGTCTAAAGTATATTTGACTTATTCAATTTCACAAATTTTTATGATTTTTTTTTCAAAGTTTTAATAATTCTAAGTTGAAATGAAAAGTTGAAATATTTTTTGTTGAAATAATTCCAAGTCTAAAGTATATTTGACTTATTCAAATTTAAAAATTTTTACGATTTTTTTTTCAAAGTTTTAATATTTCTAAGTTGAAATGAAAAGTTGAAATATTTTTTGTTGAAATAATTCCAAGTCTAAAGTATATTTGACTTATTTAAATTTAAAAATTTTTACGATTTTTTTTTTCAAAGTTTTAATATTTCTTAGTTGAAATGAAAAGTTGAAATATTTTTTGTTGAAATAATTCCAAGTCTAAAGTATATTTATATTATTCAAATTCACAAATTTTTATGATTTTTTTTTTCAAAGTTTTAATATTTCTAAGTGGAAATGAAAAGTTGAAATATTTTTTTGTTGAAATAATTCCAAGTCTAAAGTATATTTATATTATTCAAATTCACAAATTTTTATGATTTTTTTTTCAAAGTTTTAATATTTCTAAGTTGAAATGAAAAGTTGAAATATTTTTTGTTGAAATAATTCCAAGTCTAAAGTATATTTGACTTATTCAAATTTAAAAATTTTTACGATTTTTTTTTCAAAGTTTTAATATTTCTAAGTTGAAATGAAAAGTTGAAATATTTTTTGTTGAAATAATTCCAAGTCTAAAGTATATTTGACTTATTTAAATTTAAAAATTTTTACGATTTTTTTTTTCAAAGTTTTAATATTTCTTAGTTGAAATGAAAAGTTGAAATATTTTTTGTTGAAATAATTCCAAGTCTAAAGTATATTTATATTATTCAAATTCACAAATTTTTATGATTTTTTTTTCAAAGTTTTAATATTTCTAAGTGGAAATGAAAAGTTGAAATATTTTTTTGTTGAAATAATTCCAAGTCTAAAGTATATTTATATTATTCAAATTCACAAATTTTTATGATTTTTTTTTTCAAAGTTTTAATATTTCTAAGTTGAAATGAAAAGTTGAAATATTTTTTGTTGGAATAATTCCAAGTCTAAAGTATATTTGACTTATTCAAATTTAAAAATTTTTACAATTTTTTTTTCAAAGTTTTAATATTTCTAAGTTGAAATGAAAAGTTGAAATATTTTTTGTTGAAATAATTCCAAGTCTAAAGTATATTTGACTTATTTAAATTTAAAAATTTTTACGATTTTTTTTTTCAAAGTTTTAATATTTCTTAGTTGAAATGAAAAGTTGAAATATTTTTTGTTGAAATAATTCCAAGTCTAAAGTATATTTATATTATTCAAATTCACAAATTTTTATGATTTTTTTTTTCAAAGTTTTAATATTTCTAAGTTGAAATGAAAAGTTGAAATATTTTTTGTTGAAATAATTCCAAGTCTAAAGTATATTTGACTTATTCAAATTTAAAAATTTTTACGATTTTTTTTTCAAAGTTTTAATATTTCTAAGTTGAAATGAAAAGTTGAAATATTTTTTGTTGAAATAATTCCAAGTCTAAAGTATATTTGACTTATTTAAATTTAAAAATTTTTACGATTTTTTTTTCAAAGTTTTAATATTTCTTAGTTGAAATGAAAAGTTGAAATATTTTTTGTTGAAATAATTCCAAGTCTAAAGTATATTTATATTATTCAAATTCACAAATTGTTATGATTTTTTTTTTCAAAGTTTTAATATTTCTAAGTGGAAATGAAAAGTTGAAATATTTTTTTGTTGAAATAATTCCAAGTCTAAAGTATATTTATATTATTCAAATTCACAAATTTTTATGATTTTTTTTTTCAAAGTTTTAATATTTCTAAGTGGAAATGAAAAGTTGAAATATTTTTTTGTTGAAATTATTCTAAGTCTAAAGTATATTTGACTTATTCAATATCACAAATTTTTATGATTTTTTTTAAAAGTTTTAATATTTCTAAGTTGAAATGAAAAGTTGAAATATTTTTTGTTGAAATAATTCCAAGTCTAAAGTATATTTGACTTATTCAAATTTAAAAATTTTTACGATTTTTTTTTCAAAGTTTTAATATTTCTAAGTCGAAATGAAAAGTTGAAATATTTTTTTGTTGAAATAATTCTAAGTCTAAAGTATATTTGACTTATTCAGTATCACAAATTTTTATGATTTTTTTTTCAAAGTTTTAATACTTCTAAGATGAAATTAAAATTTGAAATATTTTTTGTTGAAATTATTCTAAGTCTAAAGTATATTTATATTATTCAATTTCACAAATTTTTATGATTTTTTTTTCAAAGTTTTAATATTTCTAAGTTGAAATGAAAATTGAAATATTTTTTTGTTGAAATTATTCTAAGTCTAAAGTATATTTGACTTATTCAATTTCACAAATTTTTATGATTTTTTTTTCAAAGTTTTAATATTTCTAAGTTGAAATGAAAAGTTTAAATATTTTTTGTTGAAATAATTCCAAGTCTAAAGTATATTTGACTTATTCAAATTTAAAAATTTTTACGATTTTTTTTTCAAAGTTTTAATATTTCTAAGTCGAAATGAAAAGTTGAAATATTTTTTTGTTGAAATAATTCTAAGTCTAAAGTATATTTGACTTATTCAGTATCACAAATTTTTATGATTTTTTTTTCAAAGTTTTAATACTTCTAAGATGAAATTAAAATTTGAAATATATTTTGTTGAAATTATTCTAAGTCTAAAGTATATTTATATTATTCAATTTCACAATTTTTTATGATTTTTTTTTCAAAGTTTTAATATTTCTAAGTTGAAATGAAAGTTGAAATATTTTTTTGTTGAAATTATTCTAAGTCTAAAGTATGTTTGACTTATTCAAATTTAAAAATTTTTATGATTTTTTTTTCAAAGTTTTAATATTTCTAAGTTAAAATGAAAGTTGAAATATTTTTTTGTTGAAATTATTCTAAGTCTAAAGTATATTTGACTTATTCAAATTAAAAAATTTTTATGATTTTTTTTTCAAAGTTTTAATATTTCTAAGTTGAAATGAAAGTTGAAATATTTTTTTGTTGAAATTATTCTAATTCTAAAGTATATTTGAATTATTCAACATCACAAATTTTTATGATTTTTTTTTCAAAGTTTTAATACTTCTAAGATGAAATTAAAAGTTGAAATATTTTTTGTTGAAATTATTCTAAGTCTAAAGTATATTTATATTATTCAATTTCACAAATTTTTATGATTTTTTTTTCAAAGTTTTAATATTTCTAAGTTGAAATGAAAATTGAAATATTTTTTTGTTGAAATTATTCTAAGTCTAAAGTATATTTGACTTATTCAATTTCACAAATTTTTATGATTTTTTTTTCAAAGTTTTAATATTTCTAAGTTGAAATGAAAGTTGAAATATTTTTTTGTTGAAATTATTCTAATTCTAAAGTATATTTGACTTATTCAATATAACAAATTTTTATGATTTTTTTTTAAAAGTTTTAATATTTCTAAGTTGAAATGAAAAGTTGAAATATTTTTTGTTGAAATTATTCTAAGTCTAAAGTATATTTATATTATTTAATTTCACAAATTTTTATGATTTTTTTTTCAAAGTTTTAATATTTCTAAGTGGAAATGAAAATTGAAATATTTTTTTGTTGAAATTATTCTAAGTCTAAAGTATATTTGACTTATTCAATTTCACAAATTTTTATGATTTTTTTTTCAAAGTTTTAATATTTCTAAGTTGAAATGAAAAGTTGAAATATTTTTTGTTGAAATAATTCCAAGTCTAAAGTATATTTGACTTATTCAAATTTAAAAATTTTTACGATTTTTTTTTCAAAGTTTTAATATTTCTAAGTTGAAATGAAAAGTTGAAATATTTTTTGTTGAAATAATTCCCAGTCTAAAGTATATTTGACTTATTTAAATTTAAAAATTTTTACGATTTTTTTTTCAAAGTTTTAATATTTCTTAGTTGAAATGAAAAGTTGAAATATTTTTTGTTGAAATAATTCCAAGTCTAAAGTATATTTATATTATTCAAATTCACAAAATTTTATGATTTTTTTTTTCAAAGTTTTAATATTTCTAAGTGGAAATGACAAGTTGAAATATTTTTTTGTTGAAATAATTCCAAGTCTAAAGTATAGTTATATTATTCAAATTCACAAATTTTTATGATTTTTTTTTTCAAAGTTTTAATATTTCTAAGTTGAAATGAAAAGTTGAAATATTTTTTGTTGAAATAATTCCAAGTCTAAAGTATATTTGACTTATTCAAATTTAAAAATTTTTACGATTTTTTTTTCAAAGTTTTAATATTTCTAAGTTGAAATGAAAAGTTGAAATATTTTTTGTTGAAATAATTCCAAGTCTAAAGTATATTTGACTTATTTAAATTTAAAAATTTTTACGATTTTTTTTTTCAAAGTTTTAATATTTCTTAGTTGAAATGAAAAGTTGAAATATTTTTTGTTGAAATAATTCCAAGTCTAAAGTATATTTATATTATTCAAATTCACAAATTTTTATGATTTTTTTTTTCAAAGTTTTAATATTTCTAAGTGGAAATGAAAAGTTGAAATATTTTTTTGTTGAAATAATTCCAAGTCTAAAGTATATTTATATTATTCAAATTCACAAATTTTTATGATTTTTTTTTTCAAAGTTTTAATATTTCTAAGTGGAAATGAAAAGTTGAAATATTTTTTTGTTGAAATTATTCTAAGTCTAAAGTATATTTGACTTATTCAATTTCACAAATTTTTATGATTTTTTTTTCAAAGTTTTAATATTTCTAAGTTGAAATGAAAGTTGAAATATTTTTTTGTTGAAATTATTCTAATTCTAAAGTATATTTGACTTATTCAATATCACAAATTTTTATGATTTTTTTTAAAAGTTTTAATATTTCTAAGTTGAAATGAAAAGTTGAAATATTTTTTGTTGAAATTATTCTAAGTCTAAAGTATATTTATATTATTCAATTTCACAAATTTTTATGATTTTTTTTTCAAAGTTTTAATATTTCTAAGTTGAAATGAAAAGTTGAAATATTTTTTGTTGAAATAATTCCAAGTCTAAAGTATATTTGACTTATTTAAATTTAAAAATTTTTACGATTTTTTTTTTCAAAGTTTTAATATTTCTTAGTTGAAATGAAAAGTTGAAATATTTTTTGTTGAAATAATTCCAAGTCTAAAGTATATTTATATTATTCAAATTCACAAATTTTTATGATTTTTTTTTTCAAAGTTTTAATATTTCTAAGTGGAAATGAAAAGTTGAAATATTTTTTTGTTGAAATAATTCCAAGTCTAAAGTATATTTATATTATTCAAATTCACAAATTTTTATGATTTTTTTTTTCAAAGTTTTAATATTTCTAAGTGGAAATGAAAAGTTGAAATATTTTTTTGTTGAAATTATTCTAAGTCTAAAGTATATTTGACTTATTCAATTTCACAAATTTTTATGATTTTTTTTTCAAAGTTTTAATATTTCTAAGTTGAAATGAAAGTTGAAATATTTTTTTGTTGAAATTATTCTAATTCTAAAGTATATTTGACTTATTCAATATCACAAATTTTTATGATTTTTTTTAAAAGTTTTAATATTTCTAAGTTGAAATGAAAAGTTGAAATATTTTTTGTTGAAATTATTCTAAGTCTAAAGTATATTTATATTATTCAATTTCACAAATTTTTATGATTTTTTTTTCAAAGTTTTAATATTTCTAAGTTGAAATGAAAATTGAAATATTTTTTTGTTGAAATTATTCTAAGTCTAAAGTATATTTGACTTATTCAATTTCACAAATTTTTATGATTTTTTTTTCAAAGTTTTAATATTTCTAAGTTGAAATGAAAAGTTGAAATATTTTTTGTTGAAATAATTCCAAGTCTAAAGTATATTTGAATAATTCAAATTTAAAAATTTTTACGATTTTTTTTTCAAAGTTTTAATATTTCTAAGTTGAAATGAAAAGTTGAAATATTTTTTGTTGAAATAATTCCAAGTCTAAAGTATATTTGACTTATTTAAATTTAAAAATTTTTACGATTTTTTTTTCAAAGTTTTAATATTTCTTAGTTGAAATGAAAAGTTGAAATATTTTTTGTTGAAATAATTCCAAGTCTAAAGTATATTTATATTATTCAAATTCACAAATTTTTATGATTTTTTTTTTCAAAGTTTTAATATTTCTAAGTGGAAATGAAAAGTTGAAATATTTTTTTGTTGAAATAATTCCAAGTCTAAAGTATATTTATATTATTCAAATTCACAAATTTTTAGGATTTTTTTTTTCAAAGTTTTAATATTTCTAAGTGGAAATGAAAAGTTGAAATATTTTTTGTTGAAATAATTCCAAGTCTAAAGTATATTTATATTATTCAAATTCACAAATTTTTATGATTTTATTTTTCAAAGTTTTAATATTTCTAAGTGGAAATGAAAAGTTGAAATATTTTTGTTGAAATTATTCTAAGTCTAAAGTATATTTGAATTATTCAATATCACAAATTTTTACGATTTTTTTTTTCAAAGTTTTAATATCTCTAAGTTGAAATGAAAAGTTGAAATATTTTTTGTTGAAATAATTCCAAGTCTAAAGTATATTTATATTATTCAAATTCACAAATTTTTATGATTTTTTTTTCAAAGTTTTAATATTTCTAAGTGGAAATGAAAAATTGAAATATTTTTTGTTGAAATTATTTTAAGTCTAAAGTATATTTATATTATTTAAATTCACAAATTTTTATGATTTTTTTTTAAGTTTTAATATTTCTAAGTGGAAATGAAAAGTTGAAATATTTTTTGTTGAAATAATTCTAAGTCTAAAGTATATTTGACTTAATCAATATCACAAATTTTTATGATTTTTTTTCAAAGTTTTAATATTTCTAAGTGGAAATAAAAAGTTGAAATATTTTTTGTTGAAATAATGCTAAGTCTTAAGTATATTTATATTATTCAAATTCACAAATTTTTATGATTTTTTTTTTCAAAGTTTTAATATTTCTAAGTGGAAATGAAAAGTTGAAATATTTTTGTTGAAATTATTCTAAGTCTAAAGTATATTTGAATTATTCAATATCACAAATTTTTACGATTTTTTTTTTCAAAGTTTTAATATTTCTAAGTTGAAATGAAAAGTTGAAATATTTTTTGTTGAAATAATTCCAAGTCTAAAGTATATTTATATTATTCAAATTCACAAATTTTTATGATTTTTTTTTCAAAGTTTTAATATTTCTAAGTGGAAATGAAAAGTTGAAATATTTTTTGTTGAAATAATTCCAAGTCTAAAGTATATTTATATTATTCAAATTCACAAATTTTTACGATTTTTTTTTCAAAGTTTTAATATTTCTAAGTAGAAATGAAAAGTTGAAATATTTTTTGTTGAAATAATTCCAAGTCTAAAGTATATTTGACTTATTCAATATCACAAATTTTTATGATTTTTTTTTCAAAGTTTTAATACTTCTAAGATGAAATTAAAATTTGAAATTTTTTTTGTTGAAATTATTCCAAGTCTAAAGTATATTATTATTATTCATATTCACAAATTTTTATGATTTTTTTTTCAAAATTTTATTATTTCTAAGTTGAAATTAAAAGTTGAAATATTTTTGTTATAATTATTCTAAGTCTAAAGTATATTTGAAATTTTCAAATTTAAAAATTTTTATGATTTTTTTTCAAAGTTTTAATATTTCTAAGATGAAATTAAAATTTGAAATATTTTTTTGTTGAAATTATTCTAAGTAGTAAGTATATTTGAATTATTCAACATCACAAATTTTTACGATTTTTTTTTCAAAATATTAATATTTCTAAGTTGAAATTTAAAGTTGAATTTTTTTTGTTGAAATAATTCCAAGTCTAAAGTATATTTATATTATTCAATTTCACAATTTTTTTTGATTTTTTTTTCAAAGTTTTAATATTTCTAAGTTGAAATGAAATTTGAAATATTTTTTGTTGAAATTATTCCAAGTCTAAAGTATATTTGACTTATTCAAATTTAAATTTTTTTATGATTTTTTTTTTCAAAGTTTTAATATTTCTAAGATGAAATTAAAATTTGAAATATTTTTTGTTGAAATAATTCCAAGTCTAAAGTATATTTGAATTATTCAACATCAAAAATTTTTATATTTTTTTTTTCAAAATTTTAATATTTCCAAGTTGAAATTAAAGGTTTTCATATTTTAAGTTGAAATTATTCCAAGTCTAAAGTATATTTATAGTTTTCAAATTCACAAATTTTAATGATTTTTTTTTCGAAGTTTTAATATTTCTAAGTTGAAATTTTTAGTGTTGAAATTATTCAAAGTCGCTAGTATAGTAAAATTGTTCACATTCACAATTCTTTACGATTTAATTCAAAGTTTGAATATTTCCAACTTGAAATTAAAAGTTGAAATATTTTAAGTTGAAATTATTCAAAGTCCCTAGTATAGTAAAATTGTTCACATTCACAATTCTTTACGATTTAATTCAAAGTTGCCAGGGCGTTGCGCGCGTCACTCTTTTTACACTTATTGCATGCGAGGATTTTAAATTTTTTAAGAGTGTCCGTGTGGTCTCGATTCACGCTCGGCCAATGTTCCGTATTCGTGGACGATTGATATCGTGCGTTATCTGGATGCCGTACTTGCATGCTTTTTTTTTCTTGGCAACATCGGCGGCGACCGACCGAATGCCGTGCGGAGAGAACTAGTAAAAACTGAAAGGGCGCGGAGCTATTAAAAAAAAAAAAAAAAAAAAAAAGAAAAAAAAAGAGAGAGAATTAAAAAAAAATTAAATAGTGTCTCTTTGTATAGTTTTGATAATATAGTGTATATATACATATATATATATATAGCATGGGGA
This sequence comes from Ecdyonurus torrentis, assembly GCA_949318235.1. Lineage (NCBI taxonomy): Eukaryota > Metazoa > Arthropoda > Insecta > Ephemeroptera > Heptageniidae > Ecdyonurus > Ecdyonurus torrentis. Next base: position 4,663,426 of record OX439130.1, read on the forward strand.
AAAAAATGCGAAAAGAAACCCCTTTATATATATTATTTGTATTTATTTTCTGTTATTATATATATATATATATATATATATATATATATATATATATATATATATATATATATATATATATATATATATATATATATATATATATATATTACATTTTTATTCCATTCAATTAAATGTTGAAACAAGTTGTAAATTCCATAAAATTAAACAGTGATTGAGATACACTGACAGTGTTAATTTCTTTTTTACTGTCGTAAAACATGGTTAGTGCCGAAAAACGTAAATACCAATGATTCAAATAGTTCCAGGCACCATTGTGTATTTTTTTTCATCTCTTGTTGTTGTAGTACTGATGTACTTTCGTAAATTTTTATTAAATTATAATACTGAAGCGATAAAGTTTCTCAAACATCACATTCATAAGTATAAAGTTTTCTACATTTTCATGTATTCATTTCATTAACATGGCACATATTTGTACATTTATATTTTATTTACATTCTCTTTTCTTTTCCTGTTCTTTTCACTATATATACTTTTATTAATATATCAGTATTTAAACCAGAGAACAGTTTTTAATTATTTATAAACGTTGCCCGCAGGCAATAGAAATATATCGATAAACCAAATTCTTTTTATTATTACATTTTTTTCATCCAGCTGTAAAGATTATCATAGAGAGCCTTTCAAACTTGGTAAGATGTAAAACTTGTGTACAAATGCTTACTTTTTCTTCTTTTTCTGTCACATTTTTTTATTATGGCTACATAAACCAAAGTGTGAACTTTTGTCTATATAAATAAGCACACCATCTGAAAGTCATCTCCAATCATCATTTTGCATGTTAATTTATCCATAGTTTTAGAGGCGAGCCAAGTGAGACGCAGCCACTTACAAAATGAACTTTTTTATTCATAATTTTTTGTTAATTTACGTCTAGTGAAACACGTAAATTTAATAAATTATTTTCCTTTATTGTTTTTTTTTCGCTTTAGAAAATCCATCTACGCACACCATCATGTGTGAATCTAGCATTGCTGTTTTAATTTATTATAAAACAGAAACAAATATAGTAATTTAAAAAACTTGATTTAAAGTTTTCACAACAAAACATAAAACAGAAACAAAAAATGTATGTTTCTATATATATATAGTTTATTCATAGTTTAAAAGTTGAGCCAAGTGAATCACAGGCACTCACAAAACGAACTTTTTTAATTATGTTTTTCTGTTAGTTTCCGTCTAGTGAAATACTTAAATAAATAAATAATGTTCCTTTATTGGTTCTTTTCCTTAGCAAATCCATCTACGCACACCATCATGTGTGAATCTAGCATTGCTGTTTTAATTTATTATAAAACAGAAACAAATATAGTAATTTAAAAAAAATTATATAAAGTTTTCACAACGAAACAAAAAACAGAAAAAAAATCAAATATCTCTATATATATAGTTTCAAAATTGTAGTATTTTTTTTTTAAAAAAAAGTCTTTAAATTTATAATTTTTTTGTACTCTTATATATATATATATATATATATATATATATATTTCCCATTCAATTAAGATTTGAAAAAAACTTTAAAAAATCTGTAAAATATATACAAATGTATACATTTACATATATATATATATATATATATATATATATATATATATATATATATATATATATATATTTATTTATTTTATTCCATTGAATTAAATTTGAAGGTAAACTTGTTACTCTGTAAAATAAAACCTCAATCGAGACACATTTACACTCTTCTTCTTTTTTCTGTTTTGTTAATCTTCGTAAAACATATTTCGTGCAAAAAAAAAAAAAAAAAAAAAAAAAAAAAAAAAAAAAACGCAAATAGAAAAATTATTCAAATTTAAATTTCGTCATCTCTCATTATTGATGTATTTATTTACTAGCGTATTTCTCTAAAGTTGAAATATTTGGAATATAGCATAAAGTTATATATGTTTATATTTATTCATATCGTTCAGTAGACAATTGTGCTTTTCCGTACATTTAATATCTAAACATTTTCTTCCCGTTCTTCCCACCATATATACTTTTATCACAATAGCAGTTAATAAAGCAGATTTTTTTTTTTTAAAACATCAATCGAGATACATATACACTTTGTTTTTTTTTTCTGTTTTGTTCATTTTCGTAAAACATATTTCGTGCAAACAAAAATTATTCAAATTTACATTTCGTCGTTTCTCATTATTGATGTATTTTTTTTTCCTAGTGTATTTCCCTAATGTTAAAATGGTAAAGCCACAAAAATTTCCCGGCATCAGTAAATAGCATAAAGTTTTATATATTTATATTTATTCATATCGGCCGGTAAAACTCGTAGACAATTATTATCAGACTTGAATAAAACTGGCCTTTTTTTTTTTTTTTTTTTTTCTCTTCCATCGATATGTAACTAGCTGTGAATGTATATACACACACACACACAGTCTTGCTCCCGCCGCAACGTGTGTGTTCAAATCCTGTTTCGCGCACCCTAGATTTTTTTTTATTTTTTTTTTTACTTTTCAATTTCGAGTTTGTATCTCTTGTTGTTTGTTTTGTTGCTCGAGGAAGATTATAGTGGGTGAGTGGACGACGACGACGACGAGGAGGAGGAGGAGGAAAAAGAAAGAAAGAAAGAAAGAAAGAAAGAAAGAAAGAAAGAAAGAAAGAAAGAAAGAAAGAAAGAAAGAAAGAAAGAAAGAAAGAAAGAAAGAAAGAAAGAAAGAAAGAAAGAAAGAAAGAAAGAAAGAAAGAAAGAAAGAAAGAAAGAAAGAAAGAAAGAAAGAAAGAAAGAAAGAAAGAAAGAAAGAAAGAAAGAAAGAAAGAAAGAAAGAAAGAAAGAAAGAAAGAAAGAAAGAAAGAAAGAAAGAAAGAAAGCGATGGACAAGCAGCATTTTGCCGTCTCGTGCACGACGCTTGCGCGTCCGAAACGCGGCAGCGTGCGCGACAAGCTCATCTACAGTGCATTGTTTCGCAGTTGGACCAACAAGTTGCGGCAATCGAATCGTGGTGGTTTGCTGCTGCGGAGCCACGAACCTCCCGACTTGAAATGCTACGAGGAAACGTTCGACATGTACTGCTGGGACCCTCGCGACCGTCTGCCCGCAGAGTACATTGTCTTGTACGGGTGACTCGCTACGCTAATTTTTTTTTCTTTTCTACCCGTTGCTTGGATTTTTTTTTGTTTTTTGCCCCCCTTTTTTTTTGCTATATTTTTAAATTATATTATAAACAACACCAGGCACGGCACATGGGTACCCGAGTGGTGGCCCTGCACGAGGAGATCGAACGTCTAAAGAAGTTTCCCCTCTCGTTTCCACCCACAAAGGCACACCTCGCACGCAGCGGGTTTTATTATGTTTCCAGATCGACGTCACGACAATGTGCTTCGGCACTCTGCAGATGCGTCTTTTGCCACGTTTCGTTTGTTGTTTCGAGCGATGCTGCCGCGAGTCACTCTAAAAACACAAGCTGTGCGATGGAACGCGATCGCCGTCCGGACCTCTGCCGTCCGACTCGCGCGACTACGCCTCGCCCGCGAACCGTCTGTTCTTCTTTCTCTCGGTGTGTTGGGCGGGCGCAGCAGCAGACTCTTCTTCTTCTTTGCCGCATCGGCCTTCTACTCTTCCTTCTTCTACTCCTCTTCCTGAACCTCCTCCCGACATATCACGCCTCGTCGCTCTCGTTTTTTTTTACCACGAAAAACTGGCAAAACTGGTGTGTTCTCGATGTCTGACGGCGTTCGACGATGTTTGCATGCCGCCGTTTGACCACGCAAACTCGCACTCGCTCGTCGGCGGAGAATGTAATCGTCGGCGGCGGCGGCGGCACCACCACGGCGAGATACCGAAACGTTTCGCGGCAGCCGGCGTCATCGACTCGTCGTCTCGCGATCGCATCAACGCCTCCCTCTGGAAGCTGACGATGTTTGTGGAACCGAGAGATTTTAAACCTTAACAGCACTTAATATTTAATCTTTTTTCATTTTGAGCGACTGCAAACATTGAATGCATATCGTGTGATGTGTGAAACGCGCTCGAAACACGTGTTGCACGCGATGCCTTAGCACTCGCTACATCTCACAACGTTTGTTGCCCTTGCAGTCCTCGCTGCTGTCCTCCAAAGACTGCCGCCGCAGCCGCTGCCGCCCATTTCTCCTTTTTTCCTCCTCCTCCTCATTCCTCATTCTCCTGCTCCACCACGAAACAACAACAACAACAACAACAACAACTTTGTACGCACGCGGCGTGTTGAGCGTGCGCTCGCTCTTGATGTGTTTCACGCCCGGCTGCGATTGTACGACGCTGTTGCCGACGCCGCCGCAACCTTGTGTCTCTGCCAATCACACCGCCGAGTTGCGCCTCCATCTCGACCTCAACAACAACCACCACCACCACCACCACCACCACGGGAATTCTTCATTCGCAAAAGAGAAAATTTCAGCAGGCTTGTGACAAAGCAGCTTTCCGGCATTCAAGTTCCGAGCCGACACTCTACGACTCGTTCGCTCGCACCATTACCGCCGCCACCGCCGCCGATTCATCAATCTGGTGCGACGAGTTGTATCACCCTGCTACTGCTGCTGGTACCGCTGGGTGTGATTTTCGTTGCTCGTCCCTACCGCGAACCAAGAACATCAACATGAACGACGAATACAAGCGTCTCAAATCCTTTCCGTTTGCCTGGCCGTACAAGCTGGAAAAATGTGACTTGGCCGCCGAGGGTTTCTACTACAAGACAAAATCGAGATGCGTGTGCGTGTATTGCAAGTTCGTCGTGAATCTCGAGCAAGACGGCGACAAGTTAGATATTTCAGATCTGACGAAGCTGCACCAACCACGTTGCAACACGAACTTGACCAAATTCAATGTACCGCTCAAGTACACGCACGACTATCGCCTCGAGAGGAACCGCATAATCAGCTTTCTATGCTGTGCGTGGCCCAACGAAACGCTCAACCCGCTCGAGCTGGCAATGTGGGGTTTCGTCTGGTATGGCACGGCCGATCATTGCAAGTGTGTGTTTTGCAACATCATCGTCACCAACTGGCCACCCGGATCCTCTGGCTACAGTCAACATTTCGACGCGAATCGTAACTGTCCCTTCCTGCGACGTAAGAGCGTCGGTAACATAAGGGAAGCCGAATCTCTGGATTTCTGCAAATCTCAGATCTATGTACCGACGGTTGCCTACCAAGTGCGCGTCGACGACAGGAAGCGTACGCTCACGCAGATTGCACTGTTGCCCGACTACGTCACGTACAAAGAGCGTCTCAAGACGTTCAATCTCTGGCCGACTTGCATGGCGCAGAATCCACGCCAAATGGCGAGCGCCGGCTTCTATTACACTCGGTGTGGCGATCGTGTCGTCTGCTTCTACTGCGGTCTCGGGCTGACTCACTGGACGGAGGGAAACGATCCCTATTACGGGCATGCCCGGGCTTACATTCACTGCCCGTTTCTAAAGACACGCAAGGGCGAAGAGTACATCGACGTGATCAAACAGGAGAAGAGAGCTCAAGCCTCCTTTCACAAGGAGAAAATGATGAAAATTGAATTTAACACGGCGGATTGCATGCGAGTTCTCGCCGGCAAGAAGAGCTGTACCAGCACGCGTACCTCGACCACGACCTTCGCCGCCGCCGCATCTCCCGCCGCTGGCGAATCTGTGTTTTCGTCGTCGTCGCCGTCATCCACGACCTCGTTCTCCTCCACCTCTCTTCACGACGACGACGACGACGAGGACGATAACGACTTTCGGGAGTTTGAGCGGCTGACTGCGGCCTTCGAGATGAAGACTAGAAGAGGCGGCGAGTCGAGCAACGTCGTCGTCGTCGGGCTCGCCCCAAATACAGCAGACACGCAGCCAGACACCGAGACGAATGCGATGCTCGAGCTTGCCACGGAGATCGAGACGAAGGAGGTGGAGGCGGTGGAGGCGGCAACGGAGGAGGAGGAGGATGATGATGATGATTTCGTGTTTGACATGGTGGCGGCCGACGCGGCCAAGTATTTATGCGAGCTGCGTGACAAGCGGAGAATCGGGCAACGCGGAGATGCAGGCGACGACGACGTGCTCTCTGTGTCACATGAGAGCGAATTGCGTTCGCGCCTTGTCTTGCGGTCACATGACGCTCTGCCGCGATTGCAAGCATCAGATCGTCGCGTGTCCCGAGTGCAACGAACAACAACAACAACAACAACAACCACCACCACCACCATCACGGCGGCAGCAACTCTGCTGCGAGGAGGCTTCGCAGACCCGTCTGGGGCCGGGAGGGACGGACGAGTGAGAGTGCGGATGATTAAAAAAAAAAAAAAAAAAAAAAAAAAAAAACTTTGTCACCAAAAACCGGCCTCTGCGTGCATCTTTTAATCGCGTTGATCATGCCGCCTGTATACGCCGGCGCCGCAATCATCATCACCACCACCACCACAACAACAACCACCGCCACACCCGAAACTTTAAAAAAAAAAAAAAAAAAAAAAAAAAAAGATTCCATAATGAATCGAGGAGAAGATTTTGACACGCCATACAGGAAATGCAAATTGAATGAAGCGAGCGAGCGAGAAATCGAGAGACGACGATCATCTCGGTGAGGAATGCACCGCTCGCTCGCGTCGGCTCTCGCGTTTGTCGTTTTTATTCTCGTTCTTCGTCTCGATCTTTTTTTTTTTTTTTTTTTCCTGTCGTCTTTGTCTCTCTCTCTCTCTCTCTTTGCTTGTATCTTGCGCGCGCACTGCGGCACCACCACAACCACCACCACAACCTCTACTACACCCGTACAATCTTGATAAAGGCCGCGATATGTTGCCTGCACACGGGACATTTTGTAAAATGGGAAGCACACTCTTCGCAAGTCGACATGTGACCGCACGGAAGAAACGTAACCTGCACACGCGCCACGCAACATATCTTGCAAACGTAGTGGTCGTTGCTAACCTCCTCCTCCTCCTCCTCCTCTACCACTACTGCCCGCCGGTCGTCTGTCTCCTCTCGCCGCCGCCGCTGCTGCTTCCTCCTCCCCTCCTCACCACCGTCCCGCTCCGCCTGGGCACCGACGTCGTCACTCTCGACGTTCTTGCCCTCCTCATCCTCATCCTCATCCTCCTCCTCCTCCTCCTCCTGCACCTCGATTCCCGTCTGCGTTGTCGATTGCGACAGTTTGTGAAAGATTAAGAGTTTGTGATACTTGGCGTCGATGATTGCTTTTTTATCTTGTATCAGGTCGATGTTGTGCATTGCGACGTGTTGCATGACGAAGGAGCAGGTCGGCACCAAAAATACATGTTTGATCAACGGAATGATCGTGTGCTGCCAGTGATTGACCACCACGCCGCAGTGAAAGCAACAAACGCGATCGCCTACTTGCGTATAATAGAATCCCGCCGCGACCAGCTGGCCCGTACTCACTCCCACGGACTGTGGCCAAGCACGGTACGTCTCGAGCCTGACGAGTGCGTTCGCGAAAGAAGGGTATCTCGGCTTGATATCTGCAGTGGCTGCCGCGACGCTACTCTCGGCCCCCAACGCGACGTTGCCCACGTTGAGATTGGCCAGAAACGGACACATCGTGCTCACGCTTCTGTGCATGACGACCTGCGCTTCGCTCTCCAACTCTCCGAGCTCGATTTCGACGAAACAAAAACAGCACCTGCATCTGCCGCCGCCGCCGCGGCCGTCGCCCAGTCTGTGAAAACCGCACGCTGCCAACAAGCCGGGATCCAGCGGGATGCGACCCCCGGCATCGAACGTCTTTATTCGGTTTTTCTCGTGTCTCAACACGTACCACGAGGCGGCAGAGGAAGAGGAGGACGACTTTGACGACAACGACGACGACGTCGCCGCTCGCGCCTGCGACTGCATGTTTGCTGCACGCTTGTTGCTTCTTTGCACGCCGCGGTGTGCATTCGTTGGTTAAATAAAAAGTCTTCCTCCTCCTCCTCCTCCTCCTCCACAACAACAACAACAACACCAACAAAAACAACGACGAGCACGGTACACACACACACACTCGCCACAAACCGCCAAGACCGACCCCCGAGTTGCTGCCGGAAAATCACGCTCTCGAGGAGAAAACATTGCAAGCGGCGGCATGTCGGAACATGACGCAATAGTCTAAAATGCGAGTTTCGATAAAAAAACCTCATGAGCGAGTAGCCTCAAGGGCACAGGAAAACAGATTTTTATACACGGCGCGGGTTTTACGCGTTTCGCACCTGTCGAGACTTGTGTAGAAAAATTCAAAATTTCTCCGTACTTGCCGATTTTTTACACAGGAGGAGACGCCGAAAAAGTTCCCACGCTACCCACACGTGGCGTTGGCAGCAAGCGCCTCGACGCGGTAGTCTAAAAAACGCGAGTTTCCAGAAAAAAAAAAAAAAAAAAAAAAAAACAACATACCCGTGTAGCCGCAAGTCACGAGCAAACGACGGGTTTTATATACACGGCGCGGGCTTTATACGCGGCGCCGTTTGCGCACACCCGCCCAGACTTGTGTGTGTGTGTGTGTGTGTGGGTGCAGAGACATATGAAAATAAATAAATTTTCTCCGTAGTTGCTGAATTTTTTACAAAACGAGACACCGGGGAACAAAAAAAAAAAAAAAAAAAAAAAAAGTCTGGCATCTCGGATTTTTATTGCTTTCGGCACGCGCGCGCGTTTTTCGCTTCGCTTTTGTTGCAGTTCCCACTCTACCCACACGTGGCGCTGGCAGCAAGTGCCCCGATCCCCCCTCCCCATACTTCCTATTTTGGCGCGTATTCGGTGCATCGTATGGCGGAGCAAACGCGCGTCGCGTGCTGGTTTCTCGTGAGACGACGACGCTTTGATTCGTGGAACGCGCCGTGGAAGAGGAGGAGGAGGAGGATAAGGAGGAGGAGGAGGATGAGGATGAGGATGAGGATGAGGATGAGGATGAGGATGAGGATGAGGAGACGAAGACGAAGACGACGCTAAAAAAAAAAAAAAAAAAAAAAAAAAAAAAAAAGAAAGTGTGCTAGGCGATTCACAAGCACCACGCCACTCGGACGACACACACTCGCACTCTTCTTTTTTTGACGTATAGATATCGACCCATTCGCCTCGCCTATAGCCTCGCGTTCACCGCCGTGACGCCGCTCGCACACAATCGAGGTCGGTCATTCGAGCTCCTCCTCCTCCTCCTCCTCCTCCTCTGTTTCAATCGATGAGGATGAGCTCCAGTCTTGCGGTAGTATTGTGTTGTTATTGATGCTATACAACTTTTGCTGCAAGACGGGTGTTATGATTTGCGAAAACTTTGCAACGCGATCTCGAAATCTTTGTCGGTCTAACGCGATGCATTCCCAATAGCGTTTTCTATATTCAAGTGCGTTAGGTATATCTCTCGTGTAAAAGATGATGACTGCGCCAAATCGAACCCTTTTTTTTCTATTCACGTTATCCATTTCACGTTATTTTACTCTACAAACGTCACACACTAGTTGCACAACAGATTGTACAGCTGATTGTTGTCTGCTTGCCACCACATCACCGACGTAAAAAATATAGTGTTATATACCTGATGATGTTATTTGATGACCCGATAACGTATGAAATGATATTATTTTATTCACCCGGCAGCCCCCCAATCAAAATTAGTTAAACTTTTTAAAATGTAATTAAATTGTCATCATCGTGTATATTTACGCGATATGCCAGTTCTCTTTCTCTCTCTCTCTCTCTCTCTCTCTCTCTCTCTCTCCCGCTCTAATCCTCTCGCTCTTCAACACGAATACCATTTTACTTGCTGTATAAAAAAAAAAAAAAAAAAAAAACATTTTTTACCACAAGTTTGTAGTGAAAAATGTACAAATTGTACAAAATTTAGACAAGGCGTGCCACCCTCACGACTGCGGCATTCATCTTTCGTCATGTTTTAAACATGGCACGCCTTCTCGAGGATGTTTTTCAATTTGGCCAGAGCCTCGCCAAGGCTGGAGAACTTGTCGCTGCCTCGACGTCACTAACAACCGCCGAGGCAGCCGAGGCGGTGCAATTGGCCCTCGGGGACTTGAGACAGGCTTGCGAGCTACCCGGCACCGCCGGCTTTTTTGGCCAGATCGTGTCCGCCGACAGCGCCGATCTCGGTAATGGCCTGCTGCGAGTGCTGGCTGCCGACGGCGAGCCGATCGCGGTCTCGGCTCGCGTCCTCGGCAACATGCTGGAATCTGGGGATCTCGTGGGTGCCACGCGTCTCATAGAACCTTCCATCGATGTGTCCGTGGAGACGGCGGAACTATTTTCAAACGTGGCATCCCGATCACCGGCCGGTTGCTTTGGCAAGCTGATGCAAAATATAACCGAAACACGGAGACTCATCGAAGAGATGCCACAAAATATAGTGGAGAAAATGCGAGGTCCTCTCAACTCCGAGGCCGAGTTTAACGAGGTGGTGAACTCGAGCGGCGGTTGGGTGAAGGCAAGTTACGAGCAACTCGTCGACCTCACCAAGACTGTCGTTTCTGTGGGAAGCATCGCGACCACGGCAGTGGCTGGTCTCACGGCCTATGAATTGCTCAAGAAACATGCAGCCAACTGCAGCGGTTGTTTTCGAATACATCTCCTGCTCGCCAGAAGCAAGAGATGCAGGGTGCCAGAGTACAGCATTAACAAATTGGCCCCCGTCGACAACGTAAACTGCACCAATGTGCATCACGTGAGAAGGGGCAAGACCGATTGGAATCGCAGAGCAAATGCAGACTGTCTCAAGGCCTGCGACGACACTTACCTCGCACTCTCTCGTTCCGAGCGATCCTTCGTATCTTATCGATGCGTGAGCTTGGATATCTGGGATGCCATGGGTGATATCGTGGGTGATGTGTTCGGCGCACCCGTGCGCTGGCTTTCCAACACGTTGGAATCGGCGGTTTATTTTCTCGGTGCTTGTGCCACCCTCGTATTGGCGTATAATATATTTCAGAGGCCCGTTTTTTGGCGGCGGCGGCGGCCTCGTCTACAGCAGCAGCAGCAGCAGCAGCAGCAAAAACCCCAGCAGCTGCTGCAAAGCCCCCCCAGCAACACACCACGGCTGCCGCCACCACACCCACTACGACCGACGACAATCGTCGCGAGGATGCGTAGAACGAGGAGGATGATGATGTTTCCTACCTCTCTCTCTCTCTCTCTCTTTCTTTCTCTCTCTTTCTCTCTATTCTGTATTTGTGAGCGGTAAAAATTTTACTTTTTTTTTTTTTTTTTTTTTTTTTTTTTTTTTTTTTGCATCACACAAGTACTGGGAAAATAGGAAAAAAAAAAATAAAACAAAAAACAAACTTTATCAACAGATTATAGCTGCACTGTTGTATTTTTTTTAGATGCGCATTTAAACTGTGTTTTGATTTGCTCCTCACACAAGTATACGCTATATGCAGATGTCTTATAGGCCTCGAACGGCTATCCACGCGAAAGTAAAAAAAAAAAACTTTAATCATGAATTGCGATGAATACAATAATATCTGTGCGCTCATATTTTTTTTTTTTTGGGTCAATATGTAAACACAAGTTTTTGAAATATTAACGAAAATTTTTTAATAATTTTTTAGCATTAAAAAGTATTCCCAGCGCTACGTTTGTCAAGTTTTTCAATGATAATATTCAAAGTTCATTTTTTTTTCTGTCAAATTATTGCAAGTCCGATGACGTTATGATTTTGTTCAAAGTTCAAATATATTATGTTGAAAAATTATTCCAAGTCGCAAGTTTGTCAAGTTCTTATGATATCATTCAAAGTTGAAACATTGTGCGTTACAATTATTCAAAGTTTAAGAAAATAAAATTAAAATTAAAAAAAAAACTCAAAAATGAGACCCTGTCTTAACGCTTGTCGGGGGTTAACCCAGTGAACCACAGCTTTTCACAAGTAGTTTGCAAGCACTTTTCCGATGTAAGAGTGTCACTCCCAGCTCATGTGACGTTACTTGTACTGACATTCTTGCATCGGAAAGATACTTGCAATGTACATGGGAAAAAAAACTACTCGTTTATTGGGAATACATTTGCCTGAATTCCATCATTTATCCATCGATCTATCCATCTATCGCTTGCTCGCTTACTTTCTCAAATTTTTTTTTTTTTTGTAAATGTCTAATAATTTTTTTTCATTCAACTTTTTTTTTCAATAAAAATTTATTATATAAATTTTTTACCCACTTTCATACAAAGAAATACATAAATGTGGGTCGTCAACGACAATAATACCCTCCATCACTAACCCCGCCGGTTGGTTTGCTGCAGCGGACTTAGCACATCTGTTGAGGGTCTCATCTTCAAAGAAACCAGAGGAGTACTCAAGTTGTTGCCTGAGAACAACCTTACAATGCCATGCACAGGACCTTCCTTGCTGACTCAAAAGTTTTGTAAGTATAAATTATTTTTTCCTTTACTTTCCCAGTCAAACTGTTGTGTCTGTGCAGCTGTATGGCAGGGCCATAGTTTCTCTTGAAAGAACTTACTTATATCACTGTTTACAGAGATCATCAAAGAAAGTTGCCGTGCCTGCTGAACGTTGTCTCTCTCTCTCTCTCTCTCTCTCTCTCTCTCTCTCTCTCTGCAAGAATTCTCATTAATATTTAGCTGCTGTGATTGTTCAGCTGGAAATGTGGCAGTTCATCAAAAACACTAACATTTTTTTTCTCGTTTTCTGTCCTTTCCTTTTCTGTCCTTTCCTTTTTTTTTTCTTTTTTTTTTCTTTTTTTTTTTTTATTCTTCTTTTTTTCCCTTTTCAATTTCTTTATTTCTTTTCTCCCTTTGTTTCTTCCTTCCTTCATCCCTCCCTCCCTCCTTCCCTTTCTTTTTATTTTTTCTATTTTTCCTTTCTTTTCCATTCCTTTCCTGTTCATATTTATTTTTGATTGATTTATTCTTTCTTTTCTTTTTTTTCTTTCTTCTTCTTCTTTTTTTTTTCTTCTTTTTTGTTCTCTTTTTTTGTTCTTTTTTTTTTCCCTTTCCTGTTTATTATTATTATTTTCCAGTGGCTGAATGAAATTGATGTAGCTGTGCTACAGTATCAATGCTAACGTAAGTACATAATACCTATATGTACATCAACCATACTATGAATGGTATGTATTATTGTTGATTTCAGAACACTGTGTCAGTCCACCAGGGGGATGTATCAGTGCTAACGTGAGTACATAATACCCATGTACATCAACCATATACTATGAAACGTATGAATTATTGTTGATTTCAGAACACT